>JADWPR010000015.1:406480-979129 GCA_016109585.1 Phialophora expanda
CTCATCCTCATCCTCATCCTCATCCTCATCCTCATCCTCATCCTCATCCTCATCCTCATCCTCATCCTCATCCTCATCCTCATACCTCTATTCACGCTGATAGTCTAAAATTCACCCACTCAACCCCCTAAGGTCCATGTCGTGACTCCTCGCGTCAGATGACGCTGTTTGAGACTCGCGCCCCCTTGTCTGCGTCTTGGATTCCAAGTTTAATGTCCATTCATTATTACTCCGTATGTGCATACTTACTGTGGTGTCAACTGTCCTTCAAGTCCGCCACTCGTACTACATAATCTGCATACCTAATATGTACGTATGTGCATATTTAGATGTAAGAGCACATTGCCTTGGTGGTGAGTGGATGGGTGAGTGATTGAATGAGTGAGTAGGCAGTCATGTAAGGCTCCTTCCATGGAATTATTCACAGAATCGTATGGCGAACTCTCGGCACTGTATTTACTATTCGTGGTAAGTAATGTCCGGTCCGGTACAGTCCCGTCCCATCGCGTCCCATCCCGTCCCGTCATGCCCTGTCTATTCAAGTCCATCCCGTAGTGTATACTGAGTAGGAAGGAAGCATATCTCAAACCTACCTCTTCGCGATCACCAAATGCCTGAGCGCCTACTGTAAGTCACGAGTACGTAGTCCTCAGGATGTACCTCCGTGCGGGTATGATGCATGCATGCATGATCCCTCAGGGGAATGTGAGGAGTGGAGAGGGTAGGTAGATACAGCGTTGAGTGAATCAGTGCATCAGCACATACATAGCACGCAGCGAACGGAGTTAATGATGAACGACGTATGAGTTGATCTGATCTGAGCTGAGCTGAGCTGATGTACACTCTTTCCTGCTTGCATTCGTACTCCTCGAGGGGCTCAATATATCCCCACTCAAGATCCAGCACTCTATCAGTATCATACTCGCGCTCTGTTGTGTACAGCGCAAAAGACAGGCAATGGCCAACTCGGACAGCACTGTACTCGTACTCGTACTGTACCCCACGCTCACCTCCCTCGCCTGGGCCTCCGTTCGTTTATACATACTGTACAGTAGCGGGGTAGATTTCTAGGGCAGTGCGGGGGCGGAGGCGGGAGGCAGGAGGCGGGGTAACCCATTGCCCCTGAATTAGGCGGCGCGGGTGCTACACACTGTACGAGGGACTCGTAGGCGTCTGGTCGTCGTTCGACATATTGTACTCGGTACTGCACTCGAAGTGCCGCAGTACGATATCGGCAGTTGGTAAGTGCGCAAGAGACGACTTGTCTACCTGCGACTAACTACTGAAGTGCCTTACTTTGGGGCCGAAACGGAAGAACGTACTCTCGCTTTCCTCTCCGAAATAAATGCGCGTGAGAACAACCGGTGGCCAGTCCCAGGTACTGTACGTTGTACGTAGTACGCAGGACGAGTGTGTGGTGTTGCGAGAAATAGTCAATGGTGCGCAGGTAGGACATCAAATGAGATTCGCGGGCAACTGGCCAGGTCACCATCTAACGCAGTTGAAGCCAATGTATCGTGTCGTGCAGTGCAGTGCTGCCAATACAGTACATAATGGTAGGTTCTCCATACTGTAGAGGATTGTCAACCCCCGGCCTGATGTTACTGTGCGGCATATTGATATCTTTCCGAAAACGCGCTGATTGGCATAGCATCTACTGTACAGACGACCAAGCCCAAGCCCAAGCCCCAAGTTCTAGCTAAAGCTCAAGCTTTGAGCTCACGGAAAGAGACCAGCAAAGCCTGCAAACCAGCCCGCTCAGAAAAAGCGAGTGTGCCATGCCTTGTTTCCTGTAGCATTGCCGATGTGCTCGCTCGACAACACTCGTAAACTCAAACCAGTACCCATACCTATGCCCATGCAGGCCACTGGTCTAGCGCTGCGGGACCCCTCCCCGGTCCGGTGATACTGTATGAGATGGAAGATGGGGCATTCGCTCCTTTCGGAGAACGCGCAATCGCGACTGAAGGGAAGAGGATGCGGAGAACCCTGGACGTGTGATGGCGTGCAGAATGATACGAAATAAATGCAAAGGTATGTCCATGCCAGCGTACAGTATCGTGAGTGATGGTGAGGGCCTTTCCTTGATATTCGAAAAGTCTGCTTGGGCATTTTTCTCAAATCTAAGCCACGCCACGCTATATAGACCTCAACGATGGGCGACGAACTCGCCGAGCTCGAGGCTGAGGTCAAGAGGCTGCACGCAAAGTTGCAAAAGGTCGAAGGTGAGATTGTGGTCTAGTCGCTGCACCATACAGCGACGCGGACTGTGCTGACACGGGCGGATCCAAGACGAGGCAGAGATCAGGAAAGTCCATTTCAAATACGGCTATTACCTCGACAAATGTCTGTACCAGGAGGTCAGTCAGTCGCAACCCACGTCCTCCACTGTCAAGCGTGATCGTGTGGGATATACACTGACTCGATGCGCAGGTGGTTGACATGTTCTCCAACCATCCCGACGCGTACGTTGAATTCCTGGGCTCGCGATACCGCGGGAAAGAAGGAATCCGTCGCCTGTACATCGGCCGGTTCCAGAATTTCTTCGTCAAGGGCCGCAATGGACCCGTGTACGGCTTTTTGCTCGACCACCCCATGATGCAAGACATCGTGGACGTCGACCCTTCCGGGACTCGTGCCTGGGCTAGAATCCGCGCCCTCATGTCCGCTGGCACGCATCAGTCCATCCAGGAGGAACACCCCCGGGGCCACGCGCAATGGTGGGAAGGCGGTCTGTACGAGAACGAATATATCAAGGAGGACGGCGTGTGGAAACCGTTCCGATATCGCTATTTCCCGTTTTGGCACGCAGATTTCGAGCGTGGTTGGGCACATACCAAGAAGAATTATATCCCTTGGCCCACGAAGACGTACCCGGAGGATCCGATCGGGCCGGACGAGTTGATTGAGCAGCAGATGTTGTGGCCGGACACGCGGTGCATTCCGTTCCATTATCCGCATCCTGTGACTGGGGAGTTCGTCAAGAGCGATGATTTGAGGGCGCCGAAGTATGGTGAGGATGTCAGTACCAGTTTGCCGCCGTTGAGTATTGCGTTGCCGAAAGATCAGTTGGAGAGGCTGGAGAAGGAGAAGGAGAAGGGTGAGGCTGAGGCCGAGAAAGTCGTCAAGGAGAACGGGGTCATTGCGGATAGCACTGCAGTTGCTTGAGCTAGACAAGCCTGTTCGAAGGAAGAATGATTTCCTAATTCTCGAGCTTCCGCGATATTGGCGCCAAATGTTGTTTCCGCCATGACAAATGCCAGTATCTGACAAGGAACTTGTAGACGAGGTGCGTCGACGCACAGTCTGATGCCATCTGATTCAAGCCTTGAATTTCCTTCAGGGAGACGATTGTCACCGGTCTGATAGAGTGTCGTTGTTGACGGTCGTCACCACGCTGTTGAGAGGAGCCGTGACAGTCTCAGAGTCGATAAGATCCACGCCCAACGACTCGAAATACTCAATGACATCCTGACGTGCAGCCTTTTGTGCAGCCGTGTAAGCAGTTTCAAGCCCGGGCCCTATGTCTACAAGTACCTCATAGGGGCAATCTTGGAAATAGTACGACGTGGTTGGCTTCCATCCGTGAGATACCCATTGCATCACAGTCTCCAGGTTACCAAAAGCAACGACCAAGAGGAAATACTTTGACCATTTCGCAGTCGCAGTTTCATGGTCTACGAGAATATCTGGCTCCCAGAGCTTGGTGCCTCGTTCCAGAATCGCTGTGGTGAATAACCCAATGAGAAACGACGGGTTTCCGCCATAGAAGTAGATGGAATCCAAGCGGTCCATCAGAAGATCCCAGGCCGTACCCCTCGCCGTTCGATACAGCGGATCGGCTCCCAAGCTCAGAAGTCTCGAGATGATACCAGTATCCCAGCCATAGACAGCAGAATAGACCCGGCCATAGACAGAGGAATAGAGCCACGTAGCCAGCTGTTCTGACGACCTTGGACTTCCCAACACAATCGGTGCTAGTGCTTCAACGCCGCGGTAGCAGGAATTCCGCAGTGCGAAATCAAAGTAATCCTCTCTGCCGGGAAGGCTTGAAGGTTCGTATCCGTGTGCCACGAGAAGGTCAAAAACATCTTCGTCGAACATGTCGTCGCTTCCCAAGACTAACTTCATGTGGTCATTGCCCTCCAGGAAAGTCCTCGATGCTTCATTCCGGCATGGAGGACGGAGCTGATAGCCATGGCGGACCAGGCTGGACAGAGTCTCAACCTTCGAAGCCCTGGCAGCGGGCAAAGAGAAGCGGCCTAATCTAGAGCTTTCCTTGATACATGCTTTCCCCAGATCGATACCGTTGCTCGTGCCATCAAGATCTGCACCGCTCTTCACAAGATAATCGATAGCTCTCACCGATCTACACATAACGGCAAAGGCCAAAATGCTGATTTCTTTTGTCTCAATAACAAACTTAGATTGAGACAGACCCCAATGATCAAATTGAGACTTGGCGATCAAAATCTCAGTCGGCATTGTAGGATCATCCCAGCATATATCCAGAGCAATGCGGACAGGTAGAGACGATGTCGGAGTGGTGCGAAACAGGTAGCCTGGCCATGGACTCTGAGAGGCAGCACGATTGAATAGATTCCATTTGGTAAATCCTGGCGTAGCAAAGGATTCAAGCAAGAAGGTTTGGAGCGTTTTTCTCAAGAGGCTGTCATGCTTGAGAGCTTCGTGAAGGGAGCTGTATCCCGTTGCACATAATAGGGACAAGTGTTTCACCCATTCCAGATGAGCATACCAGCTGAAATCAGACTGCTCGTCCAATAATGTTTTTGATGTCGGTGACTCGTCGAGGTATAGCTGCATGCAAAGGGAGGCCAGAAAGGAGTGCCCGGCGCGTGGCGAGAAAACTGAGGCATGCTTCTTGACCAGGAACTCTTTGACAGAGAAATGGGGAATGTACAAGATGGGTCTGTGGCCACTACCAGGTAGGATGCGGACACTTATTAGACCTGGGCACAGCACGGCAATGTCTTTGATTGAATAAAAGCCTCCTGTTGCCGGGACCCCTTCCGATCCCACTGCGAACATGCTCATGCTCCGTGCGAATGAACTTGCGCTGGCAATTTGGAGGCACAGATACCACTCTATCTCATCATTGGGATTGCCTTCCGACGATTGAGTATGAGATTGGGATACCAGATACGCGGCGTCCCGTTGTCCATACAAGAGCATCTGCAGCGCAGTCTTCAGGGCAATCCGTGATGGACCCGGCAAACTCTCGACCTCTCTTTGCCAAATCTCCTGATAGAGCTCGAATAACTTGCCGCCGAGCGTTGAGATCAGGGATAATCGATCTGTCATGTCTTGGTAGTTCTTGCTGGAATGCAAGTATTGCAGCGCGAGCTCCACCCAGCGAAACATACCCCCAGCATGTTTTTCGAGAATTGCAATGACTTCGTCACAGCGAGCCAGACCACCAAAAGCATACTTTGTGCGCAGGCTCGGTCTTTTTGCAGCGTTCTCCACGCTTGTCCTTATAACCAAGCTCAGTGGAGCTTTGTTGTAGGTGCTTATGTCGATGAAGAACTTCTCAATATCTTCCTGGGCTTGGAGCCAATCATCGATGTCAACCTCATCTCTGCTTGAGATGAATAGCTTGACGGGTATATCAGAACTGGCGTAAATATCCTGAAGAGCCTCCAGCAGTTCGATTCGTACTTCCTGTTGGCACTCGTCAAGTCCATCGATGACTATAAAGCAGGTGGTGAGTCTCCCAACAAGATCGGAGATCAAGCCCTTGCATTGATCGAGTGACAGATCAGACTTATGGTGATTTTCATCGTATGTGCGGACAATGCGTTCATCCAAAGAATTGCCGCATCCATCATCGGCTAGTTCTTTAAGAAGACATTGCATGATATACGTCACATCCGCGAGTTGTTTGCTTGCCTCAGCGTCAGTGCCGTCGCAGTAGAAATAGAGAACCCTCCCCGCACCAGATGTCGAGAGCTCTTCCTTCTGCAACAAGGCTTTGATCACTCCATGGGCGACACAGCTCTTGCCACTCCCCATGAACCCCTTCAACCAGAAGATAGAGTCCCGAGATGAGTGTGACCATTCCAGGTAGTCCACGTGCTGGAGTAACCAGTCAGCAGTGCCAGGATAGGCAGATCGACTGGGTTTATTGTGGGCAGATTCGAATTTGATAGGTGAGATCCAGTTCAGTATCATGCTACGTTTTGATGCATCCATTGTAAGTGAGAGATAATTCACTCGATCCTTGATCTCGTCAACTGTGACGAAGGGTTTCTCCATGTCACTCTGAAGAGTTTTCAACAAGGTCGTCAGGCTGTCAAAGTGCGTGTCCACGCCATCCCACCGAACGACGGCATTCAACTTCAGGAACTCGTCCTCATTTTGTTTGACCTCTTTGAAGAGTTCTGCAACTGGTGTTTTCGAGATGTCGCCAAAGGCAACTTTCCATGGCGCGGACTTGGAGTAGATCTGAATGACGATGGAAGCATGGTACTTGAGAATCGAGGTGAAGAGCTTGATAAGAGCGTTCTCGACTAGCGTTCGCGAGGTGGAATGAGCGTCCGGTACGAGATAGGTAGCTTCAAACGTCTGATACCTCGAGACAAGGTCCGTCAAAGGCTCAATCGCGTCGCGGCCTATATTTCGTACGTCGCGGCCCTTGACCACGGCATCAAGAATGCTCTGAAGCAATCCCCAACCCAGTCTAGCAAACGGATTGAGCGCAGTCACAGCATTCCCAAGGTCCTTGAGGCCAGTCAGAACTGGAAGCACCTTGTCCACAATCTTATGGAGTGTGTTGTCCTTGGCTGCTTTAATAGCCTTTTCCGATTGCTCTTTCATCAACTGTAAGGCAACGAGGACGTCACTGGGTCGTGCGGGAGGGCTCGTATTATCGCCGGTTGCGACAAGGCTGCTGAAGTCTGGTATGATCTTCTCGCGGACAGCGATCTTCTCAAACTTGGGCCATTCGTTGTAATACTTGGCCGCATTGGAGTATGCGGTCTTCCAGAGCGCCGAGCTCGTGCCGGCCGCCATAGTCGTCGTCTGCGTGACGACGACGCATGGTGGTCAAGAGCATGGTTTTCAGCCTGATCCAGATCAGGCTGATGCTGCCTTGCTCTTGGTGAGTTGTCAAGTTCACGTGGCCGTTCATGCATGAGCATTACGGCGGACCGTAGAGCCACTCTGGGAGCGCTCCGGCGGGACATACAGCGACTCACGACGTGGGATTTGGGACCAATCGTCTACAGTGCCACCTGCTTTTCTCAGCTGTTTGGCTCGGAGTCGACTATTCAGCAAGTTCGTGATCTTACGAGTTACGAGTATCGGGCTCCCTACCCCACACCCCAGATTCAGAAGCATGCGAGGAAGAGTTGGAGAAAGACCTTGTTCCTGAATATCCATTCCGAATTCTGATAATGGATTTTGCTGAAAGTCCAGATCCGCTGGCACATGTTTGGACCGGCAGTTCTTGCAAATCCACATGCCGGCATTTGGGACATGAAGCAACCGACACTCACTCTTGCTTCGATGCATAGTCCGTCCCAAGACGGGAAGTAGGTTGACACAACGAGAACGGACGCTCGAAGCAACTGAGCTGAGAACCGCGTTGTCTTACCTACATGCCAAGTTCCTGGTATATCTGCAGATTGTCGCCCAGTAGGTATAAATGAACGGTAAGATGAGATGAGATGAGAGGAAAGTGTGCGCGGTACGAGTCGACGAAATAGGAGCACATCGCGGCTGTTCACACGTTTCCCCCAAGGAATTCAATCCCGACGCACAGGACAACCAACACAATGGCACACATCTACGACCTCGCACCTCAACTCGTGCAGTCGTACGAGTCAGGCGTCAAGAGCAATCCACTCCCCGTCACCTACCCTGACACGCCCGTCTTCCAGGGCTTCAACAAACCCTCGCGCATTGAAGGCGACATCTTCGATCTCGAATACAGTGGCACAATTCCGCCCGAAATCAATGGTACATTCTATCGCATCCAACCGGACCACCGCTTCCCGCCCATCTTTGAAGATGATATCCACTTCAACGGCGACGGCAGTGTGACGGCGATCCGCATCAAAGGTGGGCATGCCGATTTCAAGCAACGATACGTGCAAACAGATCGGTATAAGCATGAAACGTCCGCGAAAAGGGCACTCTTCGGCCGGTACAGGAATCCGTTTACGGACAATGAGACTGTGAAAGGCGTTGTGAGGACGGCGGCGAACACCAACATTACGTTTTGGCGAGGCGTGCTGCTGGCGAGTAAGGAGGATGGGCCACCATATATTATGGACCCTGTGACGCTGGAGACCATCGGACGATATGATTTTGAGGGACAGATCCTCACGCCGACGTTTACAGCACATCCGAAATTCGACCCAAAGACTGGGGAGATGCTTTGTTTTGCGTACGAGGCTGGCGGAGATGGCCATGACGGGAGTAATGATATCGTGGTGTGGACAATCGACAAGGATGGAAAGAAGACAGAGGAATGCTGGTATAAGGGGCCGTTCTGCGGGATGATCCACGACTGCGGCGTCAGTGAGAACTACATGGTCCTCCCTTTGACGCCGATCAAGTGGACGGGGATGGACTCGTTGAAAAGCGGCAAGAATCATTGGGCCTGGGATCCGGATGAGGATCAGTGGTACGGCGTCGTGCCGAGGCGAGGCGGCAAGCCGGAGGATATCAAGTGGTTTCGAGCAGACAATGGTGAGTATCTCTTCCCTACGCCAGAACTCAATGCAGCTGCTGATGTCCACAGGCTTCCACGGTCACATCGCCGGCTGCTACGAGAACTCGGACGGGCACATCGTGTTCGATCTCACTGTCGCCGATGGCAACGTATTTTTCTTCTTCCCACCGCTCGAGGAAAAGGAAGGACCCCTGGCGAAACGCAATCAGCTGCAGAGTCCGACCACGCGGTGGATATTCGACCCCGAGGCCGAATCGGGCACAAGAGTCACTCCCGCCGAGACGTGGCTGACAAATGGCGAGTTCTCGCGCATCGACGACCGATGGGTGACGAAGAGGTATAACCATTTCTGGCAGGCGAAGGTAGACCCGACCAAGCCATACGATTTTGCGAAATGCGGTTCACCGGCCGGGGGGCTGTTCAACTGTATCGGCCACTATAGCTGGGATGACAGGAAAGAGGACGTCTACTTTGCGGGCCCGACAGCAACATTCCAAGAACCGAGCTTCATTCCAAAAGACGGCGGTGTTGAGGGCGAGGGGTACATCATCGCTCTGCTGAACCACCTCGACGTGCTGCGGAACGACATTATCATCCTAGATGCCCTCGACGTGGCCAAGGGACCTGTGGCAGTGATTCACTTGCCCTTCAAGTTGAAGTTGGGCCTGCACGGAAACTTTGTCGATGAACGAGATATCGTCGAGTGGCAGAGGAGAAGATCCGAGTCGGGAGACATCGGACCCGCGCAGCCTGCCAAGGATCCTCTGCCCTGGCAGATACAGACACAACAGCGGGAAAATGTCCAATCCGGCCATAACGGCGTTAACGGTGCCACGGCCAATGGAGTGAACGGTGTTCGGCAGTCACTGAGATGACCGTTGAGGACGGACGGAGTAAGCGAGAGTTACATAGTATGTATATTGCGGCTCGGGAGAATATTTTGCATCCGAGGGGAAGGCAGTGTGCACGGTTGCCCTTGAAGAAGTCAAGTTGAGCAGTGAACAGTGAGGATCCAAGTAATCGATTAATCAGTTTATCATTTCTAATCATGATACTGTACGTCGACGACGAAGCAGAGGGCCCGCCATCTGCGGAGTATTGAGCACGTACTCCGAGCGTGGGACCCCCAGGGGGAGCCCCACGAACGCTGGATCAAGAACAAGAACGAGAAACGAGCCCTCGAACCGGCGCAATTCCGCAGATCCGTAATCCGCCACTACAGATTGTCCCTCGTCCAGAGCGCGAGTGCCCAGTCCTCGCATGTTCCTACGTAGGGTAGATGGGAAGAATCCCCATCGGAAACACACCTGCCGCGCGGGTACTTCGGGTGCCTGATCCGATATGTGCAGCCCTCCCTGCGCCAGGGAACGTGAGTCTACCGTAGTACTCGTCCTGTACGTGCCGTGCCACGCCCACGCATGCCATGCCAGCAACGGAGCACAAATGCGCTACGCAGGCGCCTATCCGCTGGCTCGCTTGCTCGCTTGTTCTGTGCCACGGTCGGTATGCTAACGCCGGTGGTTGGCCGGGAGGAGTTTCACCACCCGCGCAACGCAAAAGGCGTTCGGGACCATCTTGGGGCCCGGTCGGCACTTGATGTGGAAACCCTCGAGTATTACAGTCCCTCGCTCCCTCCGTACATACATACATACATTAGTAGTAGACAGGAATCTTAGACGGTATTAATTCGTTTGGTGCTGCTCCAGAAGGAACGCGGACCGCTGAGCCCACTTTGAAACTTTGTTCCCTCACTCACTCACTCACTTACTCACTCGCCTACTAACCCCCCCTTCCCCGGTAGGTGACTTTTGAATCCCGGAGACCGAGTTGGTAATTACTAACACAAGGCAGAGAGAGAGAAAGAGAGTCAGCAGGGGAATATTAACTGTGTAGAGAAGGAAGAGATAAAGAGGGGGGAAAGCCACTTTTTCCTCACAGTGTGGTTAGCCAGATTGAATCGTCATCACCTTTGTCAAGTCAAGTGTATACTTGAGAGATATCGCATCGCGATCAATCACATCTGATCACTCGACACGCGACTCGACACGCAAAGATGGGTTCGATAGCAACAGAAAAGATCGAGACAAGGCTCTACATCAATGGCAAGGTGCGTATGTCTGCGTGTATTCTTGCTTTCGTTCTGCAATACACAAACCGCCGCCTACCCTGCTCGGCCAGAAAGGAGATGAGACGAGATGAGACCTGACTCGGCGAGGGAGCAACGACTGATGTTCATTCTACCAGTTCACCGAGTCCTCGGACGGCAAGACGTTTCAGATAAAATCGCCGGCAACGAGGGAGGTGGTTGCTGATGGTAAGTGCGCGCACACTCACCGGTCCCGACAAACGGCGGGACAGCCGCATTCACTCTTTGAAAAGGATGATCTGATTGTAACAATACTTCACCTCTACAGTCTTCGAAGCCAGCGAACAAGACACCGATGCCGCCGTCGCGGCCGCCAAAGCCGCCTTCCCAGCCTGGTCGGCTCTTTCCCCAGCCGATCGGGGCGTGTATTTCAAGAAGCTGGCGGCACTGCTGCACGAGGCCAGCGACGAGCTCTCCCGCCTAGAAGCGCTCTCCATGGGCCGGCCCGTATCGATGTACTTCGACGCCCACGCCGCGGCCAGCACGTTCGAACACTATGCCGAGACGGGCTGGGACGCCCAGGGCGTCAGCAGCCTCAATACGCCGGGTTTCGTCAACATGACGTTCAAGCAGCCATACGGGGTCGTCGCGGCCATCATCCCCTGGAACGTGCCGCTCGCCTTCTTCGCGAATAAAGTCGCCCCGGCGCTGGCCGCGGGCAACACGGTCGTGCTGAAGAGCAGCGAGAAGGCGCCGCTCACATCGGCCAAGGTCGCCACCTTGGTCGACCGCGTAGGGTTTCCCGCGGGCGTGCTCAACATTATTTCGGGCCACGGGGCCACGTCTGGCGCTATCCTCTCGTCGCATATGGATGTGCGGGCCTTGAGTTTCACGGGGTCGTGTCGCACGGGCCGGCTCATCCAGGCGGCCGCCGCAAAGTCGAACCTCAAGCACGTGGTGCTCGAACTCGGGGGGAAGTCGCCGGCCGTAGTGTTCGACGACTGCGATCTCGACGCTGCGGTCGAGGAGACCCAGCATAGCGTCCAGTTCAACAGCGGGCAGGTGTGCATGGCCAACAGCCGGGTCTATGTCCAAGACACGATTGCCGACCGATTCGTCGAGGCGTTCAAGCAGAAGTTCGCCAACGTGTCCGCGGGCGATCCGCTGGACGCGAAGACCACGCATGGCCCCCAGGCGGATGAGGCCCAGTACAACACCGTGCAGAAGTACATCGAGGCCGGGAAGGCGAGCAGCACACTCGCCCTGGGTGGGACCAAGGAAATCAGCGGGCTTTCCGGGCCCAGTGAGCATGGCTATTTCGTGCCGCCGACCGTTTTCCTCCACTCGCCCGAGGATGCGGCGGTGATGAAAGAGGAGATCTTCGGGCCCGTCGTCAACATCAACACGTTCAAGACCGAGGAGGAGGTCATCGCCAAGGCAAACGATAGCGAGTTTGGGCTGTATTCATCGGTCTACACCAAGAACATCGACCGAGCGCTGCGATTCGCCAAGGCGCTGGAAGCCGGCACTGTGGGCATCAATTGCACGAGTCCCGTGATTGCTCGGGACATGCCATTCGGGGGCTACAAGAGCAGTGGTGTGGGACGCGAAGGGTTCGGGCACTCTCTCAACAACTTCTTGGAGACCAAGACGGTCTTGATCAAGATCAAGTCGTGATATCGGCGGGCTTTGCCCAAGCACAGGCGAACGCAATACACCTCTTGGCTCGGCCTGTTTGGGATATCTTGTCTGGTTTGGGATCCGTCGTCGAGCGTATAAACAATGTAGAACTGTTTACAATCCAATTCACCGTCATCACCCGGCTTTCGAGGCCAAGAACCCGCGATTGTTTGCAAGCTCTCTAAGCTGGAATGGCCTATCGTATTTTACCGGCAACTCTTTGCTCACGCGTAGGCGAACGCAACAGCCCCTCGGTGGTGGCCTATGCCGATATATTGGTAGTGCCGCGACATGGGACTGTCAATGTAGGAGTGACGATGATGCTGCTGCTTAAAATCAGGAACCAAATATGCTTGACTGCCCTGCAGAATTGAACATGCAACGACACTCTCAGCAGATCAGACGCAGAAGAGCTATTCGGTTATCGCAAATGTTGCTTTTTTCAACTTCTGCGAGATCTATCGGCAAAATCTCCACATATTCTTACGTGTGAAGAGGTGTTCGCAATGGCATCAAGCTGACCAAACCCTCCAAGCATCGTGTTACTGTGCTGTGCTCCTGAAACACATGTTCAATTCCCCGATTTCATACCTAGCAACTGGGGCTTCCGAGCGTACCTGATATCTGGGAGAGCTTAACGGAATCGAATGATTCATACCCGGGAACCATATCTGAGGGTCTGGTACCTGTGCCCGACGGGGCGCATCGTCGTAAGGATGAATCGTTCTGGGAATACCGGACCTGAGGCAGACTTCGGCGTCGACTCAGACTGAACCTGACACGCAGCCTTGTCTGCCATGAATGTACCGCGAGTGCAAAGACATAAATTTGGTGTTGTTCAGAGGGTTGTGACACCTATTCGTATGGTGAGCTCGGATCGGAGTCTATGGCAGTCGAACGGCACTGATACCAGTTGGGATACAGGATGGGACAGCTCATGGCGATTCCTAACGCCATATGAGCTTGGAGTGACGACAGGGTGGCTGCATGGAGATGTGTTCGAGCAGACACCGGCGACTGAATGTTGCTGGGGGCCTTATTCGTACATCTCGGGGCTCTCCCCCCTCGGCCCCTGGTCTCTTCTTGGACCACTCACGCGGCGCTGTCTGTGTAGAATCTCTCGAAGCTGTGATTCCGCGCTGATAACATGCGAATCGTGTCCTTGAACCCATGATACCAGATTCGGCAAATCTATCCACGATTGCAGCCTTTCACGAAAGGTCATTGGGGGTGGTGGGGGAGACAGCATGGGACCCTCGAACAGCTCGCTGTAGTCGTAGCTGTACAGTGGATAGTGTCGACCAGCCTCCGAGACGACCGGTGGATCAGAGATGATGACGGCGTTCGCTGCGGCGGATAGGTATGTTTCCGCTACAACGGCGTCTGTCGTCCTTGGGTGGGAGTCTAGCAGTTTATCGCCGTCCAAGTGACTCTGCAGTAGCCGCCGCGATGACTGCGGCAACGGAGAAACTGTGGAAGCTCCAATATCCTCAACTGCCGCCGGGACGGTAGGCAGGATTGGGGGGGCAGAGTAGTGCCGGACAGACCCTGAGCCAGGTCTCGAGGCTACCGTCCTAGGGACTTCACTCCTCATCCTTCTCGTGGCCGGCACGATCTGTAGCCTCTCGAGAAGACCATACGCTGCAGAGCCGGTGTGGCTCCCCTCGACGAGACTGGCGTCTTCTTGTAGAATGAGAACGTCGTCCACAGCGGCCAGCCTCTCATTGCTCGCGCTCGCCTCGGCCACGGCTTGCAAAGGACCGCTTATAGCTCTGATCTCACCCTGCGGAGGCATGTGGCTCTCATGTTGATCGGCCAGTACCAGCCTGCTCCGCCCGAGGATCTCCGCTATTGCATCGACGTCGTCTTCGATATCCTCGGCGATTGCCGCCAAAATGCCTCGTATGCTGAACTCTTCCTCGGACGGCAAATCCATGCCTCCGTTTTTCAACTTGCGACGGGGTCTTGCCGGGCGCCTCGTGGGACGAATTTGCAGAATGGGATCGGCGGAGTGGACTCGGACGAGGACAGGGTGAGTGGGTATAGTTGTAGTTGAGCTGCGGCCGCCGACCGACGTGGCTTGGGCGTGCCGGGGGAGGCTGGAACGAGAAGCATTGAGCTGGTGGAAGTGCAGGGCCGTGGGCAGCGGAGAGATATTGCTGCGATCGCTTTGTAGATAGCTGGACGAGTGCGGGAGAGACCTCGATCCAGCGGTTGGCGGCGTCGTGAGAAACGCCCATTGCCCGCCAAAGCGGCCCGACAGCGTGTCGACTCGGGCATCCATGGCTGAAGATTTAAGACAGACAACACATCATCAACTTCATCAATGCGTCAAGAAACCAACCTGGGAGGTGTAGGCAACGGGCCGGACTGCAGCAGTAAGATGGTTGTGGGTAACGGGCGTGTAGCATTCAGCTTGCAACCCAACTGCAAGGGATCGCGGCTATGCGAAAGATGGAATCGAGCCAACGACGAGTCTACAGCCCGACCGCGCGCATGGCAGTAACCTGCAGAATGTGTTTCGCATTGGGGTGGATTGGAGGAGCCCGTCGGCGAGGTGCAGCGCGATGGGACGGTGGTCCAAGGGTGTTCGGGGAGGGAGGGAGATGGGGCTGCGTGGCCGAGTTTCATTTGCCCAGACACGGAAAGCCAAAAGTCAAAAAGGCGCAATCGGAATCGATGCCTTTTGTTCATGCAGGAATCCTTTTCGATGTATTTATATCATTGCTCATAGCAGCGCACTCGTGGAGCTCCCAGATTCACCCTGCTCATTATCGCTGCGGCCCAAAAATGAGTGACGCCCTACGCATTAATGTACTATTACTGGGACTCGAGCAATCGACGATTCCCTCGCAGCAACCTACGTGACCACCCAATTCGTCTTTGGCTTCCCAACATCGACAACGTCCAGTCCAGCAGTGACTTTGTAGGAATCATATCTGCCCACAAGACGCACCACCGCCGAACAAAGCGACTGCACAAACGTCCGCGGGCCGGGCCCGATCGAATTGAGGCCTATCATGGCGAGAAACTCTTGGTTGGCCGGGTCTCCGAGCGGTCGCTGGAGGATGATGGCATAGGCCCGGTCATGCTCCCACCTCACGTCGTTTTCCGCGACATAGACGACGTATTGGTAGGTCACAATCTCAGCAAGGTTATTGGCGACGACTTGAGCCTTCTCAACTTGCTGGTTGACTTGTTCCGATGCTTTCCCGAAGCCCCGAATTCCCTTGACGGTGGGTACCTTCCCAAACGAAGGGGCTTTCGGGAGAGGTGGTGGTGTTGTCACGGCCGGCACAGGGTTCGGGATGGGAGAGTACTTCAGAACGAACCTCCGTTCGGCCATATCGATCGTCAAGCCCGAGCCTTTGGGGAACTTGATCGTATAGCCTGGGTAGTCGACCGGAAGGCCAACGGTGGGCAGCTTCACGGTCTTGTCGTTCAACACGATAGACACGACCCGCTTGTTAAGCCCAAGGGTTTTGGTCAAATGCTTGGTGAGATTGATCTTGACCTTCAGTCCCATAGATTCGAGTTCGACGTGCTTATCATCCATGGGCAGTGCGCTGTAATCTTCAACTTTGGAATCGGTCGAACCATCAATGTCACCCAGTCCTGAGGCTCGATGTCCCAGTAGGGAGACCGGGGCCCAACGGAAGCCCGGGGTAGTGAGACGGCGGTAGTTGTTGAAGATGATTCCCTGATGGAAGCGACCGAGTTCTTCGAGGAAGGCTTGCATTCGTAGCTCTGCTGTACGCTCTCGGTTGTCTTCCGCGTCTCTGTGCTTGATGTAGTCTCCAACATCAAGACCGATGACAGAGGCCACACAGAGCAGCTCATCGTCAACGTTGGTTGTGGATCGGTGCCCAAGCGATTCGGCCAAATGTCTGTAGATAATCCACCTGTCGTCTTTCGAGAAGCGGCCTTCACGGATGTTCTCAATGATTGTCTTGATACCCGTGTAATAGAAGCTTGTCTTACTTGCCGCAGCATAGGGAAAGGTGATAGGATGACCATTCGCCCCCATCCTCCGCTCATACTCCTTGGCTGCTTCGGTCACCTCGGCAAAGCTGAGAGGCTTGTCTTTGAACTGATAGTAGACGTCCCTTCCCAGAAAGCCCTCCTGATGAGTCCAAAGCCTTCTTGACCATCCAGAGGAGTAGATTCGGTGGGCGATTTCGGCAAACGGAGCTGTGGAAGGTATGGCCGCAAGCCATGGTTCGATGATCAACACGGCAACGCAGTCATGGTAGATCTCCCGCATTGATGCGATACTCTTGCTCTTGTATTTCTTGCTTTGCTTGTCAACGCCGACTATGCAGCAGATGGTGTCCATCCAAAATCCCGGGCTTGCGTGGCGCTTCTTCTCAGGCAGGTGCTTGGAGCAAAGGTCATCGACCAGTCGCTGGATCCTGTCGAACTGGCAATAAGGTAGCGAGTTATCGAACGGGTTGCCCATGCCATCGGCCCAACTATTGAAATAGTTAGCAAACACTCACAGCTACACTGTATCACAACGCAGCTTACACATGGGATATGGCAACATAAGGTGGCGTTTTCCCTTCCTCGGAGTAGGTGAATCGTTCGTGACCGTATGTGGCTAATCCCCGTTGTTCGTAGTCCCATCTGAGGACAGGCAGGTGCCCAGCATCCAAGACATCCTTCACCGCGTCTTGAAGTGAAGCGGGACTCTTCTGATAGTCCGGGCTCAAGTGTCCGACAAACTTGGGTTCGGGTTCGTAGTCATCGTGGGCTTCGCATCCGTCGGCGTGTTGGGTCATATAGGTTCCGTCGCTAATCTTGGCCTCGCAGGAATGATCCGTACAGGCGTAATGGCTGTCCAGCGACTCGAGAGAATGACTTTCAGCAGCGGCAATGTAATACTGGCCGTCAATATCGAGATCTTCCATGATCATTGCCGCATCTGCCTTGCACCATTTCCGCTGAATCCGTAGGTAGAGGATTCGCGAGTTGGTGACAGGCCACCTATCTTCTTTTCCCGTCACATTGTGGATTTGCCGGGCCGCCTTTCGGAGGGTAGAGGCTACGGCTATGATGGAGGTCGTTACCTCGTCTTTGACAGGCCACAGAACTTTGCCGTATTGGTGCACGGATCGATGGTCCTTGCCGCCTGCGCAATGATGGTCGACGATATCTCCAACAAAGTCGATCATTTTCATCGTTTCGGTCAAAGTTTTGTTGTCTCTCGAGCTGATCTGCCGCCATTTCACAATCAAGGAAGGTAGTTTCGCGGTCGTGATCAGGTGGGCTTTCTGCGGCCGGTGGACAGTTTTCAGAGTGTTCGGAACCAGGAAGTCTTGTGTCGTCACTGGTATATTGTTCAATGCGAACACCTCTATGATGAGGCCAAAGAAGAGCCAGGTCTGAAAGAATGTTTCGATCTCTGCTGCTGTGCGGGGCTTCTCTTCGCCCTCGACAACTCCTCCAAGGAGGTTCTCAGAGGGTTTCGGCTGAAATTTCACATCTTCCAAAGCCCATCCTCTTGTTTTGTAGAAGTCAAAGAAATTTCCACGGTCTTTGTCGTAGTAGGAATCCTCTTGGCCTTCGTAGGCCACCTGAATCCAGGGTTTCACTCCCTCCGGTAGGACAAGATGATCCATATTGAAGTGGTGACCGAGGCGGGATATTTGGACGTGCGAGACTTTGTGAGATGAAGAAGTTTGACGACACGCTCAATTGATTTGGGCGTTGCCCGAATCTTTAAGAGCTCCCAACCACGGCCTGTAATCTTCGCAGTTGCTCAAGCACACGCAACTGAAGCTGCATTTTTGGTAATGGGCGCATATGGAGACGGTTCAGCCCCATGCAAAAGAACTGTCACCCTGGGTCGACCTCCAGCTTTCGATCGTATATGGTTCATGCACGACATGACGCCCCGTTGGGGTATGTCGAAACATCAGCAACACCGTTTCGAGTCAGCCGTGATAACCGTTGTGCAGCACCTCTTTGCCCTGCCCGAATCTCAAACGGGTCGATGGCGTACTCGGTGGCGTCCACCCACCGTGGGAGCTGTAAAGCGTCATTGGCGACTCCATCTGCAAAGACGTTTCCTCCTTGGCCTAGAGTGCTGAAACAGATTGTCTACATGTGCATGCTGCTCGTTGAATAGCCAATCGATGCTCGACACGCTGCAGAAGGACGATCGTTGTTCGCTATGGCATTCTCAGCTCCCGCACCGACGACGAAACAAGTCCAGCTTCCACGTGAGGAATATGTGTTTGAAGCCCGGCCGAGCGCCGAGGCCGTCCATCATTGGCGCGAGCAGGGCGCGGCTTCACCGAACACGACTTCCCCGAGCTGTGCCCCAGATGGATTTTAGTCAAACACTGTCAAACTTTAGTCAAAGCGCAGTAAACTCACACCTTCCCCGTCTGTCCAGTTTTGCACACGGGGGGACCGAGGCTGTCGCTACAGGGAATTGCAGCACGCATTGGATAGGTGGAACTGTGCCTGCGCGAGAGAGCGAGAGATGAAATCAAGCTGAAATCCAGAATAGGTCACAAGGGAAGGTGCCGGACGGACCACCGTTGGGCTATGCCACAATGGGCGTGGGTGGCTGGCCCTGCTGGTTTAGGGTCGCCTAACTTGGAGTCATACCAGCCCTGACTAGCTAGCCCTGCGTCGGCGGCCTGGGCGCAGTGTGTTGTCGTTCCCTCCCCAGCTCCTCTGGGCATTTTTCAGATACTTCTATCGTCCTCTGTGTCTTCTGCACATCCTTCTTCCCGCCCTCCAAGGTGGTCGAGATCCGCTTCAGCTCGGTTTTAGGCACAAGGCATTGTCGCAAAATGAGTCCCGTACCTGGCCGCCCTTTCGACGCCGACGTCCCCGCAAATTGGTTCCGCGACGAATGGAAGAGCCCAAGCAACTACGCATTCACCATCCTTCTCCTGCTCGGCGGCGATGTGGTCGCTCGAGCACTCGCGCAGCTTGCCGGTGGTAGACTGACTCCCGTTGCATTTTCCTTCGGTACGTTTGAAAAGTTGGGATTTCCTGGCAGTCTCTATCGTCTGGAGTGTTATCGCGGTAAATGCTCACTTTCGCCAGGATGGGTGTCTTACGCCACCTCAGCTGTCAACTCCGCCATTGGAGAGCACAAATTGATGCCCGATGCCGACACGGGTTGTTCTCTGATCAACGGGAAAAATGGCTCTGTTCGCGGCAATGGTTCTTGGGTCCTAGGCCGCATCATGCGTGACTACCATTGGTGGATGAGGGACGAGATCAAGGTCAAGACCGAAGAAATCCTGAAGGCGGCTCATCAGTACGACGTTGAAGCCGAGAAGAAGAAGCCTCCTCACCTTCAGAGGCCCGTTCCAGAACGCGTCCAAGCGGGCTTAGTTGTCAGCTTCTGGGAAGCCAGTGCCACGAAACCTGCCGGGAAGCCGGGGAAGGACATCCTCTATTGGTCGGGCATCTTGGTCTCAATTGTCCAGCTCGGCGTCGCCGCGATCCCTTGCGGGCTGTACGGGGACTGGGGCGTGCTGCTGATCACCGCTGCTGCTATCGCCCTGTGCTTCATCACCGGCTCGCTGACACAGTGGAAGGTTGAGAAGTGGGCGTGTCGCCAACTCGATGGCAAAGAGAAAGTTTTTGTTCTGACCAGAGGCAACGGCGCGCAGCACGCGATCCTCATCGACAGCAAAGGACGTGGACTGGATCTTGAGGACCTGGCAACCGGTTTTGCCAACGTCGATGCGCCACACATCACTATGTCATCACGACTGATCTATGCGGTGCTCGGTATCTTTTGGGTCCTCCTCCTGATTACAAGCTCCGCCCTGATCGATGATGCCTGGTTCCTGATAGCTGTGGGCGGAATCGGTATTCTGCAAAACATGTTCGTTGCTGGCTGGAATAGAAAACCAGAAGCATTGGGTGTGCCGCTGGACTATGTCGGTGTATTTGGGAGTCCGAAGGTGATTGATGCGCTCTACGAGGTCGAGCGTAGGTATGAGAAGGTTGGCTTCAACATGGTTGGGACTTTCTTCCCAAGTGGCATCAGGGACCACGAACAGGCGAAATTCGATGCCATCAAGCAAGAGCACAAGAGGCGGAAAGAGGCCCAATCAAAGGAGTCCTCATCCAGCAATGGTGGTGCAGATGTGAATGAGAAGGCAAGGATGGGCGATGCGACGGTCACAACGGCGACGGCAGTATGAAGTAAGAGGCCAGCCGAATCCAGGACAGCGCCATCTTTAGCTATGGAGGCTCATGCTGATCTCGAAATTCTGCTCATGCCCTCGGACACCTCCCATTCCATTTTTCACTGGCTTACGAAGAGGTTCTCATCATAGCATAGCGAGCAGCAGCATGGTCGGCAAGTTTCTTGAGCTACTCTTCTAAATTTGCTGTGGGCTCAAGCAATCCGCGCTGCCAGTCCGACAAAGTGACAATCAACCGCTATCCCGCCCATCGCCATATGAGGTACAGCTTCATTCTATCTCGTCTCCGGCATCCAGCAGGGCACACTGCTCGACATTGTGCGCGAGTACAACCGATGCAATTTCTACGACCGCAGCGTTCCTCTCTCTGAGGGTTGGGTGTCCATGCATACGTTCGAAGCAATCAGAGACAAAATCCCTGTGACAATGATGCGATGGAGACTAGAAGGCCTGACGCATATGGCAAGCTCTAGTCATTGCGCCGGCGAGTTCTGCGGCCATTGCGTTCGGGCAAACTCGTCAACTTCGAGAAACCGGCGACAATGACAGCCCACGCAAGACGAATGCGACTGACCACGACCGCCTCGAATTCAACCGATCACTCAGAGGTTCAAAAATGGGATGAACCAGAAGAACGTTGGCAGCGTTTCTGTGGTGGAAAGATAACTGTCACTGTCTCGACGAGGATGTCCGAGTATGTCCTACCTATGGCGATCATGCGATGGCTTCAGAGGTTAAAGAGTGTAACTACCTTGACAGGGTGAAAATAATGGCCGAATTATGGCGGTGAGGAAGTCGAAGGAGCTGTGGACGGGGATTACCGCCATCCGGGAGCCAGAACCCACGCTGAGGCACCGATAGAAATGAGAGTCGTTGGTCCCTTGAAAGACTTTCGAACGAACCCCGAGGATCTTATTATCAGGACAAACACAGAAACCTTGAAATAGTCCATCAGTCTCCTCATGCCCTGTTTTATCAGGCCATTGAGTTGGTCAGACCGACAAGCTTCAACGGACCTGGAGATTCGAAAGCTTATCAGATGGGGGCGGAAGCGGCCCACCACGTGTCGATCAGGCTGAGGCGGGGGAGCATCTCGGGTTGCTCGATTCGCTCTTGCTGGTGTTGCAATCGGCTATGCATCCCATCCTGTTACGTGCCCCTCCTTGGAAACATTTTCCCCCAGCTTTGACCTGCCTTTTCAAGGTCTGCCTCGCTCCAGAGGCGGGCATTCCATTCGACATCAAGCAATAAGCTTCCTGCAAGCTCACAAATTAGGTAGTATTCAAGGCGATCCGCAGCTCCGGGCACCGGAGACGCAAGAGCTGCCTGAGCTGCCTACCATGCTAGTACAAGAGCTCCAACAGCTGCCCGCGCCATGTTTGCTCTTCTTCATTTGACGGATCTGTCTGCAAGGCTGTCTCCGAGAGCTACCCAAGATGCGTTTCCAGTTGGCCGTGCTTGCGGCGCTCTCTGCCCTTGCAGCATCGTCTCCTACTCCGCGATATCGCAGGCAGGTAGGCCCAAGTACGTCAGCGGAGCTTCTGACGGACATCACTGCCATTCAGCAATACTGGGGCCAGTTGACGCCGTATGCCGACAACGCCGAGGACTACTTCGGCGTGAGCGACGTCGGTCTGCCAGACGGATGTCAGGTCGAGCAAGCCCATCTGCTGCAGCGACATGGGTCTCGTTTTCCGGGAAGCACGTTCGACGACGGACCCAACATGGCCAACTTCGCCGAAAAGGTCGCCAACTGGACGCTGGCTCACACCAACTCGAATTCGAGCTCGTCCTCGCAGTTCACAGGGAATCTGAGCTTCCTGAACTCTTACCAATACAATATCGGAAGCGCCTATCTCACAGGAATCGGCGCTTCTCAACTGTTCCTGTCGGGCGTCACCTTCTGGAACCGGTACGGACGCGTCCTGTACAACGCGACGCAAGGGCAGCTTGCGTATAATGCGACCTTTGCCAACGGAACCAACCGGCCCAAGTTGACGTTGCGCACCACGTCGCAGTCCCGGATCGAGAACACCCAGATCAGCTGGACGCTGGGCTTTTTCGGCCCCAGCTTCCAGTCTACTCCCAGCCCGACCCTGGCGAACTGGACCAGCCCCTTCAACATCGTGGTCATCCCAGAAGGCGGGACCGAGAACAACACGCTGGCCTCGTATGATTCGTGCTTCAACGACTACCCTCTGGTGCCAGGATACATTGGCGACCTGGACCTCCTCAGCTACCTACCAGTGTACCTGTCCGGGGCGCAGAGTCGACTGTCGCAATACGTGCCCAGTGGCTTCAATCTCACCATCAACGACACCTTTGCACTGCAGTGAGTCTCATGTCCCAAAGCCCACCCCCCCTGTTTTTTGGTATCGCCCACGTCACACTGACCTCAAGCTAAAAAAGGACGATCTGCGCCTACGAGACCAACTACCTCGGGCGGTCCGACTTCTGCACGCTCTTCACCGAAGACGAGTGGGCCGGGTTCGAGAACGCGCTCGACATCGAGTACTACTACGACTACTCATACGGGAACCCGACCGGCCGGGCCCAAGGCATCGGCTACCTCCAGGAACTGCTCGCGCGGCTGCAGAACCAGTACATCACGACGTCGACGTCGAGCGTCAACAGCAGCCTGACCAACAACTCGCGCACGTTCCCGCTGGGCCAGCGCCTGTACGCCGACTTCTCGCACGACGACATCATCATCTCGGCCCTCACGGCCGCATCGCTCGACTACCTCAAGGACCCGCCCTCGCTGACGCAGTTCCCGCCGGACCCGAACCGCCGCTTCGTGCTCTCGCACCTGACGCCCTTCGCGGCCCGTCTCGTCACCGAGGTGGTCGGCTGCGGCAGCGCCAGTCCGGCGCCCAAGCCCGCCTCCCAGACCCAATACTCGCCCACGCAGTATGGGTACCGGGCCGACAACGCCACGTTCAAGTTCGTCCGCATGCGCTTGAACAACGGCATCCTCCCCCTGTCGACCATCCGCGGCGGCTACTGCGGCAACCGCACCGACGGCCTGTGTCCGCTGAATGCCTTCATCACGAGCCAGGACAGCGCCGCCGGCTTGAGCAATTACGACTACGTCTGCTTTGGCAATTATAGCATCAATTACCCGGATAACGGCACGGACTACGACGGGACACTGTTCAGCGGGACTGCGAGGAGACGGGACGTTGGCGGTGCGAGGAGCTGGTGAGCCCATACAATTAATTCCATGAGATGGGATGTATGGAAGCGGGACATCGAATTCTAGTGCACTACACGACGCTACCTTGTATATACTGCTCTGCACTGCACTGCGCTGTAATCAGGCCCCACGTACGACATATGTCCTAATTTTCAAGATTTGTAGGATTCTCCGCTTCCTCTGCCAATGTGCGAATGCCGTGCCGTGCTCCGCTCCGTCCGTATGCACGCTACAGCATATCCGGCGTAATCACATTACTCTGCAGGCCATCGATCAGGACCTCGCGCATGGTCTGGGCGCTCTTGACGCGGATGTCGACGAAACTCTGCGGACTGTAAAACGCGGTGTGGCAGGTCAGGGCCAGGCGGCCGACCAACCACTGCTCCTTCTCGCGATAGGCCGTGATCAGCGGATGCACGTTGTCCTCCGGGATCGGCTCCTCGGGCAGGACATCGAGGCCGGCGCCGGCGAGGATGCCCTCGCGCAGCGCCCGCTCGACGGCGTCCAGCTGCAACACCTCGCCGCGCGACGTGTTGACCAGGATGGAGCCCCGCGGCATCAGGCTCAGCAGGTCCCAGCCGACCATGTTGCGCGTCTCGCGCGTGCAGGCGCAGTGCATGCTCAGGGTCGTGCTGCGGCGGAAGAGCTCCTTGATGTCCTTGGTGCGTTCGATGCCGAGGGCCTTGTCCACCCCGTTGGGGAGGTACGGGTCATAGAAGAGCACGTTCCACCCGAACGCCTTGGCGCGGAGGCACGCCGCCGTGCCGATGCGCCCGAGGCCCAGGATGCCGAAGGTGCCGCCCTGGATGCGGTTGACGAGCGGCGTCTCGAGCACCATCCACGGGTACACGTGCGGTTGGCGCTGGAGGTCGTGGTGGAGCAGGACGCCGCGCCGGAGCGAGAGCGCCAGGGAGAGCGCGTGGTCGGCGATTTCGGCAGTGCCGTAGTCGGGGACGTTGCAGACCGTGACGCCGTGGCTCGCGAGAGCGACGCGGTCGAGGCGGTCGTACCCGACGCCCATGCGGACGATGCTGCGCGGGGAAAGGGAGTTTTAGCCTAGTCATCCTTCGTACCGCGTACTTATACGTGGGACAGGACAACGTAGGGACGGACGGAGCACCCCGTCCCTGGCCCGATTGATGCGAATAGCAGTACAGGCGTAAACGTAGGGTGGACTCACACTTTCAACCTAGGAAACAGAGCCACGTCAGCGGCCGTGAAGCCCATCTTCAGCACCATGATCCCGTCGACTTGCTCTCGCAGTTCTTGCGGGATGGTCGACCATGGCTTCGGCAGCGACGTCCCCGTCGGGAAGAGGCCTGTTTGGAGGTATTTCACCTTGTAGGCGTGGGGCGGGTTTTCGGTGAAGATCTTGGTTTCGAGTACGTCGTCCTAATTTCTAGAGGATTAGTTGGAGGCTGAAAGCTGGAGAGTAGTGCGAGTGGAGTGTGAATGTACAGGGTAGAGACCGTCGGCTTGGATGATGGTATATGTCGGGATGTCTGGCTCCTCTGAACCTTGGGCTGCCCCGTTCGCTTGAGGCGCATTTCCTGCCATGCTGATTGTCTCTTGTAAGCTGTCTTGGGGCCAAAGGGTCAACAAGCCTGACAAAATGAACTCGACGTTGAGATGCTCGCATCACGAACTGTTACCCCAATACGTGCTTTGCCGACTCCACGTCTTTGCCGTCGGCATGAATGTCCGATACCGGCTAATGCCGCTGTTCGTGCCGCCGGACTGGATGCATCTATATTTCAGTAAATCTTCAGACTCTGAGCTTTCTGGCTTCATCCCATCTACGAGCATAACTTGTCTCTTCGCAAGGCAACATAATTACCTCGGTGACAATGTTCTGGTGCTCGAGGGCTCTGACAGTCCGCCTCGGCTTGAGGCATGCAGCTACACGTCGAGTCACTGCAGGTCAGGTCGAAGTCCTGACGTCTGTACAGTCATCAGGAAGCCCGGTACGATATCGACAGGAACACAGCGAAGCTCCAGAGGCCTAGGAAATTAAACGCCCTTGACGCGTCGGGTGCGTTGAGAACGCGGCGGGACCGGCTAATGCTTCGCCGTAGTCTGCGTGTCGACGCGGGCGGTTCGACGTAGCGTAGCCGGGGCCGAGGCACTTTCGACGCAGCCCGTCAATCACTAAACAACCAGTACGACGTCAACGACGTTTTGTTTACTTGGCTTTTTCAGTGGGATCACTCTGACAGCTGCATTTGATTCAGTCTATACCACTCTCTAGAATCGTAGTGCCAAGTTGCTCGCCGTTATTCCACAAATTCCCACTAGGAGAAGACCACGCTTGGAAATTTGCTTGTGCTCTTACAGTCAGCAAGCCAGTCCAACATGGCACCCACCCACAAATCAGTTGTTCTCGCCAAACGCCCCAAAGATAACATCGTTCCAGGCGAGACATTCAAGCTCGTCACAGACAACCCGACTCCGTCCGCCAGCGATCTGAAGGATGGAGAGGTCCTCTTCGAAACCAACTACTTGAGTATCGACCCGGCCATGCGCGGCTGGCTCAACGATACCAGGTCCTATATTCCGCCTGTCAAGATCGGAGAGATCATGCGGAGCGGAGCCATCGGGACGGTCAAGGCCAGCAAGTCGTCCAAATTTCCCGTTGGCAGCTACGCAACGGCTACGGCAGGGTGGACCGAATATAAGATTCTCAAGGACAGCGAGTTGCAGAGAGTGGTGGTGCCGAAAGGCGGGAGATTGACCGACGGGCTGAGCGTTCTGGGTATTCAACGCCTCGTCTGGATCGAAGGTGCAGGCTCCAAGCTGACCTGTGCGTCTCAGGAATGACCGGACTCACCGCATACTTTGGAATCATCGACGTCGGCAAAGTCAAGGCTGGCGACTTTGTGGTCGTGTCTGGAGCTGCTGGCGCTACCGGTAGCGTCGTCGGCCAGATTGCGAAGCTCAAGGGTGCCACTGTCCTCGGTATCGCTGGTAGTAACGACAAGGTTAGGTGGCTCAAAGAAGAGCTGGGATTCGATGACGCTCTGAACTACAAAGATAAGGACTTCGCCAAGAAATTCAGAGCCGCGACCAAGGTGAGTACTCGTCAAGGTTGAGGCATGCACCTTGGACGCTAAACGCCTGAACAGGATCTGATTGACGTGTACTTTGACAACGGTTTGTGACAACCCTTTCTGCTTCGGTGGTTTTTTGTACTCACGGTGTGTCTCAGTGGGTGGAGAAATCCTGGACATGGCGCTCAGCCGAGCAAAACCGCATGCCCGGTTCGTCATGTGCGGAGGTAATTATGCCATCTAGGTATCTAATCAGGGGACACTGCTCAAACTCGCACAGGTATCAGCCAGTACAACTCGTCGAATCCGCAAGGACCAAAGGTTAGAGCGGCCAGCCCAATCCTTATCAATGCAGCCTAGTCTAACCCAGCGCACAGAACTACCTGATGATTGTATCCATGCGCATCCGGTGAGTCTTCACACCCCTCGTTCGCTATTTGAAACCCCTAATGAACGGCCTTGCAGCATGGAGGGCTTCATTGTCTTCGATTACGCAAATGAGTATCCTCGCGCTCTCAAGGATCTGGCGCAATGGCTTTCCGAAGGCAAGATCAAGAGGAAGGAAACCATCGTCAAGGGCGGCTTGGACCAAGCAGAGAACGCGCTGCGGGATTTGTATAAGGGTGTCAACACCGGTGAGTCGAGCCGTCGCCTTAACGACGACAAGTTTCCCCCCGCTTACGCATTCTAGGCAAGTTATTGGTCGAAGTGAAGCCCGTGAAAGAGGAACTCAAGGCGGCCTTGTAAGATAGTTTGACATGTATGCATGTCACTCCGAAAATGAATACTTGTTCTTTTACTGTACCTACTGCCCAGGGCTGCGGTGATCTGGTAAGAACCCGAACCCGGTATATCGAAAGGGACCTGGCTACATCCATCTCCGCATTTCCCTCCCATCGTCGTTCGATGTTTTGCTCCTCACCAGATCCGATTCACCTGTACACCTTGGACGGTGTTGCATGTTGGAACTGGGCAGTGAGCAAGCGACCGACGTCTTTTCTTCCGTGCTCAAGCGCATAGTTCGAGCGCCATGTGATTTCGGCGCCATGGTGCACCGGTTATTCGTCGTGGAGAAAGGTCCGCAAGGTCAAACGCCGATTCTTTTCATGTATGTAATTTGCAAACAGAAGGCGCTTTTAGGGTCAGATACTGTATCCACTGGAACATCGCACGACTACTTAGACCACGATGGGGCACGAGTCCCCATGATAGCCCTATCCCGTTTTGTTATATCCACCCAGTCGCATCACCACAACTTCTCCACCAAGGCCCTCACTGCGTTCAGCGTCTCCTCTTCCTGCGGCGTCTTCTCCTTCTGCGGCGTGAGCCCACCCGTAGCCCTCCCGCAAATCACGTCCAACTGATCTCTGGCCACGCCGCGCTCGGTCAGATTGGTCCTCAACCCCATCTCCTGCACCAGGCCCAGAATCCTATCCCCCACAGCATCACTGTCCTTGAGGTCGTCGCCGCTCCTCGGCCCGCCGCCCGTGTAGGGCAGAATCGCAGCCACATTCTGTGCGTTGTCAGCACTCCGGCGCGCCATGAGCTTGACGACGTGGCCCAGCGTCAAACACGACGTGATCCCATGGGGGATCCCGTACGGGCTGCCCAGCGCGTAGCCCAGCGTGTGACTCAGCCCCAGCGCGCCCTTGACATTCAGGCCAAAGAAGGCCAAGCTCGCGTACGCGGCGAGGAACAAGCCCGTGATGGTGTCCTGGTCCGTGGGGTCGGCCTTGTATTTCGGCAGCAAGCGGAAAAGCTCGCCGATGGCGTTCAACGCGACGAGCCGGCACGGGATCCACGTCGTCGTCGGATGATACTGCGACTCGACCGCATGGTCCAGGGCCCTGAACCCCGTGGACAGGAACAAGCTGGGCGGCGTGTAGAGCCCGAATGTGGCGTCGTAGAAGATGTATTGCGGGTATGTGTTCGGGTGGGCGATGCCGGTCTTGACGCCGTCGGCCTGCGTGTAGCCCGCGGCGGCCGTGCATTCGGCGGCGCTGAGCGTGGTGGGGATGGCGATGTGGAGGAGCCACTTCTTGTTGCTATCGCTCGTTTCGTTGACGCGGTACACGATGGCCTTGGCCGAGTCGATGGGCGAGCCGCCTCCCACGGAGATGATTGTGTCGATCGTGTCGTCCTGCTTGACGATCTCGGTCGCCTGGTCGAGCTGTGCCACGGGCGCGTGCTCGCGGATGTTGCTGAATGTGCCGGCGTGGCGGGCGGGCGTGAGGAGCTCCTCGAGCGATTTGATCAGCGGGGTCTTGGTCGCGAGCGAGGAGCCCGTGATGATGAATGCTTTGGACTTTTCCGTCGGCAGGGCCGCGAGGAGGTGCTTCTTCACGACGTCGGCGCCGTAGTAGAGCGCCTTGAGGTTGTTGGGGCGGTAGAGGCCCTGGAGCGGATGGAGGCTCGAGTCCATCCTCGTTGCGTTGGCCTTTAAGTTCGCGGTTGACTTGGCCCTCGCTTGACTGGCACTGAGACCGAAGTTGCGTCCACTACCAGTACCGCTTCTGCTAACTCGGGGGGTTGGGGAGAGGTGAGCTTTTGTTTGCAACGTCCGGAGCATCAGACTCTCCGACGGGATTCTGTTGTTTTATTCTGGCTTGTTCTGGTTTGGAAGCCTGAGACCTAAAACGGAGAAAAAGAACGAACGGAACCAGGTGAGGTTGGGATAACTCGACTCACTCCCGGAGATCAAGCTTCTTTCGGTATAGACGTGCTTGGATAAGCATTGAGGTGCGCAGTTGCATAAATCACTGGCACTACCACCATTACTCATTACTCATCACTGAATATACGATAGAACGGAGCCGGGTAGGTGTAATCCGGAGAACTCTTGTCGTCATATTCGTTTAGTCGAGTGTCGTGGCGGTGCAGCGAGCCTCGGCGAGCCTCGGGCCGAAGCCCACTGACCCCTCACAAGGCTGCGCCGGCTAAAGGTCGGATACGCCTTCTCTTTCGCTGCGACGCCGATATCTACGTGTAGTGATGTCCTCGATACACCATAATACCACGTCTTTTAAGCCTTTAAATCATCGAGATGCGCCCCCATACTCCTCCAGAACCAGCGACTCCCATGCGGCTGGAGTGTATCTCCGTACGCGAAAAGCCTCAACACCGGGACAACTTGCTCCCAACTCATCAGTCCCATCATTCTCGCCTGACTGGCAAATAGACTGTTAAACACCATGCTGGAAGCATCTTCGTCGCTTGCGCCCGCCCTGGAGCGAGTCCGTTGTCCGTGCCGGATGCTCAAGTCGGCAGCTTCGGCTTCGGCGTATCCGCTGTCGACTTTTTCTAACCTAGTGGGTGAAGGAGCTTCAGTCATGAGCATGGCTTGCTGCTTCGCAGATTTCCTTCCTCGCTGGTTGCCGGGAATCACGGCCTGCCATTCTGCGATCGCTCCGACGAAGAGGCACCATAAGTGTGCGTTGGCGTAGACTCGCAGTTCCTGAGGAGTCCCCGTCCTGAACGCGGCGGTCAGGGCATCGAGGAGGAAGGACTCGCGCGAGGACACTGGGTCGTAAAAATTCTGCCCGTTCATCCACATGTCGAAAAGACCGAGGACACGCATAAGATAAAGGCACGCCATTGCCAACGCTGCTTCTGTCAAGCGCTTGCATTCGGATTCGAGCCCTCCGGCCGCGGCCCGCGCATCGGATTCGGCGTCCGCCCCACTCAGATCAATCGAGGTGGCCTTGATTTTTTCGAAATAGTAATTGACAAAGTACCCCTCGTCAATGTAGGCGTGGGAAGCGATCCAGAAGAAGATGGCTGTCGTGTTGATGCCAGGGCCCTCGGCTTGAACGATCAACTTCTCCAGAGCCACGACCTGGCGTCTGCGAATTACAAGGCTTCGTAGTGGTTCAAGACTCACCGAGTCGTCCAGCTCGATACCCACGGTCGCGCCGTCTGGTGACGCGGGAATGGTCTCTTTCCCAACGAGCATGTGAATGTACGGGTCGACCCCACCCCACATGCCTTGGTACACTCTGGGCCCGAACGTCGCGTACTCGAAGAGCAGCCGCCTCCTGTGCGTCGAACTCAAATGTATGTCGACGAACATGGCCAACATGAAGAAATGCGGCGTCACCGCCTCGGGGTGATCGTCCATAAGCTTCCTCAACATGCGCCCGTGTACGACTGCTGCGTGAAGATTCCTTGCGGATGCTTCGGCGTAGAAGTGCCAGAAGACTTGCTGGAGCAGGGTGACTTGTGCCAGTGGACCTGAATTGGTGGGATCGGTGCGAAGGATGCTCTGCCTCAGCATCCTTGAGCTCGTGTTCCTCAACTCCAGACTATACTTCATGTATCCACTCTCTTTGATGCCGCAGGCGACCATCATGGCCAGATACGTGCTGAGACAAGCAAGAGCCGTGCATTGGTCGTGCAGTCCCTGAACGATATGTTTCCAAGATTGGACGGCAGCAGGTGTAGAGATCCATCCCATGGGAGACTGCGTCACATCCGCTCGTGTGGACGGGAAGCGGGTTGCTTCGCGGAAATAGGGGGAATAGTATAGTGTAGGTAACTGTATATCTCGGATGAATGTGATCACTTCGTTCACTCGTGCCGTGATGGCAAAGGAGAAGGAAGAGAAGGGATCAGAGTTTCCACGGCGGAGAAATGTCAACGGGCTTGGAACATCCGAAGGCACGAGTGCACCGCTTGCCTGGTGCATTTCATCTGTTTCCAGCTCAGGATCTCGCGGAGGGAAGGCCTCACGGTAAGGTGCTTGGAGAGCGGTACTGGTGAGAAATGGGAGGTCAGCATGGTTCATTATCCGACCAACTTCTTCATGGATGGATCAACGCACGTCGTGTTCCTCTGTCTGTCCTTGCCTTGACCGCCCCCTTCTGGGCGACGCTCCCTGGCGTCTACCGCAGTCTTGGTCCTGCCTGGCAATCGAATAGACGCTTGCATTTGTCGGTTGTCATGGCCCCTCTTCCATTTGCGGTAATTCTGCTGGACATGCCCGAAGACTCTCTTCCTGTGAGGCAAGGCATTCCGGCTCTTCTGGTCATAATTGACCCAGAGTAAGTTGCCTGTGTAGGTTGCTTGTTCTGGAGGTTGGGTTGTATCCGCAACCATCTTTGAGGGCGTGGAACAAGACGTGAGGGCTGCTTTTCAAGGCAATTCGGTGAGGGAGAAGAACCTGCAGGTGACAGTCCTATTAAGGTCTGTCACAGATGCCCAAAGCCAGTGGCTAACTTCGACATCATTGATATACACTGCGTTTCTTGGACAGCCCATCCGCGATTCTTCACTTGACGATGCCATGTGGAGTTTATGCAGCCATTATCCAGCATTGCCCTCTTTCGTGCTAAGGCATCCCATCGGCATGTCAATGCTATGGCCAGTAATCGAGCACCGCTCTCTAGCCTGAACAGGCAGGAAGTCAGCAAATAATATCGCGCACAGAAGAAGAGGGGACGGCTATCAGCTAAGCAAACTGATGCAAGCCATGCAAAAAGACTGACCTGGAACATGCCACGCACCCGTAGTTCGCCCGCCTCCTTGGTGCCATGTTGGCTGCTACAGGATCAGCGGCAGCCATCGGGAAAGCAATCGAGCGACAAAGCCTGCCAATAATTGTCTCCCTCCAGCGAATTGGCAGAAAGACGAGATTGTCCACGCGGCGAAATATCTTGATGTGTGACATATTGATGGTCTCTGCACGTCAGCACTTGAAGATATTGAGCGCTGCAGCCTTCGCCTGGCGCGTTCTCCGCGCCGAGATGTCCCTAATAGCGGCTAACTCACTTTAGCAGTCCTCGAACAAATGTTATGCAGGACATGCTGAGGCTGGAAGTTCCAACAAGGAGTCGAAATAAGGATGAAAGACACGAAACGAAAACGAGGACACCTTAGATATTAAAATATGATTGGTTGTTGTTACAGATGATGATGCAGCGATCCATGCCGGATGCGAACCCCAGATTAATGCTTATGAAAGCAAGGCAATGCTTGAACGCCACTGATCACGATGCAATTTTATCTTCCGCCGTCATGGCTATGCAGAAAACCGAGAAACAATCTCAGACCGCTACCGGTTGGAGCTGGACGCGGGAACAGGAACTCGGCGTTTGCAAGCCAGTTACGCCGAAGCCGTTGTTGAGGTAGCCGTTGACCTGGAAGAGCTGGGGAACGCCATGCCACCAATCGCAGGCTGGAGTATTGTCAGTCAGGTTGATGGTGTTCAGACAGTCAAGAGGGTCTTACCCAGCCAGCCACCAGTCGTACCATTGTACTGAAGCCCAGATGAGTTGAAGAAGAACCCAGCATTGTAGGTCGGAATATCAGAGATACTGATGGTGACTTGGTTCCATTCTAGCGACAGTGGTAAGTATTGAGACTCTTACGGTGACATTGCCATTTGCGACAAACCTTGATAGGAACTATCTTGCACTGACAAAGGCCATGGGCCGATTGTGTTATTTGGATAGGTCATGAGCTGCTGAGTCCCATTCAAATAGCCTTGCCAGGCAATAGACTTGTTGGAGGACAATGCGGCGTCTCCAAGACCAGCACCGGTATGGTACGAGTAGACATACAGGTTGGTCTTGTTGGATCCGGTATCCTTGTGAGCGCCATTGACAACCTTTGTGCGGAGGTAGTATAATGCAGGTGGGGTAACAGTTTGCGTCTGTCTCGTGTCGAGGGGTGATGCTGTGGCGAGAGACAAGAAAGAAAGTAGAGATGCTGTGAGGATGGTGGTGAAATGCATGATGTTCGACTTGCCGGGTTGAGGGTGACCTGGCTCACAATGGTGGTTTGATCGTAACCGCGAAGGGTGAGTCTGCAGATGACGTCTTCCGCAAAGTTCTGGAGCTTGAACAACGGTTTCTTACGAGTACTTGTAGAGCTAGCTGATAGAGGATGGTTGAAGGGTCAACAGAGGATCCTACTACTTTATCATCAGCTTGTGCCCGACTTTAAGAGCACCAAGGGTCGATCATGTGAAAGGCCGTACCAGCCCTTTACCGCACCATCAGACAAAGGTAACGTGAAGCAAGTTGACGGCAAAGCGGATAAGTAGCATGGAATGTGGATAGCTTGGAGCGGTGGCAAGGAGGTGAAGCGAGCAAAAAGCGCATCCTCTCGGCTTTAGCTGACGACACCCGCCAATCAGGTTGCAGTTGTGAGCTGAGGGTCGCGAGCTTGTGCAAGGCAGTGTCGGCTGTCAGCAGCGTGACGAGTCGGAATTTGCAAATCAAGACATGATTAACGCAAAACCTCGTAGCGGCAGACAACCGTCTGCTTGTGCCACCTGAAGGTCTCCTGCATGGGAGAGACATATCACTCAGTCTTAGTTACCTCGTCGTCACTTGGAGCTCTGCGAGAGGACGGTCCACACAAATGGTCTGACGCTGGTAAGAGCATGCTGCTGCTTGTACTCGTGAACATGGGCTTCTCCATGGTTCAGCTGCACCGTGACCGATCGACGAAAGACATGATCAATGACGACGAAGCTCCACTGCGAATACGTATACAAGTACCAAGATCCACAGCCTGGAGGATTTGAGATTGTGGGGTACACTCCGGCTACTGCAAGCCATCGATCGGCTTCCGATATTATACGAGTAAGAATTACTTGTACTGAAGCCCAGAGGCCACCGGGAATAGGTTTTCGTATTGTCCGAAGCGAATTGGGCCGAGCGCCACCACTAACCATATAGGCGCGGGCACCTCCTCCGGCGTCTTGCTCTACTCCAGGTTAAAAATGCTTATGACTGTACAATACCACTCAAGCTCCCTCTTGACCTGTCAATCGCAGCGAACCTCTAAATTCAGAAGCTTGAAGCTTCTCATGGCTTCTGAGAACAAAGAAACCCTCGGCTTGTTGCGACGTCATCCCTTCCAAGCTCCCTCACGACTTATCATTGGCATCGAAAATATGGGTCCAGAACGCTCTGTAATGCTTCTTGTTTCCTTCTGTGGAAATCTCTTCAACCTCTTTCGGTGTGAGCTTGAAGGTAAAGACCCGCAACATGTCACTCAAGCGCTGCTCTTTGGAGCTTGTGGTAATCGGCAGGACATTTTGGTCGATAACCCATCTGATCAAAATTTCACTCGGATTAACAGCGTACTTCTTTGCCAGTGATTCCACCAAGGCGTCAACAGGACCTCCCTTAGCCTTGGTGATTGGCGTCAGTGGAGCATATGCCGCCACGCGGATGTCTTTGTTCTTGTGGTAAGCTAGCAGGTCCCCATGTTGAAGATACGGGTGGAATTCGATTTGGTTGATCGCCGGTCGGACCTTGGCTGTCTCGAGGATGGCATCGAGGTGAGGCTTGAGGAAGTTGCTGACGCCGATGCTCTTGGCTTTACCGGAGGCCAGGACATCTTCCATTTGAGCCCATCTCTGTTGGAGTAGTTTGTCGTCACCTTTAGCGAAGAATGGGGCGTGAATCAGGTAGAGGTCGACGTAATCGAGGCCAAGCTTCTTCAGACTTCGATCGATGGCAGCTGGAATGTCGTCGATGTGCGTGATGACCTTCTGTCATCTTGTGAGCATCTGTAGCATGCATACGACAACACTGGATATGCGAGGCCGAGGAACGTTCCAATCCCCGTTAGCGAGATGACTCACGGTCGTAATGTACAATTGATCTCGAGGCACTCCGCTCTCTTTGATAGCAATGCCTTGCTCTTCCTCGGTGTTGTATACTTCTGCTCCATCTAAGTGTCTGTAGCCGACCTTGATAGCCGTTTTGGTTGCATCTATTGTTGCCTGATCCTTGGGTGAGTTGGGATCTGACTTGTACCTACATCGAACTTCAGTCAGCATTGGCCAAGAAACAATGAATCTGGAGGTGTGGTAGCAGTCTCGGGCGTCTCGTGAACCGTGGACAAAAGAACGTACCAGGCAGTGCCGAGGCCATAGCCGATCTGATCAGCGTCTGGGTTAGCAACCCCTGCCCGGGCTTGCGAGACGGTTATGCACTCACGAATGGTACTTTGTTGCCATCAGGCAGAGTAAGGTCGGGGATGTTAAGGTCCAACTTGGCCATGGCGGAGATTAAGCGTGTGTCTGGAGTGTGCTTTGATCGTGCGCAGGAGGAAATAGAAGGTCGAACAGTTGCTACTTGCCGCTGAGAGCAATATGTGCAGGTCAATAGTCTCGGTAAGCGAATCATGTAACAACAAGAAGAGCATGCGAAAGCTGGGATTGTTATCGTGTGAGAATTTGTTTGCATTTCAACTTGAGGGAGGCCAGGACACGCGCACATCCCACCTCACTCCTGCCTCGGAGCACGTCAGTATCTCGACCCCGCCAGCTCGTATCGCAAGGAGAGTCGGTTAAATCATACATTTGCCGATTTCGGCTGGTGGAGACTAAGCTGCAGGAAAGGTCTGCCTATAACAACCTGGCTCGGCTCCTGCCATGCGTGAACTTCTCTGGACGAGCACACCAAGGTCCAGGAGATATTTTCTTCTGCTAGCAATGTCAGCAAATGCTTTTCAGAAGACCAAACCTGCCTCAATGAGCAGCAACACCGGAAGGTTGTGAACAGACTCACAACTTAAACAAATTCGTGTGGGAAGAAGACTGGATCTTCATCAAAACCTGGGCGCTCGTGCTCCGGAGGTCGTCCGACAACGCCGTCTCCGGCACAATGGCCGTGCTGTGTAATTTCTGTTGGCAGGAGACATGCTGTCCGGTTGTGACAGCATCTGGTGACAGCGGTATGTGATAGCATGGGGCGGTCACCAGGCAGAGGCACCTCGCTTTCAAGAGGGGACAGAATAAATCCATGATGTTGGCCAGCATCAGCAACACCCTCTTCCTTGACCGCTCCTGATGGTATCATTCATGGTAAGGTTGACTGTTTTGGGAGCTTTTGCCTCATCTCGACCCCCTCCCATTCCGTAACCTTTAACTCCGCTTCTTCTATCGTTCAGATCATATTTGCCCGCTTCGATGTTCTGGTATATTCTCTCTGCAACCTCGAGGAAGGCCTTTTCGACACCCTCGCCGTTCTTAGCACTTGTTTCAACGTATTTGACGATGTTTTCTCTCCGGCACCAGTCTTCAGCCTCATCTTTACTCACAGCCCTCTTAGTGCCTCCTTGAAGGTCGGTGGTTTGTTCAGCCAAGTCCAATTTGTTGCCGACCAGAATGACAACAATGCCTTCTTCGGCGATCTGACGCAGGTCGTTGAGCCATTGAGTAACGGACTCGAAGCTGCTTCTTCTGGTGATATCGAAAACTAACAGGGCTCCGGAAGCGCCGCGGAAATAACTCCTTGTGATGCTCTTGTATGTCTCTTGTCCAGCGGTGTCCCACAACGATAACTTCATCTTCTTCTGCTCTTGTTTGCTGCCATGGCTCTCGCCGCCGTTGGAAGCACCGAGGTCTAAGGACGCGTTTGCAGGAGGACCAACCGGGACTATTCTGCTCCCAAATTCGACGCCAATGGTGACATCGTGAGAGGCGGAAAATCGGCCTTCACACAATCGGATCGTCAAGCTGGATTTGCCAGTGCCTATGTGTGTCAGTTGCTGAGATTCAGGAGGCTGGACGGCGAACCTACCCGAGTCGCCTATACAAACGAGCTTTGCAATATAATTCCAAGGTAGCGTAGGGGCCGGCGTTATGGTGGGCATAAGTTTAGGATTACGAGCAGATCAAGCTGTGATGGGAGCTCCTTTGGTGGCCTAAAGTCCTTGAGACACAGGATGAATTGAATATACTTTACGAATGTGTTGAAACCAGTGTGTGAGCGGTCACAAGTCTAGTGACAAAATATGGCGAGATCGAAAGCAATCAAGTGGACAATGACGATGACACGCTTGCGGGAGAGCGCGCGTGCCGTGTGCGCTGTCGTGCCTGGGGCCCGGATTTCCAGGCGGTGACTGCCAACCAAGGCCTAGAAACCCCGTGCTTGTATTTTGACCCGCTGCCTAGAACTTTCAGCCCGGCCCATCCACTGCTCCGAACTGGGCTAGTCAAGCAGTCACAGGCAGATGTCCGCTTCCGTATCGAGGTCAGAGCAGAGTCACGTTGAACTCATCGTCTCCGAGCAGATCAACGACTCACCAACATACACGTCTTCTTGTCCCACCTATCCAAGCCAGATAGCAACCATTTGCACATACTAGGCCCGGCCTTGTATCCTTCGCTTGCATTCGTCAACCCGCCAGCATCAGCCTCGCGAATAGTCACCAATCTGCGCTTATCATAAGTGATACTCACCGACTGATACATCGTGTGCGTCTGCCTGCGGGCAGCATGTTTTCCGAGTGTAAGATGGCCGTTCCTCTATATCAGACTGTGAATGCGGGCTAACATGATGGAAGACGCCTCTAGATTTCTTGCGCAGTCTCAATCGCGCCTCACTTTTGCTCCGGCACCAACAGACGATCGCCAGTCAGCAAGACGACCGAACCAGACGTGGAGGTCGACTACCGCTTCCAGAACGCTGAATCCTCGGGTCCCGAATCCTTATCAACCTACCTCCTCCCAGCTATCTGGCTTTCCTTTCGCCTCACGGCTCAACCCTCAGCAGGCACCTTTATTTTACAGTGCAACGGATGAGTTCCGGGAAGAGAACGACGAGGAGGAGCATGAACGAGAAATAGCAGACTACTATGCTCTTCAAAGGTCAAGGCGACAGTTAGGGGCAAGCGATCTTCGAGCTTCCTCGGAGGTTGATGGTGGCAGCGGTTCGAGTGTGAACGGTGCGAGCAGCCATGGTGATGAGTCGCGTGACCGAGGCCCAGGGAGACCTGGTGGGATCAGGAGTTCCTGGCATGGTGGTGCACCAAATCCACGGAGAAAAGGAACTGAACTCGAAAACCTGGCTGAATCAACGGAGTCCCAGCTCGACAATCTCAGCCCCGTATCAGAGAGAAATGTGATGGTCGACGTGGGCTTAGAAGACACCTTGCGAAGCGGATTTGATGACGATCCCCCTGAAGACCTGATGGAAAATCCTCCCTCTGTACAACAACTACGTAAACAACCGCCGAACGCAGATGACGACTACGACTCCGATGCATCAGATCAGACGAATACCCAGGGACAACTGCTGGGCTATTCGCGGCATCATTCAGGCGAGCAAGAATCTGTCCCAGAGGGCATTCCACTCCCACAGATCCAACAGCCACGGCATGACGCCTTCTTTGGACAGCTTTACCTTCTCTCACTCGCCGCTATGTGTACTACGTGGTTTCTTGTTATGCTCCACACTCAGTCGCCGAGCACAAACCAACCGCTCGGTGATACGGTTTACACAACATTGCACGGGTCCTTCTATCTTCTAGCGACATATACCCTTGTAGCGACTTTCGTTTCCTTGTTTTGGCTGGCGGCCCTGCGATCATACGTTCGATACTTAGTCTACGGTATCCTGGTGGCGGTCCCTGTCATCCTCTACTCCTTCTCACTTTATCCGCTCATCTCCAGCTTCAAGGGTTCTTGGCACGGCTCCAGTATCCAGGATACCGTGATGAGGTGGAGCTCCCTCGTGCCTGCTGCCTTAGCCACACTCTGGATTTTGGCTGTGTTCAGAGGGCGGCTCGTGATGCAGAAGGCTATCTCCATTTTGGAATTTGCGACACGGATTCTCGCGGCAAACCCAACGCTGGTGCTCGTCGGATTTGCTGTTCTGGGCTTTATCATCAGCTTTACTTGGGTATGGCTGTCCATGTTTGCAAGAGTCTTCCTTGGTGGACACCCGTCGACTCGGTCAGCAATTAGCAAATTTGTCATCGACACGTCGACTTGGTGGCTGGGAGTGTACTTCATCCTGGTGTATTTGTGGACGATTGCTATTGCGTTTGGCATGCAGCGGACCATCACTTCGGCCACAGTATCTCAGTGGTACTTCCATCGACTGGCGGTGCCGGCTCCAACACCCCAGGCCATTGTCAAAGCGGCGCTGCAACACTCTGCGACAACTCTATTTGGCACCATTGCTCTATTCACGGGCTTGAGTCTCATGGTTCGACTTCCATTGATCGTTCTACCTCGGCGTATGACCATGCTGATTGGCGTGGCGATGTTCTCGCTAATTCCTAGCCCGGTCGCAGTGCTGATCAATCCCCTCACACTCACCTATGCCGCAATACACTCTCAACCTCTTGCTGTTAGCTCCCGAGGACTCTCACAGATGCACTTCCTGGCTCCCAACGACACCACGACTGCGCTGTATCCAAGCACGTTTAGTCGGAGAGCAAGAAATGATGGATGGTCAAATGATTCGACACCTCTCCTTCCATATCGACTAGCCAAGCTCCTCCTGCACGCAACACGTTTCATTATGTGCCTAGCTTTGGGTTTTGGTGGATGGGTCACGACAGCACGGACGTTGAGACTCGATGGAGCAGGGGTTCGAGGAAGTCTTTACGCTTACATCGTTGGCCTAGTTGCTGGAGCCATAGGTTGGGGCATACTTGGAGCAATGGAGGGCGTGCTGGCCTGTATCGTGGATGCGGTAGTGGTATGCTGGGGCAGTGAGGTCGGCAGCACTGGCACAGGCGAGGCGCGATATTGTAGAGAGGCAGGCAATCTGTTCCGCGACGATGATTACGCCGGTGGACGTGTGAGTCTGGCTTAACGCAACAACCGAGGGTTGCCATGCTCTCGACTGGCATTCAATTAGTAGAGGTGTATGTCGATTTAGAGAGCAAAACATTTCATGACAATCTTACCGTTCTTAAGGTGCACTGGAAATATTCTGTACTCAGAATTCATTCCATAAATGGCGTGTGCTTCACGTGTCGAAAGTTTGATGGTGGAGAATGATCCCCTTTTTCTTGAATGCGCCAAGTGTCCCGTTCAATCGATTCACGTTTCTCCCTTCGAGGCGCATTCAGCCAGCTTGCAATCCGTTCAGACTTTCACATCTGTCCTTCACCCTGAAGTGGATTTAATTCCTCCTAAAGACCACTTGGTCACAGGAGTGTTTCTTCTTTCTTTCCCTTTTATATCTCCTTCCTTGTGTGTTTGTCAGTCCGAACCTCCTGATCGGCTGCGATTCTTACGGACACGCGTTCGCGCTCGCAGGGTCCCCTCCCTTGAGTTGGTCCGGCCCCCCAGCTGCTTTTCTTCCACGCTGGAAGTTACACTGCTTTCACAAAATTTGACACACCTCACCCCCTTTTTTCAAGCCGTCCTTTACGGCTTCATTACCTTCTATATCGTCTTCGACCATGGCTGCCACGAATGGTGCCTACACCACCGGTGCAGGGAAAGATGAGGCTGAGGCGCGCCGAAGAAATGTTACCAGTTATGAAAAGGCTAATGGCCAACATGTGTACAAAGTCGAGGCTGAAGACACAAAGAAGTTACAGAAGGTTGGTTCAATGCCTCCGAGTGGAACAAGGACCGTCTAACAGCGCATCTCTAGCCACGGGCCGGCTTCATTCAATTTCTCGATGAGTGGGAGTTCTTGATTGCGCCCATCATCTTCACAGCATTCGCCCTCTTCACGAGACTATGGCGGATAGGACTGTCTCCCATTGTCACCTGGGATGAAGCTCAGTAAGATCTGCTCGATGACCTCAGATTGGTCGACGCTGACATTGACTCCAGCTTTGGCAAGTTCGGATCACACTACCTCAAGCGAGAGTTCTACTTCGATGTCCACCCTCCCCTCGGAAAGATGCTCGTCGGCCTCTCGGGCTACCTGGCTGGATATAATGGGTCGTTCGAGTTCAAGTCCGGCGAGACATACCCGGAAGAAGTCAACTATACATTTATGCGTATCTTTAACGCCATGTTCGGGGTGGTCACGGTCCCACTCGCATACTACACTGCCCGCGAGCTCAACTTTCGACGTCCGGCCGTGTGGCTTGTTGCTCTCATGGTCCTCTGCGAGAACTCCTACGCCACCATTTCCAGATTCATCCTTCTGGACTCGATGCTCCTCTGCTTCACCTTCACAACCGTCCTCTGCTGGGCAAGATTCCACCGTTTGCAACACAAGAGTTTCTCCGTCGAATGGTTCATCTGGTTATTCTTGACGGGCTTGAGCATCGGATGTGTCTGCAGCGTCAAGTGGGTCGGTCTTTTTGCCACAGCACTCGTCGGCCTCTACACTGCGGAGGATTTGTGGAACAAATTCGGTGACCTGAAGATGCCAAAGGTCGAGCTCGCGCAGCATGTCGTGGCTCGCGTCATAGGCTTGATTGCTGTTCCTGTCTTGGTCTACATGTTTTCCTTCTACATTCACTTCCTGATCCTGGAAAACTCGGGTCCTGGTGATGCTCAGATGTCCTCCCTTTTCCAGGCGAACCTCCGGGGAACAGAAGTTGGCAAGGACTCACCCCTGGAGATTGCCATGGGATCCAAAGTGACCATCAAGAACATGGGCTACGGTGGTGGTCTCCTTCATTCTCATGTCCAGACATATCCGGAAGGCAGTGGTCAACAGCAAGTTACTTGTTACCACCACAAGGATGCCAACAACGACTGGTTCTTCTGGCCCAACCGAAGTCAACCAGAGTTTGACCCAGAAGCACCCCTCAGTTTCGTCGCCGACAAACAGGTCATTCGACTCCTCCACGCTCAGACTGGCCGAAACCTCCACTCCCACGCAGTTGCGGCCCCGGTCACCAAGGCCGACTGGGAAGTGTCTTGCTACGGCAACACTACCGTTGGCGACGAGAAGGATCACTGGCAGATTGAGGTCGTCAGCGACGCCGCCTCTTCTGATCGTTCACGTATTCGGACTCTGACGACATCGTTCAGACTGAGACACGTCGAGCTGGGCTGTTATCTCCGAGCCGGCACGGTTAACCTCCCTCAATGGGGATTCAAGCAAATAGAGACAACGTGTGTCAAGAAGCCTAGTTCTCGAGACGTGTACACCCATTGGAACATCGAGTCTCACGTCAACGACAAATGTAAGTGCCATGCTACCGGTTCTAAGTTTACCTCATTGACTTGATGGATAGTGCCACCTGGCAATGCTGCACAGTACAGATCACCTTTCCTGAAGGATTTCGTCCATCTCAACGTCGCCATGATGACTTCCAACAACGCCCTCGTGCCTGACCCGGACAAGCAGGATGATCTTGCATCCAAATTTTGGCAATGGCCTATCCTTCACGTCGGCCTTCGCATGTGCTCGTGGGACGACTCAGTTACGAAGTACTTCCTTCTGGGCAACCCTATCGTTTACTGGGGCTCCACAGCATCGCTGGGCATTACTGGTCTTATCGTCGTCTGGTACCTGATCCGCTGGCAACGGGGCTACAAGGAACTCAGCCAAGCCGACATTGACCAAATCCATTACTCCGGTATCTACCCTGTCATCGGGTGGTTCTTCCACTACTTCCCCTTCCTGATCATGGGCCGTGTCACCTACGTTCACCATTACTATCCGGCTCTGTACTTTGCCATTCTGGCAGCAGGTTTCTGCCTCGACTGGACGACGCAACGCTTGCACAGGAACATACGCTGGGGAGTGTACTTCGTCCTGTACGCCGTGGTTATTGGGTTGTTTGTGCTGTTCAGTCCGATAGTTTTCGGCATGCAAGGCAGCAATCGGCAATATGCATATCTTAGATGGTTCGACCGATGGAGGATCTCTGATGCCAAGATGGGTGAGACACTGGCAGCATGATATCGTTGAGGTTGGCCTTTTTCTCAGCACAACTAATGCGCAATTGAGACGAGTGCACGTGATAGCCTAGGAGGCCACATGCGGTTGTGGTTATGTGGGCGATGGCGTCATGAATGGGTAAAAGCAATATCTAGGAACTAACCCTTTGTAAGACAAATGGCTCTTCTTTCTTCAGGCTTGTGCTCCATGAAGAGCGATGCGAACTGTTCCGAAAGGTACGAGGTAGTCTGGATATGAAGATTGGAGAGAAGGCCGAATCTTAGATCTTGACCCAAAGCAGCCAGGTTGCATCTTGGGCGGCACTTGGCAGCGATTTTCTCTGATTTCTAATAACCTTGATGTTAATGCACCCGCCCCAAGGTGTGTCGTATTCAGTCCGCAGCCACCGGAAGAGCCATGCACGAGAAGAGAGCAGCTTGGGTTCAGGATTTAGTCGGCCCGTTGTCCGGACGGGAGTGGACAAGGCTGAGCGCCAAGCGATCGATCGGTCACGGGCTGCAGAGAAACAGAACGACAAATCCACTGTCGAGGGCGGCTGACCAATGCCGGCGAAGCGAGGCGGGGACCATGTCGACCTCGCCCACCGCAGCCATGTCCATACTACCAGCCTTCAGCTCAAACTCAATTCACTCCCCGTCTCCGTTCACTCTCGACCTGCGGAGCATATCTCAACCCCCCGTGGGCGCCAACACGATTTCTCCGTAGTCTGCGTCTGGCACTCCAGCATGTTATTGTCGGTATAAGTCCAGCAGAAGTCGTCCCGCTCGCCCACCGCAACTGCATCGTCTCCACTCCCCACACTGGTCTTCAAGATGGACCACCAGCAGCGCGACTCGACTGCGGATAGCCTAGGTGGTGACTATCCCGATGACATGAAGATGGACGCCATAGCGGATGGAAGGATAGAAATGGCCCAGGAAGAAATCGACGCCATTATCCGCAATAAGAGAAAGGTCAGAGATCCGAAGGCGTGTTACGCCTGCCACCGTCGAAAAGTGAAGTGCGATCGCAACCTACCCTGCGACTCTTGCGTCAAGAGAGACCACCCAGAGCTTTGCTCATACGAGCGACCTACGAAGAAGCGCCGCATTGCGCTGACGGCTGGATTGCACCAGCACGATGGCGCTGGATCCGAAAGTCCAATCCAACAGACCGGGCCCAACATTACTGTACCCCGTGAACAGTGGGAGCGTCTGAACAAAGAACTGCAACTATTACGCGACTCGGTCAAACTTGAACGACTCTCTCCAGGCCCTGCCCATTCAGAAGAGGATCTCAATCCCACAGGCACACATAGTCGAGGAGATGAGGCTGAAAGAGAAGGAATTCATGCACCGAGCACACAGATGGGGACAATGCATTTGGGCTCGAGGTCTGTGCTGGCCTATATGATGGGTCTGGGCCGGACCAAATCCGCTCAAGACGCCGCCAAATCTCTCCTCGAGGAGAACATTCTACCGAAACTGGGTCTGGACAACGAGAGTGCCACTTACCCTTTTGTCGATCTGTGGAGTACCGAGTCCAGTATGCAAGACGTTGATGGGCTGTGCAAGGCAATCCCGGATGATGAGCTGTGCAACGAGTAAGTTGGTCGACAAGTCACTTAGTGCCGTTGGCTTATCTGTCGCAGATTCTTTGTTGCATACCGGGATATTGCTGGTACCATCTATCCTGTCGTTCCGGACGTGTCCGGTTTCGAAGATACCTTGCATTTCATGCTTTCCAATCGCTCACGACACATTCGGGACAATCTCGAGCTGGATCCGAACAAGCCATATGGCGTCTCTTTGCCATGGCTAGCGCTGGTATTCGCCGTCTTCGCTTCTGGCTCCCAATCCTCAGATCGACCGGCCAAGGAACGAGAGCTCACTTCACAAGTCTACAGTAAGTTCATAGCCACACAGTTAGGTCCGCTCCCTGACCGTTCCTTAGTATGCTGCTCGTACCAAGCTCTCCGCATGTCCAACTTCCTCACCCATCCCTGTCTGGAAACAATCGAAGCCTCCTTAATTATTGGAAACGTCCTCTCCTACAACATGAACCCTGGGGTAGCATACATCTATCTCGGCATGACCCTCCGTATGGCCTTTTCAATCGGTCTCCAGATAAACTCGCAGCAGTTCACTGATGCCGAGAAATGGACCCGTCGACGCATCTGGTGGGCACTCGCATGGCAAGATTCTCACTTCGCCGTTAGCTACGATCGGCCCACCTCCAGTGTGCTGTGTATCCCCGATATTCCCTACGGGAAATTCAGTTCCCCAGGAGATCGAAGCTATGCGGAAACAATGTTTGCCATCATTAGACTCACGCAAGAAATCGTTCGTGAACGGCTCCTCCACACACGATCCTACATGTCCTGGGATAGAATCCAGAAGTACACCGAAGAAATCACATTCCACGTCTCCCAAGGTGCAGCTTACCTACGAAACCGCGACCTCTGCTATAAAATGACTCAACACCTCGAACGCCTCGCCTTGAAACTGCATAGCTGCTACATTACCTCTGAACTCTGTCGGCCCGCCCTCAAGGAAGCACCTTCCTCCACCGTGGAGAACCTAACGCCAGTTCAGTCACCGCCCGGTTCCAGTCGACGAAGAACGTCAGGAACAACTGGTCAATCCCCCAGCACAGCAAACCCCGATCCGTCAACGCTCTCCCACTTTCGCACCATGTGCATCCAAAACCTCGAAGGTGCGGTCGAAGCGTACGTGGAACTCCACTCCGTCTCAAAGTTCGCCTCCAGAAGCTGGATCGGCATCCAGCGATCTATTTCCGCGGCCTTCCTCCTGGGCACGTTACCCGAAACTTCCCGCGACCCGCGGCGTCTTGCTCTTCTCCGTGAACTCGAACAAGTCATCAGTCAGCGCACGCATGAAGACCCGGCATTCGACCTCCCACCCGACGCGGGGCCTCACACGAAGAGGCGGTTTAGCAACGAGGCTTTGGAAGGGCAAGGGCCGCCATTGGCCGAAAGTCCCCACTGGGCGAGGAGCATGTCCAAATCGCTGAACGCGCTGGGGAAATTGAACGCCGCGCTCGCGGGGCCAAGGCCAACGGCTACCTCAAAATACGGCTCAGGCACATATCCTCCACAACCCTCCTCGAATCTATTCATGACTGCGACTTCGGCCTCGGCTCTTCCAACGACGAGTCCCCCCACGACCCAATCGCGATACCCGTCCCTGGGCGCCAGCGGTGTCCCAAGCATGAATGCGATAAAGCAGGAGTCATACTCCCCTTCCCTGGCCACGAACAGTACGAACGGCCTCCTTGGCGGGGTGAGCAGCAGCACTGGCAGTCTCGGGCCCATCACCCCGGATAGTACGGGGTCGTCTAGTGGAGATTGGAATTTCGGCAACATAGCTGATCGGGCGGCCGAGTACGTCCAGGCGCCGCTCTGGGGCGACGGAGGGGTGGGCACCTTGTGGGATCGTTTCTGAAGCGTGATTTCATACCTGTAACTGCTGTGAGAGGGAACACAGACATGTTCTGCGCGTGGAGAAGAGCCCCGGAGCGAATACGCGATAGTGGCATGCGTGCCGCAAAGGGCGGGATCACATCGCTCGGGAAATACGGCGCTCTCATGAAGTGGACGAAGTTGCGCGTTCTTAGATGCCCTGGGTCAGTCTATGTTGCATGCTTGCTTGCTTATCAGAGGCATCGATTGAATTTAAATCATACTTATACGACACGATGTTGAGGGATTGACTATGTATGCCGTTCGGACAAGAGCACTTTAAACCTAGGCCTCCTCCTGCTCTGCATACCTTGTTACAGCGACCGTACCAGATCCCACATGATCTCGCTGGAGCTTTGTATGTGGAAGTGACCTTTCTGATTGGCCGATACATTCTCCGGCGCATCGGATGCGCCAGTTCTCGCTCTTCCTTTCTCGCTCCTCGTTCATCTCGGCGCTCACGATAGGTATCAGCTTGTCAACTGGACGATCCAACGGTAGGGGATATGCGGTGATAGGTTTGGAATAGCTCATACCCACTAGCCGTGGGAATTGGAGCCGTCGAGGGCCATAATAGATTTCTGTTCTTACTGCCGACTTTCATCCCGTCCACGCGGTGCCAACATATTGAACAATATGGGCGACGCAGGCACGTCCGCTGAACTGCCTCTAACAAATCCAACGCCAGTCCAAGCGGGTCTGCCATCTGCTCACCCAACGGCCTCGTTCTGGCAAACGTCTCATCCTAACCGCCTTACTCACCACCGCTCTACGCCAGATCTACCTCCTCTCGCAGACGTCGTGGTCATTGGCACTGGCATCTCAGGAACATTTGCTGTCGATCAGCTGTTAAACCAATTGGAGTCCTCCGCAAACGTTGGATCGGCACTCCTGAATGTTTTGGTACTTGAAGCAAGGACCTTATGCTCTGCTGCAACGGGCCGGAATGGCGGACACCTCCAACCAGTTGTGCACGCTGCTCCGGCAAGCATTCTCGACTTTGAGATGAGGAACTTTGACCACATTTCGAGCATAGCACAATCTAGCAACATCCAGTGCGACTTCCGCCGCCTTTCGGGCTGCCTTGGATTTTGGAACGAGACGTATTTCGAGGAAGCGAAGAGAGATCTCAACCTGGCGTCCGCCAAGCACGCTGAATTGGTCAGGGTTGTGGAAGACGCAGAGCAATTGAGGGGACTGGGATTGAAAGGTGGTGTGAAGGGAGCAATCGTGCAGAGCGTCGCCGCGAGCTTGAGCCCTTACAAGCTCTGCGTGGATATATGGGAAAGGATGCTCAGAAGGTTCGAGACGAAGACGGAAAGCAGTGCGGACAGAGAGACCGAAAGCAAAGGCAGAGCCGTGACCTTGAATCTTCAAACAACAACAGCCGTCACGTCACTCGAAAGGCATCAGGAAGATGACGATGTCCACCATGAAGGGCACAGATGGAGCTTGAATACCTCTCGCGGCTGCGTCCACGCCAGGTCCGTCATCCTCGCCACAAACGGATACACATCACACCTCCTCCCCGAGTTCGCACCATTGATTCGGCCCGTCCAGGCTCAGATGTCGGCGCTGATACCTCCTTCAATCTCGCCCTCAAATCGTGGCCACGACAGGAGGCTCATCCCAATGAGCTACGGCTTTGAAGGCGTCGGCACAATGGACCGCGTCATGTCAGACTACCTGGTTCAAAACCCATTTGTCTCTCGGACAGCCTCAGAGCAACAGGGGAACGCTGCATCTAATAGCGTTAATGAGGGTGGCCATCTCATGTTCGGCGGAGGCCGTCACTTGGCCTTCAACCACGGCGAACAGTGCTGGGACGACGATTTCGTAGACAAGAGTGTAGAGAAATATCTACGCACTCTTCCCGAGAGGCTGGATCTGGTCTCCAAGACTGACACTGGCACTGGTCACGATGGCGAGAATGACTCAACCGCGCAGCGCCCGAGTCTAGACCTAGCCGCATCCTGGACCGGAATAATAGGCCATTCCGCCGACGGACGCCCATGGGTTGGCGAAGTCCCGGATCGACCAGGCATATTCCTCTGTGGCGGGTACACCGGGCACGGAATGACCAACGCGCCCCTCTGTGGCAGGTACATTGCGAGAATTGCACTCGAGGATCTACGATCTCGGCTCGGAGGCGACGGTGCCACAAGACCTGTGATCGGACATGGAAGCGAAGATGTGATGATGGCAGAATTGGATGCCGATGTGCCAGTGGAGTACCTGATCAGCCGCGAGAGAATGGAGACTCTATCGCGCGGAAACTAAATACACGGCACAAGTATTTAACACTACTATTCGAAATTTCCGAAACGCCGTTAAGGGCTGGTGGCCTCTGAGCGTGCATGGAATTCTCCGTACGGTGGGAGCCTAGACTCGGGAATATACAAACTTCCGCACTGACTTGAAGCTCAAACGCCGAAATCTCACAACATAAGACTACCTAAGCCCTTGTATACCGTGGTCGTCCACGCCGTTGCAGGCATCCCCTTTGATGGATGTTTCGGCTTCCGGTAGCGAGCCACAGAGGGCGGGAGAAAGCGGAAAACGTACCCTCAAAGCCAACAAGGCATGTGTGCCCTGCCGTGTACGCAAGGTCAAGTGCGATGCCGCCGTGACTGGCCTCCCCTGCAGCAGCTGTACCAGCAGGCGGTGTGTCAAGGACTGTGTACTGCCGGTCCGTAAGGGTCGGACCAGGTCAGTGGACTACTGATAGGATGGCTCGGGGTTGATGGTTCATTTAGGTGCATGCTAACATAGATGAGACTCCTAGGAAAGCATTGAACGTTTTACCAATTCCTAGTCATGGACGAGTATGCTTGTGATGATTGACAATGTCTCCGCTGCTTCTCTTCTCCGCCTTTTCTTCTGCTCCGCCGGCGTTTCTTCAGAATTTCTACTAACCATTGCCAGACTACAGACATCTCGCCTATATCCAACAGTGACCAGTTAGACAGTCTCGAGCAATCCAGTCGATCAAGACGATCAAGACGATCAGACCAACCTTTCACTTCCGAAGCCCTCGACGGTCAAAGCCCATGTCAGACTGAGCCAGATCTACTCTACCTCAATATCTTAAACGACGCCGTGAAAGAGACTGTAGAATCCAGGCGACACCACACTACGCCCAGCACGCCCTATCGTCCAAGGCCGGAATACAGTCTTACTCCTCGAAATTGTCTATCGACCAAGCTACCGCAACTGGATGACATTGACAATGAATATCTTGTCAAGAAGGGTGTCTTTGATCTACCTCCTCCGCACCATTTGTGAGGATAAACCTGAATCATCCTTCTCCATCCTCTTCGGGTTTTCGTCTTCATTCTACTGACAGACCAAAACTACAGAGATGCCCTCGTCAAGACATACTTTGCCCACGTCCACCCGTTTACTCCCGTGATCAGCAGAGCTGATTTCATTCGCGGCTATCAGTCCGGCGACTGCTCGTTGTTCCTGCTCCGCGTCATATTGACACCAGCCAGTCTCCATGCGCCAGCAGATGTGCTATCCGCCTGCGGCTTTGCCAGCCGCTCGGCCGCGCAAGAGTCGTTCTTTTCCAAGGCCAAGCTGCTCTATGACTTTGCCGCCGAAGATGACCTGATGTTGATGCTGCAGGGATCCATCATCTTGTGCATGGTGATTCTCGACCACCCCACTGACCGGGACTTTGGCTACTGGTTCCACAACGCCATCCGTCTTGCCACCAAGCTTGACTTGCGCAACACGTGCGTTCCCTCCTCCTGGCCTGTGACAATTGTGCTATGTATGCGGGTACTGACGGCCTACGGACTCTCCGACAGGTGTGTTCGAGAAGACAAACCCCGCACAGTCCTAAAGCTGTACAGAAGGATCTGGTGGGCTCTCTACGTACGTCCCTCTTCTTGTTCCCGTGTCCTGTTCTTCCCTGCTTTATGCTTACTATGGCTACGTAGTCTTTAGATGTTTTCCACATCTTTGTCAATCCTAGACGCTCGCGACTGCTCGAAAACACCTCCGCGATCAAGACTAGGACGGAAGATGACTGGGAAGCGGAAGATGTCTCGGGAGTATCATCCGGCTTGCTGTCGGTGCTCACCCCTCAGCAAAAGGCCATGCCTGTTGTCTCCTGCGAGCTGTCTCAAATATGTCTGTGTCGGTTCTGTTCGATTCTCTGTTCTTATTCCGTTTTCTGTTTCCTTTCCACCTGTCCCCGACAGCACAAGCATGACTGACTCTATTTAGTCGGACAGTGTTTGTCCATTGTGACAAGCAAGCCACAGCAGGATCCTCGCCAAATGATGCAGCCACTCGACGCATGGCGCGAGGCGCTCGCTGCCAAGATGCACGTTGGTGGGAATACCGGAACCGACGTGTACTATCTGAATATACAAGCCCTGAGCTACAGGTTTGAGTGCATCTTGTGTCGTCTGATACGCCGACAACCGGATTGGAGCGAGTGGGCCAAACAGCGGCTTCGGGCCGCTATTCTGGAGTTGGACACGATTGCCATGAGGGTGTTGGCGAGTGGTACCCTGCGGGACTTTCCCATATCCTTGTAGGTGTCGTTTCTTTTCTTCCCATTTTCCCACCTCCCGTTTTTCAGGCATGCTCCATAGAACGGCGCCAACGAAACTGACAAATGGCTTCTTAGCGTAACCACAATGACTGCCCTGCTCGCTCTACACATCGAATCGGCCCTCGATCCAGCCGAGACGGACCTCGTCCGTTCCATGGCTCGGATATCCATCAGCCAGACAATGCTGATTCTCATCCAGGGAAAAGAAATCCCTGCCCTGAAAAGAGCGCTACCAGTATTTGAGGAGATTCTTGCCAAGAAAAATCTGTACTTGGTGCCAGCCAACATTCTGGGGGGAGTACCCGCGCAGTCGCAGTCACAAGACAACAGCATGGCGGATGGATACGCTTCTTCGCACCCACGGGTCAACGTAGGTTCGTCTCAACTGGAGCAGTGCGAGAATAATCCGTCGTCCGATGTGGATTTCCTAGGATTTGATTTCTTGGACGAGTGGCAGATCGAGCAACTGGATTTTACTGGTCGATATTGACATGGGTGTCCAAAGAACGGGCTGGCATCGAGGCACAGGTATTATCTGGGGAGGCAATGTTCTAAAGTCTCACTCCAGCGGCCCGTTACGTATTATGAAGGGCCAACAATACTATCGGGGGCCAGCCCCCACCGAAACGACCTATTCCGCGGCTTTCTTCTCTGGCCCAGGTGGCTCACCTATTCAGCCTCCTTCGCTGGCCCGTTTGGCTCACCTCCAGCCACCACGACGTGACGACGACGCATCATATCCAGCACCTTTGCTGCTTCAGAAGCATACTTGCCCTTGGAGCGGATCTGCGGACCGTACTTGTGGAACAGAAACGGGAAAGGCAGGCACCCAAGCACCAGGAACGCAGGAATGGAGCTCGCCCATTGATTTCCGAGCCTCTCGTACATTTGGGTGGTAAAGAGCGGAAACGCGGTGCCGAACAAGGACCGAAGCACCGAGTTGGCCGCCAGAACGGAAGCAGCATAGATGACATCTGTCCGCAGGTGAGCATGTGCATTTCTTGCAGGATATCACGAAGCAAGGATCAAAACGTACAAGAGTCGACCAGATAGCTCATAAGCGAGATGAAAACCATGACGAGTCCGCAGGAGAAAAACATGGCGCCGATAATGGGCACGATCCAGTGCACCGACGGATAAGTCGTCCACGCAAACAGGAACAGACCAATGGGAAGGACAATGGAGCCTGCCATGGCCGTACGCAGCCTGGCTTCTGGCTCGACCGCGCATCCCTCTGCCTCGGCCGCCGTGCATAGGCGCACGTAGCGCTTGTTGTCCACGCCCGCCGCCAGCGTGGCAAGACAGACGCCAACGGCGACGCCGACAAACGGAAGTCCGGCGGTGCCCTGGCTCCAGCCTCGGGCTCCTTGGAAGACAATGGGAAACCCGGCAAAGAACATGTACAGTGTGCCGTAGACGATCGAGATGTACAGCGACGTCAGCAAGACAATGGGTTCGCGGAGCAGAAGGGCCCAGGGGCGCGTGAAAGAGATCCCGAGCTCCTGCGAGAGTGTCTTGGGCGGCTGTCCCGCGTCGAGTCGGGACACGTATCCCATGTGCGGTCAACATTGCTGACAAAAGTCTTGGCATTCACGAAATACTCTCCTTGCACCCAAAGCTAGGTATAAACTTGTAGTTTTTGTTAGCTAGAATGGTTGAAATATCAATGCTCTATATGATATCCAAGTCTGGAATAATTATTCTAGGCTTTGGTGGAGTGGTGGTAGTTGCTACAAGGGTATATTAGGACTAATCCAGCTGTGATATAAATATAGCCACACTCAACCAAAACTTATACTCTTATGAATAAAACTTAGTAGTAGACCTCTAAGCCCTAAGCCACTATATTAGTCTATTCAAAAACACAAGTTTACACTAGCTTTGGGTGCAAGGAGAGCATTTCGTGAATGCCAAGACTTTTGTCAGCAATGTTGACCGCACATGGGATACGCTCCCTGTCATGCGGGAGAGGGCCTTGGCTCGACGTCGCAGAATGAACGGCGCGTATGTTTCGCGGGTGGCCAGCGTCGTGGCAATCCAGACCACACCGCCCAGTATGGCGATCAAACCGAGAATCCAGCGCCAGCCCTGGGTTTCACCCAGAAAACCACCGGCAATGGGCCCTGAAAAAAACACACAAAAATTGGTAAGAATCAGCCAAGTGTACAAGGAGCAACAATGGCAGGATTGAAGAAGAGGACATCGACGCAGGTACTTACCAAGTGCCGGCCCCAGAAAAGGAGCCGTGACAAACAAGCCCGTCGCCAATCCGCGCTCGGCCTTACTAAACATGTCGGCAATGACGCCCCCGGTATTCGTCATCGACGACGACCCGAACGCGCTCGCGAAGAAGCGAAGGACCAACAAGGCCGTGATGCTGGGCGCACACGCCGCGGCCACGCTGAACGCCGTGTACGCCGTGTACGAAACCATATAGATGGACCTGCGCCCGTACACCTCCGACAGAGGCGCCCAGATCAGCGGGCCCAGGGCGAACCCCAATACGAAGAGCGACAGGCCCAGCGTGGCCACCTCGGCGGACACGTCAAAGCGCTGCATGACGCCTTGGATGCCGCTGACGTACACCGAGCTGGCAAAGGTCACCGCAAACGTGGACAGGGACTGGAGAACGGCAATGGCCCATTTTCGCCCCCTGGAAAAATTCATGGCGTCCTGGCGGTCGTTGTGCAGGTAATCGATGATGTAGGGGTCATCGGCCGTGCCGTTGCCGGCATAGATCTGACGGCAGACGTCGTCGTCGAGGCGCGTGCGGAGGACAAGAGGACATAGGATCCAGGATGTGATACGGCCGGAAGAATCCTTAACTCGCTGGGGACGGACGGGAGAGGAGGAGGGACAGGAAGAGGCAGCGGGCTCGGGAAGGACGGCGGCCATGGCGGGAAGGATGGGAAAGACAGGAAGACCAAGACCTATGTCGAGATTCAAGACGCGGAAGGAGGAGAACCAACGAGTTTGCATGCTTGGCCATGGTTGTCACGGCGAGGAGAAGATGGTGCTCGTTGTAATATACTATACCTCCCCTCGGAAGTTTGGATTCGGACTTTCAGCATGGCAGTCAGGATTCCATATTGGCGAGAACCAGAAGCCCGCGGCATTATCTCCTACGGGAATTGTGAACTGTAACTTGTTTCTTGGCATGGCAAAAGTCCAGGTCGGGTGATTGTAGCTCGCGGAACACGGCCGTCAAACTACGAGTACAGACACCGGAAAACGAGCTTCGGTTCCGTCACAGTATGAGATTGTACCATATCAGTAGCGTCTGTCCCATTACGTTGTGTTAGTAAAACAGGTTCCTAATTCTTAATAGGCCTTCTATTTGGGTTAGGCAGAGCGCGATAATAGTAATAGGAGTATTCTAGAACTAGGTTACCCTTAATATCCTATCCAGTTAACATACTCCGTAGGACTCGAAGTATACTCACCTCTCTTGTATAAGGACCTAGATTACTCGAGAATGGAAAACCTAATCACCGTTTACAATTTGATCCTAGAGAGTGACCGAAGGGCGCTTTGCCATGGGCTGCAACTGAGCCTTTAGCCGAACATCACTCGGCGCTTCCTGGACACTCACTCCCTGGGCATGACATTGTGAGCCTAGTCTGGCCCCCTAAGTGATATGCTAAACCTGCCTCTCGCCTAGACATCTGCTCCAGGCGGGCGTCAGGGGAACCTGAAAGAATCGCTGCCCTCAGCCTCCTTCTCTTACCCGCTTGTGGCTGTTTTGCCTGTCTGACTCGGCGGAACATGATTCGCCAAGTCTCTCATAGGCGTACTGCAGGGGTAATTTAGCCTTGTTCCCCCCAGTACGCGCCGAGGCGACTTTCTTCCACACAATTACAGCCCCTCCAATTCTTTGCCCTTGTGGCTATGTACTTGCTGTTACCCTTGCAAGTAGAGCTGGCCTCGAGATATATAATAGGTTTGAGAGAGTCCCATGATCTTTCTATTTTCCCGCTCTGTTCTGTGGAACGAACTGTACATTCCAAATCTTGCCGGCAACCCAGGCCAATACCAAGAGATTGCCAGTTGTGAGTGACTATGGTTCTCAATCCAGGAGTCGCTTGGTTCATGCCATTCCGCGATCATAATCCATCAATAACCAAAAGATGCATATTTTTCACGAAATCCGAAAATAACCCAAGATGTCGAAGCAAATGTGAGCCAGAAGATAACGGCCGAGCGAAACAACTCTATCGGATTATCAACACACCCTCAAACAACGCAGTTAGTCTCGACGTACTCCAAGAGTATATCTTGTGCAATTGCTGCACGTTTGCCCGACATCAAGATCGCATTGGGAACATGGATCTCTTGATCCCACTAGCCCAACGATGGCAAGATGAGATTCAGAGGGCCTTTGATCAAGCGGCCCCTGCCTTGTCTGAAGTTCCGTCTCACTCGGATGGCAGCCAGCTACGATATGATACTGGTTCTCGAAAAGTCGAAGACTCTGTCGATTCCGCCCCATACCAGGCTACATCTCTTTCTCAGCCATCTTTGTCTGAATTCCAAGTCCACATAAAGGAACCCGGTCTTGGTGACTCTGTTTCCTGCAAACTGCTCGAGTGCCTGAAAGGAGGCAAGGAACGAGACTTTGAGACCGGCTCGCTGTATATCTACCATCGGGACTCCTCTCCTGGCTATCTCAAGATTGGCTGGACCGCAAAACCTGTTTGGGATCGGCTCGAAGAATGGGCCGAGCAATGCGGTTACAGGCCAAACATCCTGATGAGCGTACACGAGATCCCCAACGCCCATCGGGTCGAAACTCTCACTCACTACGAGTTGGTCAAATACTGGCGTCGGGAGCGAAAGTGCAAGAAAGAGGATTGTCAGATAAGTCATCAGGAGTGGTTCGAAATTAGCAAGGACCAAGCGATGCTGGTTCTGATGAATTGGGCGCGTTTCATGTCAGCAGCAAAGCCGTACAACGCCGAGGGTGAGTTGAAAGATGTGTGGAAGAAAGCTGTAGCCAAAATGGATAGCAACGGAGAGGCTGTCACGGCTCAAAAATTGTTAGAGCTCCATGCGGAAATGTTGGCTGAGGGGAATCAAGATCCTCCTCTTCTTCCTAACACCAAGGATCCATCTCTCGACATGTCCTCGACATCTTCTCAAGCCAGGCCCTCCACGCCACCCGCTCCCGCTCACGCGAACCCACCAGAAGACTTGAGCGAGCAAATTCTGGCCATCCGGAAGGGCATCGAAGAACTTAAGCTTCTCGTGCGTGACAGCCAGCCACGTAAAGACGCGACGAGAGTCTCTGACCAAGCTGGAAGTCCTGCCACGGAAAACGAGCCAACATGGGAAGAAGAAGATGTCACGCTCTTGGACGATCAGCTAGCGAGTTTGCCATTGGAGAAAGAGGTTGCGATGACTTTGGATAAACTGGCCAACGAGGTGGTCGTTGCAAAAGCCACTGCTGTGGCGACGCCAGTCGAAGTTTTGCCCACGGCGGTACCGCTCGGGGCGGAGGTGGTTACGGTGCAGGCCTGAGTGGGAGTTGAAGGCTTCCTTTTTCCCTTTTCAGACTTTAAGGGCACTGCTCTGTTCACCTGCTGGCGAGGGTAGGTCTTGGTGCTGACTAGCATGGCCATTTACAAATCTGATCTAATAGTCTGGAAGAGGGGTGAGCTGGGTGTCGAGTTACATCCTCTTGGCATGTTCAATTGGTTCGATGTATCAGACTGTGCTGGCTATGGCAATCATCTCGTGGCTACTTACTCCGTACATCAGATAACATGAGAGCCAAGCCCAGCACAAAAACAGCTATGTACTCTACCATACTACGTTGAATGGCTCTGTCGTGCTCTGTGGACCCCTGTATAACCAACCCACCTCGACGGTATAACCACTGCTCTCCCTGCATAGTTCTGTCATTCTAGAACTTGGTCCCAAATAATCCACCATAGTGTCGACACATCCCAATTTCGGTGTCCCCGCCACCGATCCATGGACATCAATTACGGCAATCCAGAATCACAAGAAATCATCATACGCCGATGTGCAGAAGCATGCGAGAACCGAGTCAACATCATCAGTCCTTCTAATGCCATCAACCTTGTGGTCAGGTTGACAGACACGCTTGCCGTCAAATTCGGAATTGGTGTCACAGCGGCCGAAGCTGATGCACTAGCATTCGCATCCCAAAGACTCGATCCAGCACTTGTCAAAGTACCATCTGTTATGCAATTCTTCACGAGGCCCTCAGATGAGCTGTGGACGACTGGGTATCTTGTGATGGATCTTGTCGAAGGTACCCCACTGGACCAGCTGCTTCTGGGTGACGCTCTGCAGCTTATAGACCGGATCACGCAAGTTATCCAACACATTCACAGCTTTCGCAGCAGTGGCCGTCCTGGCCCACTTGACGGAAGTCCTGCTCGAGGCTTGCTTTGGTCGGAGTATACCTCGGGACAGAATTTCCACTCGCGCCGCGATCTCCAGAGGTACCTGGATATTAGGCTCGCACATTTCCAGGGTGAGGTGAATATCGATGTGACGAATATGGCGTTGACTTTCTGTCATCTGGATATCGCTCCACGGAATATCATTGTGAGCCCAGATGGCTCCATCTATCTTTTGGACTGGGGTTGTGCAGGCTTTTACCCTCCCGTCTTCGAAACATGGGCCATTCAGTTGGAGGCCTGGATTCAGCGGCACCCATTTATGGAGGCCCTAGGGTCCGAACTGATTAGTCGTTCTTCACCCCCCGAAGTGGCGCAAGTTGAGGCGCTTATGCATGTCTACCGGGCAAACCAATCGATCGCATTGTGAGTCATTGAATTGGTTTCAGGACGTTCATACTGATCAGATCATTAGCCACAATCCTGACGTACAGAGAGAGACGGACTACTTTATGCGAGCAGCGTTGGGTGATGCATGGAATCAAGAACAGGCACGAGAACGTGTGAGCGAATCCTCCTAACTCCTGGATGGCCAGGAGGGAAACAGCTGGCTCGCACAATCTGTTTGTTGCTCAGGCTTTCAAGTAGATTTATTTTGTCAGCAGCCTCGAGAAGTGCTTGGATTGGACCGAGCACAGACCGCATTTTGCCAACCACCAGGGATGAGAGCTGGGATGAGACTTTGACTGAGCGTTAAGTTGGAGCGATGATCGCATGAGAGCCCATTGTGGTCGTGCGTCAACAGCATCCATACCAAAGAGAACGTCCACCACTGTCACAGTCCGGTCAATCTTGCCTGTGAACTTGCTTCTCAGCACCCAGATTCCGCAAGGTCGACTCTCCCATGAATGCCCCGACCTCGGGTTGGGAGGCGGCTCGCTAACTGTGATATCTATAGCCAGTAGGTCCTCAGCTGTAAGCCCTTCCTCATTCGCCAGCGCGGAATATAGCTATGCACTCTACTGCGATGTATATAGGTAGAGCCCCTTGTCTATATGGTACCATATTCGCGGGTCCAGTTCGTAGGTGGCAGTAGAAGCTGTCGGAGAGAAGAAGCATACGGTTAGATCCGTGATAACTAGGTGGGCAATGGTCGTTGTATAGGGAGTGGACGACGTCGCCATTTCGGAGGGAAGTCTCCAAGAAACTCAAGAGCACGAAGCATTACGGCTAATAAGTCAACTACTGCTGATGCAACTCTAAGAAGCGAGTCATTTTAGACAAAGCCGACACATTTTTGCCCGCAGCGAATGTTCCTCGTCCGGGCAATAAATTACTCCGTACTGGACTGTACGGTGGAGTGTGTCCCTACACGGCGCTTCCATCGCAACACGACTTCCCCGGCGAATGTAGGCCACAGCGCCAGCAGCAATGGCACCATGGATTCAGTGAACGACGCACCGCTCGTTGATGGACCGGACGAGATGCTGAGATTCGTCCTTCAGCATGCCCCGGCCTCGGAATCTGCAGCCAGACTAGGCCAGTTGACCTTGCACGGCCGACCCTCGACCTCAACACCGCACTATGTCGTTCCCACCTCGCGAGGGACAATCCCTCACTTGTCGCATGACAATGTACAGAAACACACCCGGATCTCGGCCGTCTATGTGCCGCTGGAAGACTGTAGGTGCTCCCTCTTCAGCGCCCTGCTGGCCTGCTGACTTACGCGGCTTACAGTTTGTGGATGAACAGTTATCGAGAAATCGAATGCGCCCCTCTACTGCACGCCCGCTACGGGGCAAGAGTCGCGTCTACGACGGTACATCGGCTTGCCGGAGAAATGCCTGTCGATCCTCGGCCCAAGACGAGTCCCCAACATCCCTTGTCCGGCGCACAACACGAACTCGTCGATCGCGATTTCGACCTCGGTGGGCTTCAGGTATTTGGACGTGGAAAAGTACCACGAGGCGATCAAGACTCTGCGCCCTGATGTCTCGACAAGCATCGCCGACTTGATCAGCGGCGAGAACGCCAGCGTCAAGAGAGTGGAGAAAAGTGCCGACAGGACACATGCCTGGCTGCAAGATTTCGCGGCGGACAGAGAGGGAGATGTCGACCGGCAACCATTCTTCGCCTCGATCCCTCATGTCGAGACCGAGCTGATGTCCCTTTATCTCTCGGACCTGAGTGATGAGTACAGATCTCAGATCTCCGGGCTGTGCATCTACTCGCCGTCGACGGTGTTAGGCCTGCCCGACGGTCTGCGAGACATGCCTACGTTATGCCTTGCCGATCCCCAGACACCGCACGCCATCCTCGCGGCGATCCACGCCGGGGTCGACATGCTGACAGTCCCCTTCGTGACCCAGTTCTCCGAATACGGCATCGCCCTGTCGTTCACGTTCCCCGGGGTCCCGGAAGGTTTTGACGTCAACACGCACAAGCCCATGCACATGCCCCTGGGCATTGACATGTGGTCCACGACCCATACCACGGACCTGTCCGCCTTGAGCCCGAACTGTGCCTGCTACACCTGCACGCGGCACCACCGCGCCTACGTCCACCACCTCCTGCAGGCCAATGAGATGCTCGCGTGGACGCTCCTCCAGATCCACAATTTCAGCATCATCGACGCCTTCTTCGCCGCTGTCCGGGCGAGCATCGCGCGCGGAACCTTCCCGGCAGACGTCGATGCGTTCGGCCGCTTGTACGAGTCCGAAATGCCCCGGCAAACCGGCCAGGGACCGAGGGTGAGAGGCTACCAAATGAAGAGCGTAGGCGGCGGGGAGCCCAAGAAGAACCCCAAGGCGTACGGCCGGTTAGACGATCAGATGGAGAAGCTTCGGGAAAGCCAGAGTGGCGTTGCCACGCCGGACGGTGTGGCCGAGGATATTGTAGAACATGGCTTGGCCGAGAGGGTTGAAAGATTGTAGAATAAATAAACGTTGTAAGCTGGGGCTATGGCGTTTTAGCTCAGCGATAGATGACAAGGCATAGAAGGATGTTTGGGACATTCTCAATCATCCCCCTCCCCAATCAGCGTCAAGCGCAGATTACGGGTATGACATTGTCCAATCCCTCTCATAGCGCACGCACAGCCTCCCTCAGAAGGGGCCCGACTTGTTTCCGACTCTTGCTCGTATCCCCCATAAACCAGATCTTGCACTCGCCTCCCGTGCGTCCAAACCTCTGTCCCAGCGCCCCTGCCAGGGTTTCGTCCCCTTCCCAGGGCCGGAGCTGCAGCTCACCACTGCGGCCCGGGCGCTCAAACTCCCCCACGAGGCCGTTTACGCCGGCCTCGTCGAACGCCAGTACCACGACTTCTTTGCGCCCGTCGCCCGTCCGGGTAAGCATGGCGAACACGCCCAGGGCCCTGTCCGGACTGCGCGCGAAGGTCTCGATCTCGGCGAGAAACTCGTCAACCCCCCCGGCGTGCTTGGCGAGCCAGGACAACGGCCGAACCAGGCTCGAGATGCCGATGTTCACGTCCCGGCCCGTCGACGTGCGTTCCGTCCAGACCTTGTAGTCGCGGTCGAAAATCTCCTGCATGGAGAGTAGGTTCAGAGAGTTGGACTTCGCGCTCGAGATAGCCGAGTGGAACGCGTCGCGGTGCCATGGCGGAGTGGATGTCGCTTGCACATCGGGAGAGACGGTGCGGGTGATGGCCGATTCGAGGAACTTCACAACCTCGCGGTCGGTGTCTGAGCATTTGTCGCCGCTGGCCTTGAGGTTCGTCGTGTCGATTAGGATCGGTGCGAGGGCGAGTCTGGAGATCTGCTGCAGTGCTTGGATTTGTGGGGAGGAGGAGGAGGATGATGTCTCGGAAGTGGGCGATGGCCAGAGTCGTTCGTCGCGGAGATGCGTAACTACGAGGCTCGTGCAGCTTCCTATCCCGGTGGTGACGATCCGTGGGGTTGCGTGTTTTGGGACGTAGTCCTCGTCGACGTGGTGGTCGATGCAGCCGGCGACGGTGAAGCGGGTGGAGATGAGCTTGTCAGAGAGGCCCGGTATCGAGGGGGCATTGTGGTCGACCAGGAAGAGGGGTTGTTTCTCGGTGTCCTTGATAGATGGAGACGGAGATGGAGACGATCCAGATTCGGAGTTCGACGATTCAGTGAATAGAGGATATAAACTCGAATGTGAGTCGGCTTTTATGTCAGCGATGGTGATCAGGTCTTCTAGCACGGCCGTCTTTCCCTGCTCGCCGGCTTTTCCTTGATTGATGGCATCGGCTGATTCGCCGAGTGCCAAGCGGATAGCGACACCGAACTCGGGCCGCAGTCGCCATAGCTCGGCGGCTTTGACGGACGGTAAGTTTAGGATAGGGATATAGGTCTTCTGTTTGGCGTGTGGAGAGTTGCTCTTGAGGTTGTAGAAGTAGGATGTGGTAACGGCTGAGATGAAACTGTCCAGGTCCGCGGATGGGTTTCCCATGACTAAGACGGAGTTTTCATGGCCTACCCTCACGGAGCTCGCACTGCTGGGGAACACAAGGCTCCTGATGCGCGAGAGGTAGGTCCTGAGGAGCGGCATGCTATGTGCCTCGTCCGGTCCTGTGTCGGCTGGGTGATGTTCAGACATCGGGGCGTCTGCTGGCCAGGGGCTGAAGACCAAAATCTGTCAACGAATATCCTACCGTGCAACAATGTGTTGAAACGCCATGAGTTCAGTTCTCTAGACTTTCATTGTCGTGACACGAAGTGATTCTTGATAGTTTCACCTGAATCCTTTCCCTGCTTCAGTGTGATTTCCAAGTCTAAAATCCTCAGCCTCGTCGAGCATGCGTGACGTCATCGGGGGGTCGGAACATTTCCTGCCAAGCTTCCACCTTGGGACTCCACCAGTGTATGAATAGGAACCCAACGCGACTCGGCTTCGATGTCCAGTATAAGGAGAATTACCTTCTATGGCCATTCCTTGAAATGCCGGGTTGTCAGCCAATGCATGCCACTAGTACGAATCTCTGAATATCTGCAATATTGGGGTGCCATAGGCACATCAGAGTTCTCTCGGTCAATCAATCCATCCGGCTCGGTGGTCTGGAGATACCACTTCCGGTTAGTTGGCGCGAGCATCGAATGCCGAAGCCTCGTGGAACAACATCCTGCCCGTGCAAGGTGTTCCTTTTCGTCCAAGAGTATGGGAATGATGCCTACCTCGGCCTTACGGCCGCACAACGAGGGATGGATAATCCACCGAGATTTCCTTGAGTCTGCCCGATGTTGTAGGGCGATGTCACCAACTGCAATGTTAAATTGATTGTGTAAGGCATCTGAGCTGAAACTGTATATATATACCTCCTGGGAGCGTGTCAAGACTCCTCGGTGTTCCAGCAAGAAAAAAAATACACAAGCATCCATACTCGTTTATTTACTATCCAGCCCTCACCTACTTTTCAGACAATAGCCTCACCCAACATGCAGTGGCTCGTGACAGGCTGCTCAACTGGCCTAGGCCTGGATATCGCTCGTGCCGCGCTCCGTGCAGGCCAGAAATGTATCGCCACCTCACGCAATCCAGCCAACAGTCCAGACGCGGTGGAAGAGATCAAGTCACTGGGTGGTACCTGGGCTACACTCGATGTATCCAGTCAGTCCCTCGAAAGCGATATCCAGAAAATCTTGGAAGAGCATGGGAAGGTGGACGTTGTTGTGAATAATGCTGGGTACGCTGAGGGTGGCGTCCTGGAATCAATGGAGTACGTTCAATCCTCTAACGCACACGCCGGAGACTGATTTGTTGCTCCAGCCTGAACACCGCGCGCGAGCTGTTCGACGTGAATTTCTGGGGACCTATCCGCCTCATCCAAGCTCTCGTCCCTTCCATGCGCGAAGGGAAGTCTGGTGCCATCGTCAACATCTCGAGTGCGGCGTACTGGAGTCCTCCACCAGGAGCCGCGATTTATGCAGCTTCGAAATTCGCCATGGAGGGTATGTCAGAGGCGCTGGCTGTTGAACTGTCGTCCTTCAATATCCGCGTTGTAACCGTGCAGCCGGGTGGAATGAGAACTGCTTTCTTTGATCCCAAGAAACTAAAGATGCCGGCCATCCCGGAGGCATACAAGGGCACGGTGGCAGAATATGTCATGAATGTCATCGCAGGGTTGGACGGCACGGCGGCGCAGGATCCGAAGAAGACGGCTGAGGCGATTGTCAACGAAGTGCTGAAGCCTTCGTCCAATCCTCCGCTTCTGAGGCTGCCGCTGGGAAAGGAATCAATCGCGGGAGTAAGAAAACGAGTCGAAGAGGGGACCAAGGCGGCCGATCAGATGGAGAGCGTCGCTGCGGCTTGTGACTTTTGAGCATTGAACCAAATCGCTGAATACTACCTAGCGTCTAAGCAAACAGACCCGCTGACACGGGAGTAGCCTTTATCTGATCCTCCTGGATATCCTGCAACAGGGGATCTTTGTAATCATCCAAGCCCAAGTCCGTAAACCCACAAGGCCCCCCACTTCCTCGCGGTAAGAAAGAAAGAATGTCCACTGCCTTCTGGATCGGACTCAAATTTTCTGCCCATTGCCGGTCAAAGTCTCCGATGACAATCTTAACTCCGGCCGCGACTATGGCGCGAGCGTATGACTCGCCGATGGCGGTTTTGTTCCTAATTGTGCTGGTGTCAATGGCCGTGTCGCAGTCGACAGGACCTTTGCGTTGATATTCGGGCATGCTGAGTGGATGAGGGCCTTGGTGGATGAACTCTTCACCGGTATACCATGCTAAACAATACTGTCGCGAAGGTGCCTCAGTGCTTGGACTATTATACGTCGCTGAATATGGAGTTCACTGTCGGGCGCTATCCCGAAGCATCAGTCGAAGTTTCAGGGTCTTTCGCAGTTCATTTTCGCCCGAAAAGCTACCAGCAAGTAACGGATGTTGCCATCCTTGCCCACCGCATTCTTACGGCGGGAACACAGGGTGCGATCATCGAAGGTAACCGCCCGTCCAGCTGTCAGACAAGGCCCAGGCTCCTTGTAGTGTCAGACCATGTCTCCAGGGTGGAGGGCGAGGAGGGTGAGTTCTGAATTGCAAGACTTGGAACTAGAAATGCCACGCCGCCAATCATGCTGCCTATCGCCGACGCACCGTGGCAGTCTCGACTCCAACCTCTAAAGAAACTATTCGAAGTGGCACTGAGCCCGACGATTATTAATCTTGATGTCTGCGGCAACTCGCATGTCTCTCGCGGTGGCTTGGCCAGTCCTTGCCCCAGCTCCGTCGCTAATGAGGCAGGCCGGGCAGCGCGACGGTGGAGATACAGCGAGCCAAGTCTGCTGTCGCGGATCGTTTGTCCAACCACTTTATGTGCACATATCGGTAAATCACCGTCCACCCAGGGAGAGACCTTATCTCAGAGGGTATGCTCTTCCGCGGTTGGGGCTCTGTATGTTCCTGCACCTCTCATGATCGTGTATGTAGGTTGGTGGCCGTGGAAGGGCTGGCGGAGAATTGATGTGGAGTTGCATGCGGCCGATTCTACCGCTTAGGTCCGCGTTTCGTCCACCCCGTCGCCGTTCTCGATACATCTCCGACGTCATTGGTGGCTATACCGAGGACTGCTGAAGCATTTTTGAAGGAGAATCGCAACTTATAAAAGCTCCTTTTGCAATGTTGGACGAGTTGAGGTCCCGTCTCACAAGACGTTTACTGGCTTCCACTGACACTCCTCCATTGCTTCCGGGGATCCTTCGATATCAGCGCCCGACATGACTTCAACAGGTGATTATGTCTTTCAAGGCTGGATGGGCCACGACAAGAATTCCATCGGCAATCTGAAGTGGGAAACATTTGAGCCCAAGGCTTGGGAGGAAGACGATGTTGACATCAAGGTCACGCATTCGGGCATTTGTGGTAGTGACTTGCACACATTGCGCAGTGGATGGGTTCGGCGCTTCTTTCCTCGAGTTTTCAACGTCTAGGCACTAACTCTGTGCAGGGCCCTACGTTGTACCCATGCGTGGTAGGACACGAAATTGTCGGCACGGCTGTCCGCGTTGGGAAGGAGGTCAAGCATATCAAGGTCGGTGATCGGGTTGGAGTGGGTGCACAGTCGGATTCCTGCAGAAACCGTACCGGCAAATGCTCAGACTGCTCAGCCGGCCGCGAGAACTATTGCGTCGGAAAGGGCCGCTGCGACACCTACAACGGTGTTTACTTGAATGGCAGCAAGTCCTACGGTGGCTATGCAACATACAGCCGAGTTCCTGCGCACTTCGCTGTCAAGATCCCAGAGGGTGTGAGCTCGGCTGCCGCGGCACCAATGTTGTGTGGTGGCATCACTGTCTATACCCCACTGAAACAATATGGATGTGGCCCGGGAAAACGGGTCGGGATAATCGGTGTCGGTGGACTTGGTCACTTCGGGGTCCTGTTCGCGAAGGCTATGGGAGCTGATAAGGTCGTGGGAATCTCACGAAAAGCATCGAAGCGAGAGGACGTCCTCAAACTGGGCGCTGATCAATATGTCGCAACAGATGACGAACCAGACTGGGCTCAGAAGTACGCCTCCTCACTGGACCTGATCATTTCTACAGTCTCGTCGCCGAATATGCCCTTGCGGGATTACATGGGACTGCTCGATACCGGCGGGTTCTTGGTTCAAGTCGGAGTGCCGGAGGGTGCTCTCCCACAAATTTTCCCTTTCGACCTCATCGCCAGGAACAGAAGCATTACTGGAACCGCCATTGGTTCGCCGAAGGAAATCGAGGAAATGCTGAACTTCGTAGCGGAGAAGAAGATTCAGCCCTGGGTTGAAGAGCGGCCCATGAAGGAGGCGAACCAAGCTCTTTTGGACCTGGACAAAGGGCTGGCAAGGTACAGGTACACACTTGTTAACCCGACTGAGTCATAGTTTGGTCAGTAGATGGATCATGTATAGGATAGAACTCATCTTAGGCCACACTGCGAGAAAGAGGGAGCCCGGCTGGTGGTGCCACCGGCTCGGTGATTGTGAGCCACGGTCCCAGCGACGAATCAGGCGCGTGCCAAAATCAAGATAATGGCAAATCATATTGACTCTTGCTTGCAGAATGAAACCACCTCAATCTCGCGCCTTTCAACCTTAGGCGTCACTTCACTTTAAGCAGCCGCATTTATGACACTTGCCTTTCTTTCATTCATGCTTGCGTCCTTGCTTCTGCTCCTACAGACTGACTGCCTTTCAGCTGGCCAAGTACTCGGCAAGAGTTGAGCAGGGCATAGGTCACGCAATCACGAGCTTTAGACAAGCGATTGTAAGACCGTCTGTGCTGAAGGAAAGCGTGTCAGCTGCGGTTACGGGCGAGAAAGCTCTACGTCAGTGTCTCGAAAAGCTTGGCCGCAGCGATGAGCACATGCATGTTGAGCATGGGGATAGTGAACGGCCCCAAGCACAGCGAGGCGGTAGGCCAGCAAATTCACCTCTTGCCTCAGCCAACCCCTAGTGTCACGGGATATGCCCCGATCTACGGAGACTCGACGGTCATTCCCACCAGCAACTTGCCGCAAGCCGAGCCGAGTTCTGCTCTGGACCAGTGGGGGAGTGATGGAGCAGATCTGTTCAGCCAGATTATGGACGTCGACGCTTGGACTGCGTCATGGCTGGAGCAGATGAACCCCATACAGTCGATGGATTTTGACTTTGACGATGATGGTCTCGTGTAGAATCACGGCCCGACAATGGGTTTATATGTAGAGCCATAAGTCGCAAACGTACTCGAAAGCTGAACAGAGGTGAAAGTGAAGAAACAGTGAAAGGGGAAGACGTTCCGCAAAGCCTCGGATTCTGATTGGCGGATTGATGAGCGCCAAGACCTCTCCGCGCCTGCGGAATCTCGAACATGTGGCCCCTTTTCACTCGCGTGCCCATTGATCTCTGGAAGACTTCGTTTGCTATCTCGTGCACCTGCCAGCATCGATAAACAATGACGCCGTCCTCAATCCTGCTCGGCCTGCTGGCTCTGGCCGTCTCGAGTGTCCACGGCACCGCGTTGACGTATAAAGTGAGCGCCAACGAGAAGGCCTGCTTCTTCACGGATGTCCAACGACCAGGCGCCAAAGTCGCGTTTTATTTCGCCGTATGTATGACCTTTGAAGGACCAGTTGAGTTATTGACACGCGATCACAGGTCCAATCTGGAGGCTCCTTCGACATCGATTACGAGGTGGTCGGACCAAATGACAAGAAGATTATGACGGGAGAAAAAGAGAGACAGGGGGACTTTGTCTTCACAGCACAGACGGCCGGCGAGTATCGGGTGTGCTTCAACAATGAGATGTCTACATTTGCGGACAAGATGGTCGACTTCGAGGTCGCTGTACGTTTACTTCCGAAGAGGTCATCCACGAAGAAACAGAATCTGACGTCGCGCGAATTCAGGTCGAAGACGAGTCTAAATCCGCCCTTCTGCCACAAAAGGCCGGCTCGTCGCCCGAGCAACACTCGGCCCTCGAGGATCTGATATTCAAGGTCAGCGGACAGCTGAGTACAGTCAGTCGCATGCAGAAATACTTCCGCACGCGGGAGAATCGCAACTTCAGCACGGTCAGGAGTACGGAGCAGAGGATATTCAACTTCAGTTTGATTGAAGTGCTCATGATGGTAGCCATGGCGGGCTTGCAGGTCGCGGTTGTGAGGTTCTTCTTCACAGGGTCTCGGAAAGGTGAGTTTGAGCTGATGTAGGGAGTTTGTGCGGTTGCTAATATTTACTTTCTACAGGCTATGTATAGGGGACAGGAGTTATGCTGTGTGGGATGGGCATTATACGACTCCGAATTACGGCGTGTCAATCACTGTCCAGGTCTAGATGGGATGGTACTTGCAATTCCAACTTGCACATTGCAACCTGTGACTGCCACACACCCTACCTGCCACTCTATTCCCACTGCCGCCTGCCTCTATTCCCATTTCTTCTTGATCTTCGACCTCGCATTCTTTCTTTCGACTTCACCCTTCATCACCCATCTCCAGATCTATTTACATCCGCAGGCATTTATCTTATAACTATTTCACCGTCTTGTTAGGGCTTTGGTGCAGTAACGAACAGCTTTCGCTTGTCAAAGGGAAAAAGCAATACCACAACCGACATGGCGATTTCAATTCCACCGGCACCAAGCCCCTCGCTTGACAGCATGCCCTCAGAGATTCTCGAGGAGATATTCTGGTACTCAAGGGAACTATCCCTGATCAATGTTTGCCGCCAATTTCGGAAACAATTGCCGCCTTTCTCTGACCTTGCGCGGTCTTTTGCGATACTGGCTTTTTGCGAAGTGGATCAACCTCCACAGGTACGATACGGGAACGTGGATTTAGTCACGGCGCCAATCACGGGAGCGTTTCTCAATCGATATCGACTATGTGCGCCATGGCAAGAGAGAATTCCGACATCCCTAAGCCTCGCTCAACGTGCCCAGTTACAGCATAACGTTCTGTCCAGCGGATAGTGGTGTGCTGGTCGCTTATACGCCCTGCATCTCTTCATCTACTTACAGTATCTGCTCAGTCTCAGAGATCGTGTTCGAGATACTCCCGTCTGGTTGGGCGCAGTGGATGAGTCCAGCCTCGGGAGACATTTCGGGGAAACGGTCAAGCTTTGGACAGATTGGACACAAAGGCCCCTTTCTTGCGCCGACGCTCTGTTCGAAGTCAGAAATTGGCCCAGAATGTCGCCTGTCACCTTCAGGTATAGAACCAACATGGGGCCCAGCTCCATGGCCAACCTCTTCACGTTCTATTCAATGCCCATCTATCTGTCGGTCTCGCAGTACACACTTAGCTTTCTGAATCAACAAGCATACTACTTCGATTGGAGGCCCCTCAACGCAGAAGATGACGGTCGCCTTGTTCCTGGTGAAGATGAGAATCACTACTATCTACCCCCCCGTCCTTTGCTCCGGGCTCCATTCACTGTACGAAAGCGTGAGATCCTCATATATCTCATGCAAGAACTTGCCGTCAGATCCTTTCTCACCGAAATAGTGGAGCATCGAGACCCTGAACAAGATGCGAACCTAATACATCAAGCCATCTTGGATGCTATTCCGATTGGGGATGTGAGGTTCCTCAGATATCTGCTATACCTCGCTCTCCAGGTGGGTTCGGCTAAACCAAAGGCTCTCTCAGGCCCAGTCAATGAGCGGCCATCGGCCATGCGCTCTCAGATGGCAAGGATTCCCATGGACATTGGGCAGACATTGTTCGACCATCTTCCAACCTTTCTACGGAGCGAAAGAGGAGAGCAATACATCCTTGAAGCGATAAAAGCCGGACAGACGGACGTCTTCGCCCTTCTTGTAGACCATTGGTTGCTGTCATGCACCGAAGAATTGCTCGGCCAGTTTGAATCTACAATGACACGGCTACTGCAAAGCGCCCTCGAAAGTACTCCCTCACAAGATGACAATGTCGCTGACGATGTACACGTTCGGGCCCAGGCGCTTATTACTCGAAGACGTCAAGCCATCGAAAAAGCTAAGAGCGTGATCGAGTACCAAAATGAGATGTTGGAAGGCCAGCAACTGTCATCATCTGGCCAAGTTGGAGTGAGGCCAATGGGAGATATGAAAAAGGAGTGCTCCAAGGCTCGATAGCGACGAATTGGGCGCAGATTGTTGATGTGGATTTGCTCCACGGGACGAATCCGGCAATCTTCTCTAGGAAAAGAGACTCCCGAGTAAGAGATGCCGTGGCTGCTGGCGGAGTAGAGATTTGGGTCATGTTGTTTTGAAATAAACTCAGCCATCACTGCGGGATGTACTTCGTACATTCCAGCTTTTATTAGTATTCATTCCTTCACTAAGAACCAGAGCTGTCCAGTTTAAATGCCAGCCCATTCGCCTGCACTCATTCGTATTCACACAGGATGCTCTTCTTCTCACTGTCGACCCATGGACTCACGGAGAGAGAACCATTGACTCATCAAGACAATTCCCAGACTAGACTTACACCGAGTCTAATTAAAACACAATCTGCAACCGATCCTCTCACAATATCATCTCGTAGAGATTTCCAACCATTGCCGCTCGACCGGATCTATCAGCCTAGAGCTATGGAGTACTGTATGTATGCCGTGACCAGGAAAGGGAGCCACCAGCTGGGCCGGGAACGGGCGGGGTAGGGCCTGGCAGAGTAGAATCCAGAAACGAATCTCTGAGCCTTTTGTGCGTCGATTCCATGTCAAGTATATATGTACTATGTATTGCATATAGGTATGTAAGAGTTAATGCGTATGCATACCTACTTAGTCGGCGCAACCTTCAGTGGTCGACATGTCGATACGGCGACATCCCTCCCTCCCTATACCATCTTTTTTACTCAGATCTGGCCTGAGAGCTCGTCTCACGGTACAGAGGGACTACTGAATTCCTGTACTTTTTGTCCTTCCGGGGGTAATGTGTACGTCACAGGGCTTGGATCATTACTGTGGGACCTACTAACACTCAAACATCTTCGTCGTACTGACATTGAGGCGACTCCACTTCTTCCCCTGCACGAGACAGGCCCAGAACCGCGCCGGCCAGTAGACATGGTACAGCCACCACCAGGGCCGGGGGTCCCACCGCTCGTAGGTGCCGTCCTTCCAGGTGAAGAGGCGGGTGAGGAAGACGGAGTAGTTTCGAAGGATCGCCGAGATGGACACGGGGGGGTGGGCGAGTGTGAGCAGCGAGAGAGTCGGGAGGATGACGCGGGTGACGAGGTCGTGGCCCAGCCAGAAGTATTTGTCGTGTAGGCGGCGGGGGTGGATTACGAGGGAAGACCTTGGGTCTGGTCCCGTGCCGGTGCTGTTGCTGTTACCGTTGCTGTAGTCACTGTTTTCATCACTGTGGTCACTGCTCTCCGGTTCGAGCGCAGAGAGGTACGCGTCCACCATCTCCGTCGTGCCGTCGAATAATGCGACAGCCGTGTGTGCTCGGGGGTTGCATTCGATGGGGTAGAGGTTGATACTTTCGGGAGAATCGGCTTTCTCGTCTTCCTCCTCCTCCTCGACCATGAAGTCAAATGATAGATGGCCTGTAAAGTCCTGTCTCTGTCCGCCGGTCCCCATAGCGGCATACCGCGCGGTGAAGTCCAGCATGGCCAGACTGAGCGGGGACTCGAAAGGCAGCGCCTCGTAATGCATGAGCAGTTCGGCCGACGGGCACGCCACGAACGCCTTGACCCGCCCGTTCACGACCAGCGAGTGCGTGCAATACTCCCGGCCACGGATGTACTGCTGCAGGATCCAGGGGGAGGTTTTAGATATCTTGAGCCGAGCGATATGCTTTGCCGTGTCGACCTCCGAGGCCCTGGGCAGGAGAGTCATGTCGGCGCGGGCCGCGTCGTCCACGCCGATCGTCTTCAAGATGTATTTCCGTCCAGCAGCGGCAGCGGGCGTGTCGCGCAGGATGCGCTCCGCCGCAGCGCGACTGGTGATTTCGTGCGTCTCGGGGACGCGCAGGCCCACGGTGTCCCGGGTGTGCTTGATGAATGAGTGCTTCTCGTGCAATCTCTGCGTCGTGCGCACGTCGAACTGGATCGCCTTGCAGTTCGTCCGCGATTCGAGCACCTCCTTGGCCATGCCGTCTTCAATCGCCGACGCGACCCCCGAGCAACTAACCCAGAGGTCGACTTTCTCCCGGGTGACGATATCCAGTAATTGCTGGATATACATGTGAGGCGACGGAGACCCTGGCGGGGCGTCCCGTTTCCGAAGCGGCATCTCGAGGCTGTAGAACTTCTTCACCGATCGTGAGACCCTTCCGCACATGGGGGCTCCATCGGGTTCGAAGTCCGCGCCGACGACGTAGTGGCCGGCCTCGTAGAATAGTCGGGCCAGTGCGAGGCCCTTGGTCATCCCCACCCCGGTGACTAGGACGGTACGCGGCTGGAAACCATGCTCTTGCCGCGCGCGTCGGCGGCGACGCTCAACCTGATTTGGAAGGATGGCACGCAAGATCAAGGACGCGAAGAGGATGACCGTGTCCAGGGGGAGGAAAGCAAGGCTGAGGAACAAAAGAGCGGCATTTTGAAGCCGGTGGGCGAGCAGGCTAGAGTTACTGCCGAGCATCTTCGCGAGAGATCCAGCTGCCAGGTGCCAGCCGCCAAGGAGGTCTGTACCGGGCAAGAGAGAGAAGCATTTACTCGTAAAAATGCCTGCTGGGACTTCGGGAGGCTTTCGGATGTGCCATGATTCAGGCAGTGCCATTCAAAAATGTCGACGTCACGACAGGCGCGCCGAGTGGAGGCTGAAGTCTACCCGTCATTTTCCTTGGGCGATTCGCAGCAGAATGGCAGTCACGACTCTTGGGCGGACTACGCGTGGAAGGCAATCTCGTGACAGCTGCTACAGTGCAAGCGGAAGAGCATGGAAGGACTTGAACATCAAGTTGGAGGAATTGCGCGTGCTGGGGGGCTAGAGAGACACTAAATGACCGTCAAGGGCTGTCATTCCCCAGTTCTAGATCAGAGCTTTCGCCGGGATTGATGTGAAGAGCGCAAGCTCCAAGGTAGATGGTGGTGTGTGCCCCCTATGTCTTCGCTTGTCAACCCAGCCACCCTGGATGAGAGTTGTGGCCTACTGAGCAATCATGTATCTGCGAGCCCTACACATCTGGTGATCTCAATGGCATCCTGGATGGCGGTTAGCGCTGACTGAACACTTCAGGCAATATCGACACTCACTGGCACCCCAGACGGCTCATAGCTATGCACAAGCTTGCTCTCGTATATCAACGAGGGATTTCCCACCCTTTGGTCGTCCAGCTTTGCCTCACCCTCTCTTCTGAAATACTGTTTTGCCGTCTTGTCGGCAAACCGGCTATCCACACCGTTGACAGCCCCAGTCGATTTGCTCGCTTGCTTCTTCTGCTCGACGGTGCTGCGAACGTACTCCAGGTATGGCGGATTTCCGGGTTTGATGACGTTGTCAGCAGCCAGAACAGTTCCGGGCGTCACCAGCCCGAGCTCCTCACACAGTTTTAGGTCTGTCGTGTACGCAGGCTTATAATGGTCGAGGAACATCAAGTCAATGTCCTGCAGGACTCCTCGTGCATGTAGCCGCTTGAGGGAAACGTCACTGGGCCCGACAACAACTTCCACAACGTCGCCCAAGCCAGCGAGATCGACCAGGGAGGAAATGACAGCGGCGAATTCCGGGTTCCGTTCGAGGCTGAAGTATCGATTGCCACCAGCATGACGCACGGCATCCCCAAAGAGAATGCACGAATAGCCAACATAACCGCCAAGCTCAACCATAACCCGAGGCTTGACTTCGGCTATTAGATCTGTCACGATTCGGCCCTTATCCTCTCCGACATTCATGAGATACTTCTTCGTTCGGGCGAATTCGTCAATGGCGGCCAGAACTTTAGGAGGGGAATCTCGGATGTCCTCGATGTCGGGTTTATTGTAGATGAAATGCAACAGCTCGATCTCGCGGCCATCGTCAAACTAGGGGTCGATCAGTAGCGTCCACAACTTGACGGCCAATTGGTCGTACAAACGTCTCTTCTTGTTCCTGGTATTTCTTCTCAGGGTCAAATTCAGTCATTGTTCCTTGGTGTTTCTGGAGGGAATCAGGATGCAGAAATGTGGCGGGCGGAGGATTGTGCTTCTGGTCTACCCAGGGAACTTCAGGCAGATACTCCCATTTCAGCAGAGAGAGCTGAAAGGCAAGAATAACACAGATTACTGGTCACCCCAGCATGATGTCTTCGAATGACGATCATTTCAGGCTTGGATGTGAGGTCACCCAGTGAAAAGTGGCTCTGACTGGATGCAGGAACACCAAGGAAGCGTAAGATCATCGATAAAGTGTAGCCAGATCACGCCAGATCTCTAGCTGCTGTGGGGTAGAGAGGAGATCCGACGAGGTCGATCGTGAGTTACACCGCTCAGGATGTTGCCGACAGGTACGAGTAGTGTTGACCAGTGGCTGAAATGGGAATGAGGGCGTGAAGAGGGACGCGGGGATGATGATTCGATGATATTCGCACAGCCAATGAGGGCCGCGGGCGCTAGTCCTATTTATGTCTAGCTTTTCTTGTCTTGTGAAACGTCCTTCAATCTTCAACGTCTCCAGACTTTGCATTCTTGGAAGGTATATACGTTTCTGCAGCCGACAGTCGTCATCACTCGCTCCATCCAGGGGTTTAGGCGAGAGCAAAATTATCTAAGACGTCGACGAAATCTATTGTTGGATGACATTCGCCGAGGACCACAGCCGGAAGTGTTCATTCTCCGGTGAAAGTCCACTGAAGGCTTGCCCTGGCACGTCCGTGCCACCCCTAGCTCTGGGCCATTCGGCTCTTTCTGATGCCCGACGGAAGGATCTGGCAGAGATGCCGGTGCCTGCCAAAGATCAGATTGACGGGAATGTGCCTGCCTACAGCCAAAACACGATCCCTGACGCCCTGGATTAATGTTCCTTGTCGCGTCTTACCTCATGGACATATTTACTGCATCATCATTGAACCTGGTGCGAATCCAAATCAGTTCCAACTCTGGTCTGATACGTCTCACATGCAAGCTTTAAGGTGATCTCTCCACACATCTTGTTTCCCGCGGCAATGCTGGACCCGCATGTGGGATCTTCCTGCAGAACTATCTGGGTTGGCTAATAGATGTACTTATCGTTCAACTCATGGATTGGGATATTCAGCGAGGGGAGAGACGAAATGTGTGGTCGGGGATTATTCACGTCCAGTCCGCGTCGTTTCCACGCAGAAGTCTCCGCCTAACTGTTTAGTGGACCTCCCATTGGAAGGTTTGGTTATATCAAGCTCGAAATTTCTTCCCGTAATCCCTCTCATCTGTCTCCCAACATCTGCTGTGTACTCTTTCTCGCCTACCGAAACATTCTCGTAAGGCTTTCGAAAATGTCCGACCTCAAAGCATCCGTCGCTGAGACGGCGGCTGGCTTCCACATTGAAGGCTACGAGAAGATCGAATATGAATTCACCTTCATTGATGGCGTCTTTGATACCTCACGAAGCGAGCTTGCTGACTGCTACAAACGATGGGGCCGCTGCCTTGCTGTCATGGACTACAACATCTTCAACGTCTACGGCGAGCAAATGCAGAAGTACTTCGAGCACTACAACATTGGTCTCGACGTCCACAAGACCATGATCGGTGAAAAGGCCAAGTCCATCGATACCTTCCTGAGCATTGTCGATTCCATGAATAAGTTTGGGATCTTTCGGAAGGTGAAGTATACTCTGGTTGAAGGTACGGCAGCAAGCTGACCGTCTCCCTAGGAACCCGTACTCGTCATTGGGGGTGGACTTGTTACAGACGTTGCTGGGTAAAAAACAAACCACCTGCCAAAGATGACTTCAAGGCACTCTGGCCCATATGTTCCTTGGTTTTATTTTACCGAGAGGGCTTTCGCTAACCCATGCCAAATAGTTTCGCATGTGCCGCGTATAGGAGAAACACAAACTACATCCGCATACCCACGACGGTCATTGGGCTGATCGATGCTTCGGTTTCTATCAAGGTTGCTGTCAATTATGGCAACTACAAAAACCGCCTGGGTGCCTATCACGCCCCGATGCACACATTCCTCGACTTCACATTTCTCCGCACTCTCCCGCAAGCGCAGATCCGTAACGGGTTTGCCGAGCTAATCAAAATCTCAACTTGTGCGCATCTTCCGACGTTCGAGTTGCTTGACAAATATTGCGAGCAATTGATTAGGACCGGATTCGGTCGAGCCGAGGGATCACCGAAGGAGGTTCGTGATGCTGCGGACGCCATCAACCGAGCAGGCATCCATGAGATGTTGAAGCTTGAAACACCCAACTTGCACGAAATCGGCCTTGACAGAGTCATTGCATACGGCCATACGTAGGTTGTTATGTCCCCTTACGAATATTCCGCTGACATCTCTTAGATGGTCGCCCCTCCATGAGCTTGTTCCAGATGTTCCACTCCGCCACGGGCATGCTATCAGCATTGACATGGCGTACTCAGCTACATTGGCCAACATGCGGGGCAATTTACCGGACGAAGATCACAAGCGACTGCTGAACCTATTCTCTCGAGCAGGATTGTCCATGGATCATCACCAATTCGACGAAGAAGTTCTCGACAAAGCTACAAAGGCAATTTTGAGGACTCGAGACGGTAAGCTTCGAGCTGCCGTGCCAAGTCCGCTTGGAAAATGTGTCTTCCTGAACGATGTCTCGATGGATGAAATGTACGCCGCTCTCAAGCATCATAAGACCATTATGAAACAGTATCCACGCAACGGCGAAGGTCTTGAGGCTTTCGTTGATGCCAGCGACACAGGTTACACGGTGAATAACAAACCAGTCGAAGCCGAAACCAACGGCGTCTCCAACGGCGTCCAAAAGCTCAACGTTTTGAACGATGATACCTGCAAGAACGGTCTCAGCGACCCTGATGGCAAGTACACCAATGGAGTCTCGACCGCGACGAAGCACGCATCAGGGCCTGAAGGTGTCAACGGCATCGGCAATGGATTGAGGGACGATACAACAAATGGTCTCATGGATGGTGTTAGTAATGGCATAAATGGTCATCGCAACGGAATCAAAGTCCAGGCATAGCCAAGACGAACTTTCTTGTGCGGAACATTTGGTAGTTATGGATCTCGAGCTCTCAGAGCCTGGCGGATTCTTTCTTGCTATATCTAGCCACACAGATCAATCATCCAAGGAATAACTGCTCGTAGATTTGGTCGATGGGTGTTTTCAGCTCTTTTGCCCTGTGCTGTTTAATCTGTGCACCTTCAGGTTTGCCGATCTCTTCCCCAATGGCCCATTCTCCGCCTTGGAATTTGTAGTATACTCCAACGGACCTAGGCAACATAGGTAGACGGTGGTGGACTCGTGGTCCAATGCCTCTTTTGAGACGTTGCTGCAGAGTCCGCACACGGTACAACAAGGCGGTTACGGAGTACCATTTGCAAGGATATTAATGGAAAAGACCGGCAATCTGTTTGCCACCCACCGTTGACGCACAATCCCAGTCAAGCGACTCCAGTCCCTACATAGGACAAAGATACTTGTAAGACATAGCCTGAAGGCATCCCTCGCCCCTCCTCCGGGCAATAATCACCCTCTTCAACATGACCGCCGGCGGGCCCAGTCAGGTAATTAACTATCCTTTCATTGTGTCCTGTAGGACGAAGTGCGATTGCATGTCTGCCAGGGCTACACAAGTCCTGCTCTAGCCCGAGAACACCGTCTATTTTTTAATCCTTTTTTTTATTTCTTTTTTTAAACTGCAGCCCGACGGCCTTGCTCGAAGTACAATACAAGACCCGCACAAGTCCTCGTCCCCGGCCTGTCTAGCTCGGCAGCGTGAAGAGAGGGAGATCTTTCTGTAGATATGAAAGGTCCGTCCACGTCAGCCCTGTCGTACCCGCCGTGGATCGTAATACTGACCTGCGGAATTGCCGCCGGGGTCGTAATGATGAATTTCCCGAGCTTGCTCTATGAATGTGGGTTGGGCCATCAAGTCAGCCAAGCAGTCAGTCTTGCAGTTCAGTTCGAGATTTGTTGGTCTCCCGCTGCGATCGTGCCGGGGGGGGAGGATCGAATAATACCTGAACTTTCCAGGTTCCGGGTTCAAAGTTCGTCTTCATATACGCCTTCAGGGCGTCGGGGTCGACGTACTTGTCTTCGATGATCTGTTGGGAACTACTCATGCCACTGACACTGCTTCCGCTCGCCGGGAGTGTTGTGTCTTGGTGTGTTGGAGGCATGTTGTGTTGGTCAGGACACAGGGGGCTCGAGAACACTGGAATGAATGGTGTGTGACCAAAGAACAGGCAGGGTACACAGAGTCAGGACTACGAGATTAGAGGTCTTGGTTCGACACAGAGGGTCTTAACCCAAGAGTGAACAGGGCGTCGAGATGAAGTCGGCGAGAATGTGGTTGGACATCTGTTGGAGGACTGCCTACGGGCTTTCTTGGGGACGATCAGCCTATAGGAGACGAACACGACACCCGTGCAGGAAAAGTAACCAACCCAAACGCTGCTCTTCGCCGCCCGCCACTTTCGGCTTTCGACTGGATGTCTGGGCAATCTCGCAGCTTCGTGATCGAGTTTCCACGAGCCGTGTGTTTCGATCCAACCATGCGTGCATGTTTCGCCAGGGGCTGCTGCGTTGGAATCGTAAAACATTGGGAGACAAGGCAGCCTGAATAGACGTGCTCTCATCGTAGTAGGGCAAATGCCACGGGGAAAGGTTTGCGGAATGACACCCTGCCGCAGACAACAATGACATGATTCAGAGAGGTCGGTTTGGCAAGAAGGGAACCATGGCCTTGTAGATTGTGAAGGCGGCCGCCTCGGAACGTCTGTTTCTTGTTTCTAGCATTCTCGCCCGTACAAGCTCGTCCGGACTCAGGGTTCCTACGCGAGTCCTATAATTCCTGTAAAGGCCGGGTTCTCATGGACCGGTTGAGACAAACTTGACAGCCACAATCCTTTCAAGTCGAAGGCCGCCGACTCGGCGCCGCACATATGGTTGATCCAGAGGGGAATCCCAATATCGGACACGCGTCCGAACGGCAGTGGTGGCAGGCTCAACGTCACCGCGTCAGCTTCGAAATGTCCTCCTATCCCCCTTGGGTCAACAACGCTCTCATCTAGCGAACGCGGGACGCCCGGAATTGGGTACTCACCCATTTCAGTGACTGGGCATTGGCATCGGTATAGCGGATGTGGTATTTATCCAGCCTCCTCGTCACCGTGAACGAGCTGGGATCGTTTTTGCAAGCCATGAACTCCTGCAATTTTTCCTTGGGCAAGTCGCGACTGGGAATAATTTGGTACCTGGTAGTCTTCGACATCGTGGCCAACAAGACAATCAATGGCTCGGCCTTGACCAAGATGGATGGAAAGCGGCCTGGCTGTCGGCAGTTTAAAACACACCTCAATTAGGAGGCGTTGTGTCGAATAGAGATGGAGAAGAGGAGGTTGATAGTGAGGCAATGCGGGAGGATGGAACAGCCTTTAAAGGGGCCGTCCCAGGGTGAGGGGGGCAACAGTAAGCATCCCGTTCTGGATAGACAGTCCAGAGTCTCCCGCCGAGGCGAATGGCGCGACGGCACCTTCACCGGTGAGGAGATGCTGGAAGGAGCTTGGTCGTTACTTACAATGCAGCGTGGGGCCTAGCCTCATACTTGCAAGCGCGTCGTACAGGCATGCGACGACCCTGCTTGCGCTCGCCCCACGTTGATGTGCTCTAGCACTTATCTCGAATGCTAGACACACACACACGTTCTTGGAGCCGAAGACCAATCACCCGGGTCAAGTAAGCGGCAGTCAGCCTAACCACGACCAGCATCACCATGCAGCCGAATCGGCAGCAGTGTGCGGCAGACTCTCTACAATGCCTTCGAGGATCCACATAGTGATGTCGTCGTTGGGCGTTGCTTTAAGCCCATATATTCTATTGTGAGATTGCCAGTATTGTGGCAGCAAGGAGCTGTTCTGGAACACAATCTCGCAGGCAGACTCCAGAGAATCATGGCCGTTCCAGAGTTGCTCCAGGGGCCTATCTGCCAAAACTCGGCCCGGACCACGATTGAATACCTCGAGGAGCGACTGGAGCTATGCTTGGCCGCCAAAGATGAGCCGTCTCACATTGAGCTTCTCGTTCCGGATGACTCCGATCAAGAAGAAGAGGCCGGTTGTGCCGCCCCGGTTGGCAAGGTAGTCAGTCCGAAAGGTCTGTGCATGGTGTTGCTCAACAATGGGGAGGCCCTTTCTCACCATATCACTGTGAGCATGTCTGCGACACCACTCTCCGCTAACTGAACTGACGAAAGGTATAGCGGTTGACCAGGTTCAAGCTCATGTTAGTGCCCCCAGCCTCCTGGTGGTGCTATCCTGACATTGTCAGCTTCATTCGCCAGCGCAACTCGATCAGCCCCCTGGGTATCAACAGACACTTACTGATGCACCTCGTCAGAGTCTGCAACATCTCGCAACGGCTACTTGACTTCATCATCTGCTTTGGTCCAAAGTGCGGAGAGACGGGCCTAGCTCCTCCTCTAGCCTGGGTATCACAACATCGGCCGCTGTCCCAGAGCACAAAACAAATGACACCGTGGGGTATGTCCTGTCAAAAGTCGCAAGGGTTGGACATGACTAACGACTTAGAATGTGCATATATTGTACGTTTTCCTGAGTTGAATCATCGGTCGCTATCCAGTCCTTGGTCAACCAGGCAATTTCTAATATATCAGCAACTTCCGCCAACCCAGCTCTCTCCGAACTTCATATTCGTGGGAATTGGGAGAAGTGCCGAGAAAGCACTCAGGGACCACCTTGCACGTCAGGATGACATCCAAAGTCTATACTGGTGGGAATTACACCTGGTCCTTCTCACAATGGGCGTATCAGCCTGGCGGCCTTACCTTGCTTATCTAGCTGGCAAGGTCGATCGTCAGGTCCGCATGCTAAGCCTCGGGGTGTGAACTGTACTGACAGCTCCGCAGGCTGAGCGAGCTGTTCTGGTGGATCTTGATTGGGACAGCGCTGAAACCACACAGCTCGAGGAGCGACAATACCTGAAACAACTCGACGACATTCTTGATGAGGCGCTCCTAAGTCTTGATCACTTGATTGGCACAATTCAAAAGATTCACGAGAACATCACTATAGGAGACACTCAGGGCATGAGCCACCACCAACTCATCAACCATGCATGCCAAGACAATATCGAGAACCTGAGACACTGTCGGGCACAGGCGCGGGCATTACAGAACAAGGTCAAAAGTGCTTGTGATCTGGTAAAGTAAGCAGCATCATTGCCGGCGAAGTTGACCGGTTTGGCAGGTTTCCGATATCCTTGACCTCAGCAACAGCAACGCCCTGAAGCTCCTGGCAGTCGAATCGGCCCGCGAGACTGCGGTCATGCATCAATTGACGGAAAAGGCTACTCACGATGCTGCGGCTGTCAAGGTGCTCACTGTACTTACTTTGATATACCTACCAGCAACGGTCATCTCTGTACGTCGGAGTTCGAGCACCCGTTCGAAGCCGAGTTGACTCTGTGACCAGAATTTCTTTTCAACCGCTTTTGTCAATACCGCCACAAGGCCAGACGGCAGTCTTGTCCTTGTTGTTGCCCGTAACTGGTGGATCTTCGTTGCTGGCGCAGTGCCGCTGACCGGGATCACAATTTACATTTGGTGGTTCTACGTCCAAAAAGAGATCCATGGCCAGTATCCTGCTTGGTGGCGTATGCTGCAAAGCAGCTTTCTTGCCTTGGGCCCTGCGAGGTGGCTACATGCACCAGCAAGGCGCGGCAGAGGTTTGGGGGGAGTTTGATGCAGGTCAATCCTCAGAACAAGGCCCTCAAAGGCATCTCGCTGCGCTGGCAAGGCAGTGTTTTCTCGGGCTATGCTTGTTTCTACCTTGAGAAGTTGTGCGCATCCCGCCCTGGATTGTTCTAGTCTACAGCATTGTGCCCACTAATGCACACTAATGCGGGTTCATGCAACATCCTCGAATCTGCTATGCCTCGCGCCTTAGTTGCGACGCCTGGCTGCCTTTTACTGCTTTGCCGGTTTGCCTAGGACTCCAGACACAGCCCTCGAGGAATTTAGGACCGAGATTTACGCTCTGACCTTTATGCGCCTACCATTGACCGGTGCCTAGGTCTTCCGTCCTCTCTGACTTCCTTAGTCTATATTGAACGTTTCCTGGCGTCGCTCTTCTAGGTACAACGCTACTTTGGAGCCAGAGCAGACGATCTGGTAAACCCACCCTCTTTGAGACTCTAGCAGAGATGCTGATAGCGATTAGCCTGTACACAGTGTCGCCTCCAGGTTTGTACCTTGTCCGTTTGACCAGTTTCCACGTCATGCCTGAAGGTGCCAAGCAATCATACCGGCCATTGTTGCATTTCTTCGACCTTTCTACGCGAAGATCCTGGCTCGTCGCGACTAGATTGGAACCGGCTGGGCTCTTGAGCTGAACTAAGATGTCTGATCCATCTCCAGCGCGTACCATGCAACACGCAGTCCCTTCCTTCAGAGTCGATCAGGCTTCTGACCCGCCCTCTCAATCAGCCTCTACAACTCCAGCTGCTGGAAAGTTGCACCCGGAAGGATCTCAGCAGCACTCAAGTACACCCTCCGGGGGAAGAAAGCGTTCGAAGATATCTCGAAGCAACGATGAACTGCTCGAGGATATCTTGCCAACGCCAAAGGAGACACAGTGTATACTCCGCCTTCGCTTCGAACACAACCCAGGTTCAAAGTGCAGAGACCTTCAACCAAGAAAGATCGTGGACTGGACATGGAACCTCAAAGAGTCATATGAGCAGCTGGCCGAAGGAATCACCCAGTGCCTCGATGACGAAAGAGAACAGAGCGGCCAGTTACCCGGGATCAAAGTCTACCGTAGCTACGGGTCCTGTCGCGTTATCGGGAAGAAGAACGAAGGCCCCCATTCCATTGTTGAAGACTACGACGCTGACAATCTTCGACTGCACGCCATCCAGAACATCTGCGGGTTTATTTACAGATATCCTTTCGAACCGTTTCGGCTCGAATTTCGGCTGCACTTTTCCTTTATCAAACAGGCGCCGGGAAATGTCCTGTCTCAAATAAGGCAGGCCTTCCGGAGGGACCAACTGTTGGGACAGGGGTTTCTCCCGAGAGTCCATCGCAACCAGCTAACAACGCAGAACATACTGCGCGGCATCCTCGAGCAGCAGCTTCACGGGTACGACAGCGACCCGGAACAGACCTGCAAAGAGATTGTCAACCAGGGAGCGTCTATATTGTTCATTGCCTGTCTCTACAACCACGTCTCGATCGAGACAATCTTACATTGGATCCAGGTCCACGGGTACAATGACATCAACCTCCCAAGAGATGAGGAAGTTCCGATCGATTGCCGGTGGCTGGAAGGAAACTGTGTTCAAGATATTACAACCCACTTGAACGCGTTCTTTGCCAGAACGATAACTCGAGACGGCAAGAGGCATGTATTGGATAACCATGAGATCATGCCCATCTTGAACATCGCACCTGTGTCGAATACACCGAATGGAAACTCTGGAAGGACGGAGACGGTGCTCGGAAATGGCAGTTTTGGGAAAGTGACGGCCGTCAGGATCGAACCTTCTCATCACGATCTCACTGGAGTGAGTTGCCGAGACATGGACAATGGGAAGACACTCTGTCGCTAATCAACTGATGCAGGACCCTGATCGCACATTCGCGCTCAAGAAATTCATAGCGGCGGGTCCCCCTCCACCCACTTTCCGACGAGAATTCTCCATGCTGGAAAGATTGTTTCACAAGAAGCATCCTCACCTTGTCACGCACATCACGAGTTGGAGCCAAGGCGACGGCCACTACATTCTCTATCCTCGAGCCAAAAGAAACCTTCGGAGCCATATGAGGGAATACGACCCGCCGGAACGGAGCGGGGACGATGTTGCGTGGCTCCTTCGACAGCTCCACGGGCTTGCGAGCGGACTTCGATGCATCCACGAGATGGGAGAAGTGGCGGCCAATTTCCCGGAGCAGCTCGACAAGCCTACGGACGAAAACGAAGAAGCCAACAAACTAGAGTACGGCTACCACCACGACATCAAGCCGGAGAACGTCTTGATTTTCGAGCATTTCGAGGACGATGACCCTGACAAGTTTGGAGACCAGAATCCCGTTTTCAAGCTGAGTGACTTTGGAGCCGGCCGCTTCCACACCATGAGCAGGAGCGCCAACAAGCCGAGTCAGGCGAGTTCCAACCTCCACGGAACCATGTCATACTACGGCCCCGAATACCGAGAGAAGCGCTCGCGGCCGTTTGACATTTGGGCGATGGCGTGTGTGTACTTTGAAGTGATGATCTGGTTTTGTCTCCCAAGCCAGCATCTGGACAAATTCCAGGCCGCGCGGTCGAACCGAACCATCAGCACGCCGGAATTTAGCCACGATTTCTTCTGGATCCGTGTCCCGGGCCAGGAGGCGGAGCTTTCACCGGCCGTCGAAAAATACTTCACCCTTTTGGAAGCCGCGATCGACAAAGATGAAGACTCGATCAAGGTCCTGCTGGCCGAGCTTTTGATCCTCGTCAGGTCTTGCTTCAAGATCGACCACACGCAGAGGCCCAAGGTGCAGACCCTCTGCGACAAGCTTCATGAGCTCCAAGGACGGGCCGACACAGGGGAGGGTTACTAATAGATCTCATGTAGAAGTAAAAGTGGTTGACTAGTGGATGCAAATCTTCTCCCTGACTCTCCGAGCCTTGCGGGGATGTTGTCCATTCCCAATTCAGATTAGGGGCCCAACAGGCGCCACATGGTCTCCTTGGTACATAATACATCCTGTAATATATCGGCTCGCGATCCCAGCGCTCTCACCGGGTATACTGTACGTATCCTTTGGGCTCCTGAGCCAGATGCCAAAACTGAGCACGACCCATGCAGCGATTGTGCCTTATGTAGTCGAGTCGAGGCGAGTTCGTGGAGCAGATTATGCGGTTTTGCAGGGGCGCCACGGGGAAAATTGGAGGTTGTGAACTAGTCATGATGTCAGAGACATCATCTTCGAATAATGGCCGACCGTAACGATGGACTACTCCGTCCCAGGGGACACGGATATGCATAGGCAAGTGCTCGCTAATCAGGCGAGATGCTCAAGGCTTCTTCTCCGTCGCGATTCACGATGGAGACCACCTACTTCACCTGCACGCTGGGCCAGGCCGTGCACCATCAACGCGACAAGTCGTACAACACCATCAACGAATTCCTCGAGCACAAGGCGAGCTCCGTCCCCAAGGCGCCGGCCGTGGGGTTCTACGAGTTGAGCGAGAATACCGCACAGCGGTGGAAAGCACGTGTCTTCACATTTGAGGATGTCCGTCGAGGCGTCGTCATCGTCGCCGAGCGCTTGTCGAAAGTCCTCGCCGCAGACAAGGGCCAGACGGTGGCCTTGCTTTGTCCGAGCTCGGCAGGTTTCCTCTTCACATGGCTGGCACTGATCTGGCTGGGCCACCCGGTGCTTCTCATTGCACCCCAGTGCTCAGCCACTGCGGTGATACAACTGTGCAAAGCTTGTGGGGTGCAGTATCTCATCTACGATGAAGCATACAAAGATCTCGCGTTGGAGGTGTCCGAGCTGGGAAGGGGTTGCTTGACCGCTCTTCCCCCACCCTTCGCAGGAGAGAATATCTTCGAAGTGATGAAGTGTGCGTCTGCTAGGGCAGTCGTTGCCCCTCTTCCAGCCACGGTGCAGGAAACCGATGTCGCATACCTGCATCACACATCTGGCACATCGACGGGTGTGCCGAAGCCCATCCCGCAATCGCACAAAGCAGCAGTCGGGGTACTTCCCACGCTAGATGGGAGGTGCAAAGCCTCGTTCAGCACAACACCCCTTTATCACGGCGGGGTGGCAGACCTGTTTCGCGCATGGTCAAGCGACGCTCTGATATGGCTCTTCCCGGGGAAAGAACTGCCCGTCACAGCCGCCAACGTGTGCAAATGTCTGGACATCGCAGCCGCAACTTCGGTACATGAGAGCTCCACTGGGGTCTCCGAGGTCAAATACTTCTCCTCAGTCCCCTACGTCCTGCAGATGATGGCGGAAGATAAGGACGGTCTGAAGCATCTTCAACAAATGGACATCGTCGGTGTTGGAGGCGCTGCGTTGCCCGCCGAAGTGGGCGACAACCTGGTGCAGAATAACGTGAACCTCATATCACGCTTCGGCAGCGCCGAGTGCGGCTTCCTCATGTCGTCGCACCGAGAATACGCGACGGACAAGCAGTGGGACTTCCTCAGATCCTCTTCTCCTGCCGCAGCAGACGACCATCTTCGCTTTGAGCCCCGCGAAGATGGGCTCTCCGAGCTGGTGATCCGACCCGGCTGGCCTCACATGGCAAAGCGCAATCGAGACGATGGCTCATACGCCACCGCCGACCTATTCGCTCCTCATCCTTCGATCCCGCACGCGTGGCGGTATCATTCGCGCGCGGATTCTCAATTGACTCTCATCACGGGGAAGAAATTCGACCCCGCGCCCCTTGAGGATTCCCTTCGAGCGTCGGCGCATCTGGTGGTCGAGGACGTCTTGATATTTGGCACCGGGAAGCCATATCCCGGGGCCCTGCTCTTTCGCTCACGAGATCCTGCGTCCATTAGCGTGAATATGAGTGACGAGGATTTCATCGACGAGGTCGCCCCGCTGGTCGAGAAGCTGAACCGACATAGCCAGTCCCACGCACGAATACCACGCAGCATGCTCATTGCGATGCCTCGCCATGAACACGGACTCGAGAAGAGCAGCAAAGGCACCATCTTGCGCAGCAAGGCTGAAGAGCGATTCAGCGAGGAGATCAACGCTGCCTATGAGAAAGCGTCGCCATCGGGACAGTCTTGCAGCTCTGATATCCCTGATGCCGACGTCTCGACAACAATCCGCGACATTGTCATGAGAGTTGCAGGCGAAGCGAGGAATCGTGAGGACCAGGCTGTCGAACTGGCAGACCAGACGGACCTGTTCAACTACGGCATCGATTCCGTTGCGGCCATACAGATCCGCCACGCATTGTTGGGCCTTATTCCAAGAACCTCGACCCTACCGCTGACGATTGTCCAAGACACTGGGACAATATCCCGGCTCGCTGATCTCGTGCTCCGTCTCCGATCCGGTGGACAAGCCAGCTGCCTCAGCACCCAGGAGCAGGATGCACGGGAACAGAACTGCCTGATGCTCGATCTCGCTAGAGAGTATAGCGTGTTCAACGATCCTCATCCTCGCCTTGTTTGTTGTACACCCCCTTCCCCAGGGCCGCCATCTGTACAAGACGCCATCGGGACACAAGTTCTGCTCACAGGATCGACTGGATCCCTCGGGGCGCACATCCTCTGGCGCCTTGCGTCCGACACGCGAATATCAAGGATCCACCTCCTCGTCCGGGCCGCCACGCAATCAGCACGGCGTGAACGCGTGCTGGACGCTCTTTCTTCACGCTCTCTCCCCGTCCCCCCTGACTTCGACGCGAAAGTCCAGATCTACAACTGTAGACTCTCTGATCCGCGCCTCGGGCTCTCGCACGCCGAGTATACGGCACTGGGAGAATCTGTCGACGTGATCGTCCACCTAGCATGGAGTGTCAACTTCCTCCAACCCCTCCGATCATTCGCACCGACGCATCTAGCGGGACTGAAGAATCTGATTGATTTCGCTTTATCTTCACCTCTGAGACCTGCGAAACAGGGATGCAGCCACCACCAGCAGCTCCCGCCGAGGACGATATTCTGCTCCAGCGTCGCGGCCGTGTCGAATTACACCAACGTCGTACCGGAACGAGCCTTCGTCGACGACGAAGACATCTCCACGGCCGGCCCGACAGGCTACGCCCGCTCCAAATGGGTGGCCGAACGGATCTGCTGGCACGCCCACGCCAGTACGCGTCTGAGGGGCCGCATCTCCATCGCGCGGGTGGGCCAGTTAAGCGGCGCGCAGGACTCCGGGGTCTGGTCTGCCAGTGAAGCATACCCTCTCATGCTGGCCAGTGTGAAGGCCACGGGCGTGCTCCCTGATTTGGATGGCGCGAGGAAAGTCCGAGGCGCCCAAGACGGCGAGGTGCTCTCGTGGTTGCCCATTGACATTGCCGCGCGGGCTTTTGTCCAGGACATCGTGAAGGATGACGTCCAGGAGAGCAACAACCGCGGCATCATACCGGTAATGCCGGTCCGCCACGTCCTCAACCCCTCCCGCGCCATGACCTGGTCTCAGCTCCTGCGCTGGCTGTCCCGGCACGAGACGTTCCAAACCGTCAGCGTCGACGCGTGGCTCTCGTGTCTCGAAGCCCTCCACGAGAGTTGCGACGAAAGGAAGCGCAACCATGCCAGCTTGAAATTATTGCCCTTCTGGAAGGGGGCGTATGATTTGAATATTACCGACTCATCCTCGTCTCGGGCAGCGGCCGGTCGACACGAAATGGGCAATGGCGATCAGCCGGACAGTCGTCAGGAAGCGGAGGTGATAACGGGGAGGGGGAAGGGGGGAGCGGTGCCAGCCACGCAGGAGACAGCAACAACAACGGCAACGGCAACAGCAACAGCACCAGGGTATGAAATGACGGGGACGTACGAGCGGATGCCGTGTCTTCGTGGTTGCGAGGGAGTCGTGACTGAGGAGTATGTCCGTAAGTTGTGGAGATGGGTCAAGGAGAATGTCTGATGTTTCCCTCGTGAATGCCTGCTACACGTCGCACGTCAAGGCATTGATTGTACCCAAGCACATAAAATCTGCCATGCAGATTTGTACTACCCACTCGCACAATTTAGATTTCTTACCATGGCAAGTCAGTCAACGATAAGCCATTAAACTCAAAGATGGTACATCGACATGTTCATGCAGTCGTCCTAACAAGAGTTTCTCATGATGCCATAAAGCATGATCTCGTCTCGTCTCTACGTGTGTTGGTTATGGTTTCATGGTGTACACGCCGAGGGCAGTGCGAACTGCACACCTGTCCGCCTAATTCTCGCAATCAACAGTCTCCCTGCCGTGTCCTCAACAGTCCAATGCTACCTGACACTCAGAGCCTCTCCACCACACGCGTACATCCCACCCCATTCCTTTCCTCGGCGATAGTCGGCTGGTATCTTTAGAGGCTATCGGTAGGAACATGAAAGCGCTTGCCCGCTCGAAAAGCCCATCTGCAGCCGTTGAACCCGTCCGCTACCTGTGATACGTCCGGCTGGAATCGGCTGAAGACTGTCCGCCAGACTGGGTGACGACCGGTGAGCCAGAACGATGCGTGAGGGCTGCTCTGATTCTTGCTGACGGTAGCAACAATTGTAAGAATATGTTGATGGGGATGTCCACGTTCGCGTTTGCCGGATCTACCGAATGAACATCCCTTCCGCTCGTCCCCAGAAATTGCGCGCCTTGTTGACGTGATCCAAGCCGAGCATATCGTCTCCATCTTGAATGAGATCAGAGATCACGTCATCATCTTCGATGTATCTCGGTTTGCCATACGGGGCTCTCGACACCAAGGCAAATTTGATCTGTTGCAGAAGTTTGCCCTTGATACCGGTCCGCTTGCTGATTCGTTCCCTCGTTTCTTTCAGCGGCTCGCCGGATTTCAGCAGAAACTTGAAGGGAACACCATGGGGTTTGTTGGCTTCCTTGTCGAAGTGATAACAGTAAATGAACCGGTCGTCCTCCGAGGCGTTCAGTTCCTCATCCGGAATCTTCTCGGCGTACAATGTGGTAAACTCATTCACACCAACGACGTTAAAATCCTCTATCAACTCTTTGTGAATCTTGCCGCCGTGGACTTCAAGAATGCGCACGTTCCGGGCTGTCTGTTCATCCAAGCTCAGCTTTTTGGCAATGCCGGCGATCAAGTCACCGATAATGCCATTCTTGGCGACGAGAATTTCCAGAGGTTCCTGCGCCCCGTTAGTAGTGATACCTTAGGTGAGATGGACAAAAGACCTGCCTCTTTGCTGATGCCGTCACTGAGCCAGATCACTTTCATGATCTTCTTTGTCTCGTAATCGGCAAGACTCGTTTCCAGCACCTCAAAATATAGCGCGTCGCCGCGATGCGTAGCATACCCACCATAGGAGCTGAACTGAGACTGTAGGATTTGCTGCAGGTTGTAATTCATTCCACGTTTGAGCCACATCTTTATCTTATTGTTGGTAGCGCTGATGGTAGCAAAGCGGATGTGCGTCGGATCCACTTTGAGGTATTCCCCCACCTTCTGAGAGAATTGGTCGTAAGTCATCTTCTTGCTGAGAGATAATACAAACGATTCCCCTTCGGTGCCAGGTTTCGGATAGAAGCTGACTGGGATCCTATTGAGTAGGTAATCGTAGTACTGTCGGGCATCGGTATATGTGGTTGTCGATGGGTCAAGGTCAGGGATGTTTTGTTGGAAACAAATGATGTCGCCATCTTGGATTTCGGATTGTTGAAAGGTCTGCTTTGGCTTCATAGCTTCGATCATCGAGAATTTGATCTCTTCGAACAAGAGAATTGGCGTGTTTGGATCCCACTGCATCAGTTTGTTGATCTGAGGCGCAATCTCTTGTACCTTGTCAAGTTTCTTGACATAGACATGACCAATGCCGGACAGCGACTGGGCCTTGACGTCGAAATACTTGAGAAACACCAGGATAGGAGTATTGCCACCCGCAGCTTGTGTGGAATCTGGCCATATAACTTTGCCGTCGTCACCCTTTGGTCCATTTTCCGCCCACAGATAGAACGGTCGGCCTCTTGAGCCGTACTTGTTCATGGCTTCCTCCATGGTTATGTCGACATCACGAATGGGTTGATCGGGACGGTTTGTCTTGTTCTGTCGGCCAACCATGACCCAGAATCTGACTTGGTCCGGGCCTAGTCCAAGCTCCTTAGCAATGGTGTTAGCGAAGTCACCCACCTTGGTGGTTCGCAATAGTCGATGGATTTGAGCACTGGCTGGATCTGATTGGTCAAGGTCGTAGCTCGTCAAGTCGAAACCATGATGAGCTTGGAAAGTTCGTTCTGTGATCAGCCCAATATTCATATACAGATGGGCTTCCTCTCGCTCTTTCTTCTTCCGCGCAAGTTCGGCTTGCTCCTCAGAAATTTTTCCTTCAATGTGAGAAGGTATGTCGGATTCGGTGACATCGAGGAGTACCTCATTTAGCCTGCTCTTCCGGATGTAGACCAGCATGTAGGCGTTCATGGAACGTTTCGTAGAGTACCCGCGCATGTACGGCTGCCGTTGGCCGAGCCCGCCATTGGCGACATTGGCATACTCTCCACCAAAGTTTTCTTCCAGCACTTCCTTCATGGTTGATCGTGTTACCCGGTCATCGTCAAACTTGTAAAAGAAACCGTCTTTGGCGGGCTTCAGGAAAGCGTAGTAATGACCAGCATTGAAGTCGCCGCTATGCACTAGCACACCATGTAACTGGTAGTGCCACGGCTCGTTCGATTCAGCTTTAGCTTCATCAGACAGGTAAAGCGATGCATCAAATTCTTCAGGAAATTCGTGTCTGTCGTTGACCTTCATCATGGCGTCTCGGTTAATGTCGTACTCGAATCGCTTCAGCTGTAGGTGTAACACAGGCGGGAATGATTCAAAAATAACACCCTTCTTGGCATCCTGAAGGCCATACGGCTGGCCGGCGTCGTACTTGTTCTCGCCCTCCAATGTCTCAACCTGGATGTAATCCATGAAGCTCTCATGAAGATTCTTATTTCCTCGAACGTTCAGCTGGATATCCCAGAATTCCTCTATTCTTGAGGACTCAAAGTCGACATTTATGCAAGAGATGTATGTTTTGGTCTTACCAACAAACAACTCTGGCAGCGTCCTCTCTGCTGGTGTGCCCTTCATCTTCTTCTCCAGGACTTCCATCAATATCCGGGATAACTCTTGAACATCTTGCTGCTCGAAGATCTGCCGAGTGTCCCAGCCAAACGACGCCGTCAGCTCGTTGGTTGAGACCGCAAACTTGTCCTTCTGCAACCTGTAGAATAACCGCTGCAGAGTCCAGGCACTGTTACTCCGGGTGGCTTCGTGCTCGGTAGGAATTTGATAGACGGCTTTGCGAAACAAATTGGTAAAGTATAAGGACTGAAGGAGCGAATTCAGGTAGCAAGTTGCTCCTTGATTCTTCAGGCCTACCATGCCCGTCTCCTTCTTGGAGTCATACCCTTCGAAGTTGTGCCATAATACACCGGTAGGATCTTTGATGATGCGGACATACGCGGTCAGTTTTGCTTCGTCATTTTCGACCAGAAGCCTCGACCCTTCCTCCCAAGGTTGATGGAAGGCCTTCCTCAGCTCGACAAATCTTGTGAAGCCCCAGTCGCCCTCTTTTGCATTGAATCGGTGAGTAGCGGTATGCGTCCGGTAAAGTGTGGGATCGTTCGGGTTCCATAGGACGAGAGCAAATTGAACACAGGCATACCAGTCCGGCGGCGGATCATTCTCGAAGCCGTGTTCTAGGTAGAAAGACGCACAATCAACCTGGTTGCCGTATGGGAAGAACAGCACCCTCCAGGGGTGGCCACCGCATTCAAACACAGGCCCATGCTCTCTCCTCGACAGCGTCCGCCATTTTTCTATATGCCAAGTGTGATAAGTTTCTGCTTCGGGCTCGGTATCGGGGAGGTCGACAAGGACATGTCGTTTCATCGCCTCGACTGTGGGTGACGTTAGTTCCAGACTCGGGTAAGAGGAGGGGCTTTGACGGTGGAATGGCACATACAATCATCGGCCCGCGGCAGGGCTTCTGTCTGTTCGTCCGAACCATCATCGGGAGAAATGTTGACGACTTCGTTATCTTGGTGGTTGTACTGATCGTAACCATCAATGAGCATGTCTGGGCCTGCCAACTGCAGCTCATCCAAGCGGGCGGATAGGTCAGTATCCATGATTGCGGATAGGTAAGGTAGATCAAAAAGAGTCGGAAGAAGAGCAATGGGTTAACATACGTTGTCCATACTCGAGCGAACTAGATTTGAGCGGAGGGGAAGGCGAGGATGAGCCGCGTAGCTCTTTCCTCAGCTTTCCGCGCGCGCCGTAATGTGTGAAAAGTGAAGTCGAGGTAATGCAGGCGAACCCGTCAGCAGGGAGGCGTTCAGACTTGAGACCTAAGTCAAATCTAGATTGTAGATACGAGCAGTCTCGATGGGGCGACTGTTTCCAAGGAAATTATCAAAGGCACCTATGTCAAACGGAGGATCAAATCTAGATTTGAAGGTCTGATATTGATTATTCCTGGGCAGTCCGTTGGATATGCAGGCTTCCAGAATTGAGGTCAAGGTGTCGCCGCCGCATGGAATTTGAATGACGAATGACAAACAAGAAGCATCCGCGTTCAGGTGATGTGCAAGGCCCATTACGGCCACCAAGTAAGCGGGACTCACCTGAACCTCACCAGACAGCAGGCCCTACGTTTCCGCATTTGTGCGATTTAGTTAGACATGGTCCTTAGTTACTCCGCCCAATCCTGCCCGCATCGTCGTCATTGCTCTTGTTTAGGGTGCCAATGCTTTTTGCGCACCATGACTTGTCGATTGGAGCTCACTGACCGCAGCTTGAACATCAATTTGTGCGACCACCTCACCTCCAAATGAGCATACTCAGACAACAGCGGCGAGATGACCTTCAGCAGTAACCATGACTTGTCCGCTCTGTTGTCTGTGTTGAAATGCAGCGCATCCATTGTTTTGCAAGGCCCAGCGCCTCTGCCTTCAACAGACTCCAAGGGCTGAGTGCCCAGTGGTGCAGATGGACCTCTTCTCAAGCTGAGAGGCATCCTCCCCCATGGCGGCCAGCCTCTACCCTGGACGAGTATACATCTGCGCTCCAGACCAGTTCCAGCAATGTAACTAACACGTCTGCCAGTTGGGTCGACCGTCCCATTCGTCCCATCAGCCTCCGCCAGCTGTTCTTCTTCGGCCGTACCCTGACTGAAAGTCGTTTGCTGAGCTCCGCCAACTATGTGCGCATGGAATTGCCTACTAGGTGCGTATATTTATCGGAAAGAGTGGGATTTGGCTCACAAAATTGCAGGCTTGCGCACAGGCTACGAAACATGCAGCGTTTGCCCTACGTCGTGGTGACCAACCCTCATTTGTCCCTCGTGTACGAGCTCTATTACAAGTCGTTTGAGAGTTTCCGTCGTGTCCCTGTTATCAGGACTGTCGAAGAGAATGACCAATTCTGCAAAATCATCAGTGACAACTTGAAAGAGCATCTGGCGGTAATTCCCAATTTGGTCATGGGGGTGCTCGAGTGTCAAGACCTGGTCTCCCCGGATACCATGGACCAGTTTGTTCAGGCCATGCTGCGAGCTCGTATTTCGAGACGAGTCATTGCCGAGCAACATCTTGCTCTGACGGAGACCTTCAATTCACCATGGCACGTGCCTCAACCTAGTTCTGAGAATGAATTCGTTGGCGAAGTTCTCCTCCGGTGTAATGCAAAGGAGGTTATTGAGCGAGTCGGCCATTTCACTCAACAAATCTGCAGGTCAACCGCTGGTGCTGACCCTGTAGTTCCCGAGATTCGAATTCAAGGCCATACCGGTGCTACCTTTCCCTACGTGCTGAGCCATCTGGAGTACGTGGTTGGAGAGCTTCTACGGAACTCGGTGCAAGCAGTTATGGAGCGGTATAAAGACACCCGGAAAACCCCTCCGCCTATCGATGTGTTGATCTGCGAGGCACCACAGAACGTGGTCATCCGAATCTCCGACCAAGGCGGGGGCATACCTCGAGATATCACACCCTTCCTGTGGTCTTTTAATAAAGGGCCAAGAAGTGCCGCACGATTGCAAAATTTCAAGGACGTACCGACACTTGCAGCCACAATGCAGGAAGTCCGGCTCTCTGCAAGCGACAAGCCCAGTGGGAAAGTTAGGGATTCGTCGCTCACTACGCTGGCCACAAGAGCCCCGAACCTGAGGCTGGGCATGGGGTTACCTATGAGCAGAGTATACGCTGAATACTGGGCAGGCGGGCTGGAGCTGCACAGCCTTGAAGGCTATGGCGTGGATGCGTTCCTTCAAATCTCGAAGCTGGGCAATCAAAACGAGCAGCTTACCTCCCGAGCAAGTATTGACGCAGTCTGAAAGCCGCAAATGCACCGACAGGAATTGCTCATACTGGCAAACAGCCGCTTGCAGCATCCACTTGTGCCCTTTGACGGGAGCGCGAAGCGACAGAAGTACGTGCTCTAAATCCCCAAGAATTGCCTTCAAAAGAAAGCGGGGATCATGGACATTCAAGCCGGAGCTTGCATATTGAACCGTGTACGAGAACATTTCATTCTGGAGGCCATTGGAAGAGGCAGCATGTTAAAGCAGTGGCAGGTACAGATACGGGGCCAAGGCCACGACAAGGCAACAGTCTGGTAGTTGCATACGAGGGCCAGGAACGCTGAACGGCGGGTCGCGAACAGTCACGTACTCGTTATTTCTCTCCAGTGAGAGGTGTCCAGTTTTAAAGCCAGTTCTCTGGTCTGAGGTCGGAGTGAGACTGGAAACACTCGAGGCAGGCAGTACTTGAGGGTGAATGATAGGAGTTGATTCACCTGAAGAACAAAAATATCAGCCACAGAAGATAGCAGGACAACGAAGGAGAAAAATGTAGATTCTCGAGTCAGACTTTGCCTATTCACCGCACGCTCCGCCAGCAAATTGCGAAGAAATGTATTCCTCTTGCGGCTGAGCTTCTTGGCTTACCAGAGCTGGTTGATTCCTCACAAGTGCTTTTCCAAAGTACAGAAATCAAAACATAAAACAGGACGCACACTTTATCTTCTGTCTTCTGTTCAAGTTGTCCGCTATTCCAGGTCATCACCGCATCATGGCAGCCACAAGGGCCCTCGTGATGATGGTTTTAAGATGCGGTATTTGTTTTGACAATTACTCTCGACACACTTATCGGAAAGCACCAGCTTCATAGCGTCGAAGACGTAGCTGATGATGATTTGAATTAGGTGTCTTGGAGAAGAAAGAAAAGGAAGCAAACTGTTCGACAGGGAAAACTTCAGACGAAGTTGTGCTGGAAAGCCTTAGTGCAAAAGCGGTTAGCGGCAACTCTGGGGAAATGGCGCAAGCTGCTCGCCGATTGGCGGGTTTGAAGGCATGCAAGAAGGTCGAAAGTCCAACCAGAGTGAGTTCGTATTTGCTGCTCCTTGCTGTTGCATCTCAAATTCACCAAAGGACACAGACTTGTACTCTCACACAAGAGTTTCGCACGCCGGTTTACCCTCTGCATATTCAGAAATAGTGACTTTCACGAGTTGACAGACAGTTCATTACACCATATTTCCCTTCATTGCGACGCTACTGGTGCAGGCCCCATCTTCTCTCACCCCAAAATCTCATTGCATTGTCACCGCTCCCACAGTGATCCTCGTGTCGGAAGGCCGCCCAGAGTGACACTGGATAAGGTGACATTGCACTGCCGAATTGCCCGCTGCCGACCCTGATCTGCTCATGGAAAACGCAAATCTGTGGACCAGACGCACCAAGTGAGTTCGACCATAATCTGTACTTACCGCAGAATAGTCTAACTGTGTTTGAAGCACTGGCAAATTGTCACTGTCGATGAGAGATCAGGACGGCAAGGATGGTAGCAAGATAGATTCACCACGATCCTACTCGAGCAGACGCTTCGGAGACACTTCGTCACACGGTAAGACGAACCCTTTCAACACTCTTCCTCCCGCAGCAGCGACGAAATCCCCTTCAGCAGGTGCCTCTTCTGCTTTTGGCCTGGGCAGCGGCGCATTTGCTTCCTTCGGCTCGGCGAAGACTCCCAAGACTCCGGGGACCGGATCCGCTTTTGATTTTACATCGCGCGAGAAGAAAGAGAAGGATTCAGACACACCAGCAGAGACGTCAGAAGCAGAGCCGTCACAAGAATCTTCTTCACCGAGCAAGACTACCTCAGAACATCCACTTCGGAATACTTGGAACCTCTTCTACAGGCCTCCCGCCAACAAGTTCTCTGACTACGAAAAATCCACACAGAGGTTAGCATCCATCAGTTCTGTCGAGAGCTTCTGGACGATATACTCTCATCTCAAGAGCCCGTCTCTGCTGCCTACTGTGTCAGACTACCATATCTTCAAGGACGGCATCCGTCCTGTATGGGAAGATGAGGCCAACAAGAAGGGCGGGAAATGGATTGTGAGGCTCAAAAAGGGTGTGGCCGACCGCTACTGGGAGGACCTACTCCTAGCTATCATTGGGGACCAGTTCATGGAGGCGGGAGAGGAAGTTTGTGGCGCGGTGCTCAGCGTCCGGAGTGGTGAGGATGTCCTGAGTGTGTGGACCAAGAACGATGGTGGTCGGAATATCAAGATCAGGTACAGAAATACCCTTGCCCAATTTGCAAAATGGACATGAGACTAATCATTCCGCAGAGAGACTATCAAGCGCGTTCTTACGCTTCCCCAAGACACCAATATTGTCTGGAAGAGCCATGACGATAGCATAGCGCAACGATCAGCTCTGGACGAGGCCAGACAACAAAAGGTCAGCGGCACGCCAGGTCACCCTGGTGTTCAGAGACGTTCAACTCTGCGTGACGACCCAGAGAGGAGTAAAGAAAAGGGGACGTAACGACCAGTGAGGGTGGAATGCGTAAGTCCCTCTGTAGCACTAGCATTGACTTGCATGTATTCGATTCCTGGATAGGATTCTTTCCGTAGCGGAATCTTGATCAAATTTGTTCTATTGAGCAAGCGGCGTTCGAGTTCATCGTGAGATATCACCGTGTGGGATCAATCTTATCTGAAGTGACCTATGATTAGTAGCACGATCGTTCGTCGCCGCTGCGGGGAAACTCTTTCACATTCAAGTTGCACTCTTGGCCTCCAACACCGCATTCATCATCTTCCACCTCAAGTACAAACTTCGCCTCCCACCGGTGCATACCGGTGAAGAATGTTTGCAGATCTAGCAAATGAGTGTCCCCTGGTTTGACCAAGTACACAGCTCTCTGAACAATATCGCGCGAAACGGCCTCAAATCCCTTCTCGCGTCGAATTCACGAGAAGCCGATTCAGACGATAAATCCGTTGCCGCACCCAACGCTGCACCTTCGGTGTCTCTCACTCGTGCAAATGCCTTCCCGGAAAAATCATATCGGGCCCAGATGCCCGCGAACTCTCACCTCTATCTCACCAAGAAAATACCAGATTTCCTCGACGGTTACGGCAACTCCGCACCGCGCCTGAAACGCCCCGTCCAAATTGATGTGAGCATGGCCTCGCGATCGCTGAGGCTCGGACTGATGGTGATATTTTGTGCAGCTTGAAAGTGATGACGAGGCCAAACACGGGGAACAGAGTCCAAACTCCAGTGGACGGGGAGCACACGAAACTCATGAGTACGTTCATGTTCCCCCAAGACAAAGACATCTCCGGCTGAGCAATATGTTCCAGGACAAGTGGCGCACCTGCAGGGTCAACTCAACAAAGCCATTCGAGAGACGGACCAAGACTTGACGGCGGATTGATGTACGTCTTGTGACTGTGTCGGAGGCACAAGCTGGCTCACGGTGTATATAGCAGGAGGGACCCCTATGAAGACGCTACAAATATGCATAAGAGGAAGACCCCCTTCAAAGTATGTCGCCCTCCACATCTATCACCTCGCGACTGACATCCCTGCAGGCTCACTCCCTCTTCAGACCAGTCGATAGGCTCGGTGGTTTTCCAGGCACAAGATCGGAATACATTCAAGGAAGAACCAACAACCGCCGAGTCCCCGTCTACCCCCCCAGCGCATTGCCCGCCAAGACTACGGTCCACTCCAATGATCACGTCACGCCTTACAAGAAACGCAAGATTAATAACCTTCAGGAAGCCGGAGACTCATCCGTATCAGCCATCAGTATCGACGACACTCAGATACCCAATGATTCTGAGGATGAGCTGGCGCTCAGTAACTCCAAGCACCCCAGCAAAATCCACAAGGGCCAAGCCCAGCAGTTCCCTGGCTCTGGAGAATTGCGGGAATCACCTACCTCGATACTCAGGAGTCGAAATACCATAAACACAAGCCAGACACGGAGTCGGGACCGAGACTTTTCACCCATCGGTGAAGGCGATTTCACTAAAGACGCTGCACGACAAAGAAAAGGTGAAAAAGATAAACTGCTGGATAGCTCACCTAGTGCTCCGAACCTGTCAGCACGACAGCGTTCCCCACAGTCTCTTGGCCAGAGTTTCCGTCCTGGTCAAGGAAGCCATGCCTCAAAGCAGGATCGACTGAAGGACCCTACGCCAGACAGCCCCGATGCCATCCAGGGCGACGAGACGCTCACAAACCGAAGAAGGTCGCCAACAAATGGTAAAGCCAATGAACAGCGATCGAGAAGCAACCTACATGACACGAGCACAAAGAAAGACTCCAGCGCGACCACAGCCAAATTATCAAATTCACGTGCAAAGAAGACGGCCAGCCCCAAAACTTCGTTCAAGCTTAGAGAACTTCTCTACAATGACCTCATAGATGCTTCGATTTACACTATCGAAGTTGACACTTCAACGCAGGAGATTTCGCTTCATACGGACAGCCCCATCTTCCCCGATGAGCCTCTCACATACCCTCGTGCAATCCGACAAATAGCGAGAATATTTTACGGATCCGACGGTTCTGCTCTCGTTCGGCTGCAATTCAGGACTGGAAATCAGGACTATATGTTTCTCAGATTTGACTCCGAGGGATTCGCCTATAAATTCGTCATGCTTCTTGGAGACGCAGTCCCTGGAATGAAGATCATTGCTAAAGAAGCGTAGGTGACTCCTGCAGAGCATGCCGCATCTTGCTGACCAGATATAGTGATTGGATGGAAAGTGTACTCCACAAATTCAAGGCTACGCGTCGTGACAGCCACGGAAGAGCTGGAATGAAGATTAAAGCGGAAGGCAATCCGCCTGCTGGGATGCAGCATTTTCCATCAGCGCAGCCCACCCCAAAAGAGAAGCGTACCCGTCTCATCGACAAGCTGGATGCTCCATCACCGGCCTCAAGACAGCATACTGTTATATCAGGAGCAGATCGTAAAGCAGCGTCTGAGGAAACAGACCTGGCTCGGAAACATGCCAGACAACACGCTACACACGGTTCCCCATCACCTGAAACCAGTCATGTACCCGTTTCAATTCAGAGGGTGACACGATCACAAGCTGAACTGGAGCGTAGCCAAGGCCGATCGCAAAGCGAGACCCCAAGTAGAGCTCTTGGCCCACAGTGGAGCAGAGATCTCGTCTATCCGCATGCTGGTCGTAGGGCTGCAATAGTTCACTTCGACGACTTGGCCAGACTTGACCACGATGGTTTCCTGAATGACAACCTGATTCTGTTCTTCATGCGATACCTGGAGACCCACATGGAGAAAAATAACCCGGAGGTGTACAAGCGAATGCATTTCTTCAATTCCTACTTTTATGAGGCTCTTACCAAAGCCCCCAAAGCGAAGAAAGGGCTCAACTATGAGGCTGTCAGTCGATGGACGAAGAACATCAATCTCTTCAGTCGAGACTTCGTGGTTGTCCCCGTCAACGAGAATCTTCATTGGTATGTTGCTATCATTTGCAATCTTCCCTATTTTCTGGGCGACAAAGGGGACAGCGGATGGCCTGGGAGTCCTCTTGGATTCGACCATGCTGATGAGCGAGACGAAGAGGAGGGCGAAGATGAAGCCGATGCACAGACAGCAGTGACTCGAAATTCGTTGGCCGACCTGTCTATCAGTGACGGTGAGAAAGATGGTCGAAATCTGGCCAAGAAGAAAGGACCCGGCCGTCGAAAGACAGCGCGACGATCACTTCAGAAATATCCCGTTAACAAGCCAGTCATCATCACGCTGGACTCTCTTGGTCATAGTCGATCAGCCACATGTTCGCATCTCAGAAATTATGTGGCATTGGAGGCCAAGGACAAGCGAAATCTTGACATCAACCCCGCTGAACTCCGAGGTATGACTGCAAAGGAGATCCCTACTCAAAGCAACTTCAGCGATTGTGGGCTTTTTGTTTGCGTCTATCTTGAGCAGTTCGTTGCCGACCCCTACAACTTCGTCCGGCGAATACTGCAGCGCGACGAGAGTGGACAGCAGTGGCCACGAAAAATCCACAGTGAGGATCTAAGATCGAGGCTGCGTGAGCTTATCTTGGAAATGCACCGGAGGCAGGAAAAGGAATCAACCAAGCAGGACGAGCCAATCATTGGAAACATCTTGATCGACAAGAGAACTCCGTCTCCCACGCCGCCAACATTGCGCGAGAAACAGCCGACAAAGCAAGATATCGAAGAGGCGCAAGAGAGATTTGAAAAGCTTATGGGTGCCAGAGGCGAACAGTCCGACTCCCACGAAGATTCTACCGTGGAGCAGAATCCTCTGGCGGGCGCTAAGGAGACCATTGATGTTATGCGTACAGTTCCGGACTCTCAAGACTATCATGATGACGACGATGGAGACGATATCATCAGCGATGAAGAGCTATCCGAAGTCAAGACTGAGCAACTGCCAAAGTCACGGCTCGACTACGGACCTCGATTGAAACAAAGTTCACCATCCTCCCCCCCGGCACAGGCCAGGGTGTCTCCCCTACCAACCCATACACGTCCTTCGCCCAAATGCCGTACTCATTCAAACCCCGCCGAACTAGCCCAGCATTTGCGCGAGGGAAGAGCCGAACATGCTTTGAACAAACGACGTCGCTTGACTCGAATTGAAAAGAGTCCAGAAAAGATGCGCGCATCTAGGTCGCCGAGTCGACTAACGGATGAGCTTCTCTCTGGGGAGAAAGCTTGGCTGCCCGGGATAGAGTCAATCGCCGCACAGGTCTCAGCGGGTCCAGTACTGGCCACAACCGGACATGAGAATACGAGGCGCACGATGCGGGAGAACATGAGCTCCAGCCCAAGCCAGAGCTCAGAACCGGAGATTGTTGGCGAACGGAAAGTCTTGCCAGCCAGACAAATATCAGGGTTGAGGAAACGCAAGCGACCGCCGGGGAAAGTACAGGCACCAGAGACTGCTGAAGATCTGCTACGAGGTGGGATCTACGACAGGGCTGAGGCTGAAATACCCGATTCACTGGAAGCGCAGCTTAAACTTAGAAGCAGTTCGCGGTCAGACTTGGGGCTATGAGAAGACTACAAAGGATGGGGCCGATGATCAAGAAGTAAATTCCCTTCGCATGATTGTCAGACTCCGATGGAGGAATAAGGGCTTGAGTCAGGCAGCTGATGAAGTTTACGTTGGTGGCGAGTCATCAGCTTCTCGCCCATTTTACAGTGTTTTATACGAACTGTGCCTCTGTAGGCATAATCTCCCGACCACTCTTGGTCCGTGATCTTGTTGAGACCCGGGATTCGAAGACGGCCGCTTATTGTTTCGATGTCCAAGAAGAATTCAGAACTACGCGGCCGCAGAGGTTCAAAGAAGCTAGTAGTGTGTTTAAACGTCTACGGACTTCTGCGGAGTGGTCTTGCAGTGACTCGGGATGCCGTCATCTACAATCCTGGTGGAGACCACACACCTCGCTTGACGAGCTTGTTGGGGCTTAGGGGAGGACGGGGTGCCTGGATTGATGCCTGTTTGGGGACAGACCAGGGCCTAGCAGCCTGAAACCATCACGCTACCCCGCCACTCACACCTTTCCAGCTTGCCCAAAATGCTTGGATGCAGCAAGCTCCGTCGATCATCCCAAAACTTGGTTCCTCAGGTACCCGTATGATGCCATTGTGCGCGCCCGCTGTCTTCAGGTTTAAAACTGAAGTTGCAAAACGAAAATAGAGGTATGTCCTGTCTGTACTAAACCGTCACTAATCACCAGCATGGAACTGATGCGATTGCTCCTGTCAGCCACCGTTTTGCCCGCGCTGGCATTCGGCCTCTCCTCGCAACTGTACGACACGTACAGCTTCAATCCGCTTCAGCATCTAGCCGGGATTGCGCCTTATTTCGAGCCGAATGATCCTCCTCGAGATCCAAATCCTCCAGATGGCTGCACAGTCACAAAAGCGGCGTACCTGGTGCGGCATGCCGCAATCAATGCGTGAGTTTGCCTTTCGTCAAAGAACCACACCCGTCCGTACTCACTCCATGCAGCAACGACTTCGACTACGAGACGTACATGGAGCCTTTCCTGTTGAAGCTAAAGAACCATACAAACATCAACTGGGGAAGCCTCCCTTCTCTTGCCTTCCTGCAAACTTGGATACCTCCATCGTTTGCCGAGCAAGAGCACCTCACAAGGGTGGGCAAGCTTGAAGCCGCCCAGCTCGGCGTCGAAGTTTCGTTTCGATACCCAAACTTCAGGCCCCCCCAGAAAGTATGGGCGTCAACTGCGGAACGCACAGTGGTGTCGGCCGAGTCATTCATCCGTGGGTACGAGATGTCTGACAACAACATCACACTGGTTCAGATCTACGAAAGCGAAGCAGGGGGCGCCAACACCCTTACTCCCTACGACAGTTGTCCGGCATATTCGTCCTCGGCCGGTAGCGAGCAGTCTCAACGGTATCTGTCCAGGTGGTCCAAACCATACGTGCACCGGCTGAACCATGTGTTCTCGACCTTCAACTTCACCGCGAACGACGTGGTGGGCATGATGGAGCTCTGCGGCTATGAGACCGTCATCCGAGGCTCATCACCGTTTTGCTCACTCGACCTCTTCCCACCGGACGCTTGGTTGAGCTTCGAATACACAAACGACATCATGTACTACTACAACACCGGATACGGGCAGCCGGTGTCCGGAGCCATTGCCCTCCCGTGGGTCAATGCCACGATGGCTCTCCTCCAATCCGACGACAATGGCCCGACCTCACAAGATATCTACGTCAGCTTCACACACCGAGAGTTCCCTCCCACGGTGCTCGTTGCGATGGGTCTCTTCAACAACAGCGACTTTCTCGGCGGCGGCAACCCGAACAACAGCATGCCTCTGGACCGGATCAACTACCACCGCGCCTGGGTCTCCTCCTACATCTTGCCCTTTCTCACAAACATCGCCATCGAGCGAATGGATTGCTCCGCCCGTTCGACCACATACGGAGACGTGGCAGGCGACTCGACCTACTACCGCGTGCTGGTCAACGACTCTCCCCAGACACTCCCGGGGTGTTATGACGGCCCGAGCGAGAGTTGCAGCTCGACCGGACTGTCGGACTGGTTGGCCGAGCGCGCAGCCATGTTTGGAGGATATTCAGCCGCGTGCAATACCCGCTCCGAGTATTCAAATTCGACAGACCAAGTGACTTTCTACCACAACGGTGGTAACGGGAGTTTTGTCGGGAAATGACCAAGCATTGCGGGAGGAGTTCGTCGGATGCGCATGTGTGTGCATCCACGCCATAGACGTATGAACACGGAGTAATGTTTCCTCCAGTTTCCACTTCCCCTAATTGTCCTCCATACTGTGTATTAGTGTCCAAGTAATCATTTCGTTCGTCCTTGCGGTCTCCCGCTGTTCCGTTCGCATCTACTCGGACCCAGTGTAGGAGTATCCATCCTTTACTCTTCTTCTCTTCTCTTCGATCCGACCTGATCTGATCCGATCCAGATCCGTGGGGATATATTGAATTTGATCACCGCGCTGTGTCTACCTCCCCTGTCTAACGGTCCGTACGGTAGTGAGTGACTGAGAGATAGTAATGATAAATTTACTTACGGTTGATCTTCTAATACCAGACTGTACATACTGTCCACGTAGCTAGACTGCGCATATGCATATACATATACAAGGGCCATGCGGCGGCAATATATGGCCGACAGACCGACAGACCGCCGACCGCTCTTCAGCTTGGAATACATCAGAAATACTCTGTACAAACTGTACCTATCCATATGACTTTAGGTGCAAATCAAATCAAAGGGGACATAGAGGGCAACCATGACACCACGCTCTTCCAGGCATAACTGTGTCATACTCGTACAGGGATGCTTCCTGGATTGAAGAAACTGTCTCTTACTCGTACAAACATGCTTCTGGCACTGAATGACTCGTCTAAGATACAGACTGTATGGCAATATTCTCTGCGAGCGAAATTCGACAAAGCCAGCCGGGACTTCACCACTCCTCGGACGGGCTCAAGTCAAGTCAAGTCGATGACCTCGATGGGTCCGCGCCTTGTCTTTATGGTTTCTCCCCGGCTGTTCGTGCTGGGCTTCGCTTTCTTGGACCGTTCCTGTGAGTCCGCATCTTCAAGAGCGGGTCGCTTGGAACGGACAGGTGGGGGAACGTTTGCACTGGACGGTTGGAGAGGTAAGACTCCAGTTGGAAGTTGCTCGCTGGTTAGATTGTCCGCGTCGACATCGATGATTGCGGAAGCGGCACCTTGCAGGACATAGATGTTGAAGCGGCCTGTCTTGACGAGCTGGGCGATCTTCTTCTTGGCCTCGGCTTTCCTCTTCTTCCATGCATCATGGTCCGTCTGGGCTTTGCTCGGAGCTTTGGTTATTTTCCAGATATTGGGATTCGAGCCCCCAAGTGTCGTGACCGAGTATTTGCCGCCTGGTTTGTCGGCGAAAAAGGTGTCCAGGTGGCGGCGCCGAGCCTTGCCAAGGGGAAATTCGCCGACTTTGCGGTCGGGAGCGGCAAGGAACTCGTTGACTCTCGAACAGTCAGAACAGGAAGGAAGCCGGCACCAATCCCCGGGTTGGCTCCAGTTCCTCGGAGCAGTGGGCTCGGGACCGACGCTGGCGACGACGAAGCGTACGAGCATGGCGGTCACCAGATTCTTGTCCTCGTCGGAAGCGCGATTGCTGTGTGGATCTAGCTTCAGACACTCAACCTTTTGTTCAAGGACCAGCTTTACAAAAGGGAGCAGCGTGTGGTTGCAGGCATCACGGCCTGCTACCTGGACAGCTGAACGGAGGCGAGACTTCATCTCTGCCTCGGCGAGCACGCCAAGAGATAAGGTCCCACCCAGAAGTCTGGCAAGATCGCTTCCGTCAAGGAGTTGTTCCTCAGGCTTTGGAGGCGGGGCAGGTTGAGGAGGGGTGCCAAACATCTCGTCGATACCTCGGGCTGTCCCGGTGCTCGCCACAGGGGGTGCGTGAAGGGACTCGAAAACGAAAGACTCCCAAATATCCGTATACACCGCCTTGCTGAATCGCACGTAGGCCTGAGGATAGAACTTTAGAGAGTTTGCTTCGTCAATCTCTGTGCTTGTGTCAACATCATCCACTCGCTCGAGGAGGCCATTTGCGAAAGCGGCTTTGCACGCCGTACCGCAGTTCACAATGGCTGGAAGGATGCTGCGGATAAGTTAATACGCGTGGACAAAGAAGGCAACAAATCATCAGACATACTTCTCCTGGACGTCCTTCACAGTCCAATCTGCAACGATATTGACAAGCTTTGCGCCGTCTGCTTTTGACAGCTTCTGGGCACCCGTGGCTGTCATAAGGGGCTTGACCGAAATCTGCTGAGCCCAGATTTTGTACTGGGCGGAGACTGTCTCGTCGGGGCCTAAAGTTGAGTGAACCCCATTGCTGACCATCATCAAGGATTCAAGTCTCTGGCTCAGAGTTCTTGCAAGGTCCAGTGCAACCTCGATTCTATGCACCATGTTAGTCGCCCTCATATTGGATACGCCCAATGTAAGATGGCATCTTTTTCGTACCTTTGCGCAATTTCAGGGCGGACATTGCAGCCCATAAAACGGCCCAAAAGCCGAAATGTTTCTGCCTTTGGCTCAGTAACCCCCCGGGTCAATTCGTCGTAAAGGTCAAACCGCTCGTACTGTACCGCCGATGCAATAGCTTCCTGTATAAGCATAGGCTTACTCCTTTGCTCGTGGGGCTTATAGCGGTTCTCGTTCTTATGCTGCTGCACAAGTTCGCAGACTTTCGCCAAGTCTTCTTTGGCGACTGGATCATTTTCAGCTTTATGACGGAGGTCCTTCATCAAAGCAATGACTCGGACATTCCGCTTGTCACATTCATACAAAAAGTGGGCTTTCCTCTCCGGCGGCACGATGACGATGACCTGATACAAGGTGCTGTTAGCAATGGCCTTCCAATTGGTCAGCGATTCACGTACGGTTTTACGATACCAATACGTCGCGGTACATCCTTCATTGCCCGTAAACCCGGAGTGCTTTTCATCGTCCGGCTCTTCGTCGTCTTCATCCGCAAAACCTACATAGGTTTCTTCATCCACTGCAACTCCTGACGGACCAAAATCTATCGGATGGTCTATTCGTGTGCCGTCTAAGTTGACCACGTACTTCAAAGTGATTGAGCGATCGAGCTCTTCTTCGTCGCAGCCATTGTCGTCCCTCTTACCTTTATCATCGTCCTCCTCATCGTCCTCCTCGTCATCATAGTAGTCATAGTGATGATCTTCATAGGAATCGTCAGACATTATGATTTCTTTCTCCATGTTGGCGAGGTACAGTCCAAAGCCGAGTTCGTCTGCCACCTGCTTCAAGCACTGTAACCGGCCAAAATCTGGACCTTTTAACCGGTCGGCCCGAAGGCTGGCCTGCGTGTACTGATGCTCCAACCGGTACACCAAAAAATTGGGCAAGTCATCGAAGTGCCGGAGCTGCTCATTGTACTTGGTCAACGCAGCAATCAAGTTGTACTGGTCTTCGAACGACGTGACAGGCGGCCCTCGTCCTTTGTCAGTGGCACTTAGGCATATCAGATTGTACGTTAAGACCAGTCGATACCCGGACGTCACAGGCTTGACTTCGTGAAGTACATCGGCGTACCAAGCGGCGTACGACATGGCGAATGCTGAACTTGGCGCAGTCTGGATTGATTTGGTTGCTCCATTGAAATTCAGGATAAGCTCACCACCTTCATGAGCAGAGGTCAAGCAGATGACCAGGGTCCTAAACATGCCAGGAGCCTTTTCACTGTCTTTGTGTGCCTTGAAGAATGCGCCTGGCTCGTACAAGAGAAGCTTGTACAGCTCCGCGGAAAAGCTGTCTAGCTCGAGATCAAGTAGGAGCTCGCCATAGATCTTGCTAACGATGTTCTCGATTGTTTGCTGCCATTTGGGGTTACGAATGGTAAACTGAGACGGGTTGAGCTGCCATGATTTTCGGATCGAGGTGTCGACAACAGTCTCCGAGCCCTTGCCGAAGGGGCTTTGCTCAGACTTTGAGATGATGATCTGCGCATCATTTCCAGAAAGTAGCAATCCGATAGCGCCATGACCCTCGAGGTGGAGATCTGGATTCTAGGTTTCTTCCAGGACACCGCCACAAGCGAATGAGTTTATGCCTTGTGTAGCAGAGAGAACGTTGAAAATCTCATCCTTGAGCTGGTCAAACGATGGTGATCTGGGCCGTTGCTTAGAATCAACGCCAGCAATACCGGCCGGCGTGGGTTGAGGCATGCTTCAGTTCACGGATTTGTAACAGCCATCGAATGCCAACTGAGACGTTGAGCGGCCTGCTGGTGTTTGAGGAGCCCATGGAAACGCGTGGACGCGGCAGGCCATCGTTAGCGTGTCGGATTCAGGCCAGACGTGACGAGGCTGAACGGACGGGTAATACGAGGCTGAGGATACGGCGAAGCATTCGTACCTTAAAGTGTGGTCTAGAAACGTGCATTGTGAGAGCAACTCAAAGACCAGCACATTCGGTGCAAACAGTGAAATGGAGAGAGGAATGTATCTCCACCAGACTCTGAAGGGAGAAGTTGCAACTGAACTGCTCCGTGGGAATAATGTTGGCACGAAGTAGGCGAGGAAAGAGGCAAAAAGATTCAAAGCCGCAAAGTCGGTCCCCCGGAGAAATTCAAGACCAATGCAACCCAGGCTGGACCTCGAAAAGCAGGAGCGATTCTGTCGGAGAAGGTCTTGTAGGAGTCGGTGCTCATAGATATCATTCCCAGTCCTCGTATTCACCGCTTTCGCACACTTGGACGCCGGTCCACTTTTGGTAAAGAACCGAACATGAATTGGTGCAGAGGCGCCGCCGCACGTATCTCGGCTTAAACTTCCGTGCCTTGGTTTCGGGCTTATTTTATTTTGACGTCCTCACATAAAAGCTTCCATCCTAGTCGAACCTCAGGCCCTTTGAAGGGACTTTGGCGATACAGACGCGCGTGCGCGGGCAGAGCAGTAAGTATCGTTCATTAAAGTTAATTGGACAAGATGTGGGTTGGCGGCAGCAGACAGAAAACCAAGCCGCCCAAGAAACATGTGCGATCCGCGCCGTGAGTCAACGGCCTCGCTGTACGAGCACAGCGGGCGCAACACCCCAGTGAACGTGTTGTAAGCCTGGATGATGGCATGCCAGAATGAAGATCGCGGCTCTCAAATGAAATGCTCGTCTAGCTCAACAAGAGCGGCTCGTCGTTATGAAACGATTATGATGGACACTGGACTCGACCTCTACGATTGACATGCAGCTCGGAGCTTGCTTGCTGCTCTGATTAAAGGGAGGTTCGAGGCTGGCTGGCAGGCAAGCGTTCAGATGTTCAAAGGGGAAGACCAATGGTCGCCTGAGGCGTTCAGCATCCGAAGCAGCTTTCGTTATTGAAGCGGTGTACCTAGTAAGTGAAAAGGTAGTATGCCCTTCAAAATTCCGAGAGTACAAGATGCCGGGCTTCATGGTCCGATTCTTATATGGCAGTGGATGGCGCTGTATTCTGTTGATGGCCAAGACTCGATCATGGAGGTGGAAGCTGCCAAAATGCAATGCCATTACAATCTTGTCAGAAGACCAACATGCAGCGCCATGAAGACATAGGCCGTGGCGGCGACTGGGTCATCCGATGTGTTTGCGTCGAAAATCTCGATATTCCTCAATGGTAGGTACCCATGTCCAGGCACGAGCACGCTGTTGGGGCCGATGACGACGGTTGATTGAGACCATCTACTCGTATGAGTACGAGTTACTACTGTGTCAGCAAAGATCCCTCAGCACCCCACGTCCATCCCTGGTTCAGTAACAGGACGGCTGGCGATCACTTGAAGGTGATTGCCCCATCACACGCACAGTGACATATTGAGCATGTCATAAGTCTGGTCCCCGGGCTACGTACTGTTCACTTCAAGGAGGTTAGGCTTTCAGTGGGTCGATGCATAGTCGTACGAGGCAGACAAGAAGGGTCCCTGAGTTTGAGCACGACTTCAACACCCTGAAGTGATCGTCAGAGCACGGCTGCCGAGGGGCCACTGGACCCGGTGAACGATCGTCCACTCCGTTGAGGAAAGGTGGAGAATGCACAGAAAGTGCGAACCACTCGACCACTCGTATGCTGCGAGAAGCGCCTGGCGTGATGACAGTCGCCGGCGAGGTTTTTGTCTCTGGCTGTTCTGCACTCGTATGGCGACTAGGGTGTCCATGCCGTTGACGGGCCATGGTGGCGAACGTCGAGCTCGATCTCGATCCCGATCTCCACCATATCGCGCAGGAATGGGAGATGCTGTCAACTGCGCAGAATAGGGATCGAAAACTTGTTCATAAATGCCCGTGGTTGAAGCATAGTACTTACAGGCCTTACTAAAGGGTCTTTTCGAGTACGAAAATCAGGCGTTCAAAGAACTCATGAGCAAGGAACTTGCCTTAGCTGGAGCTGGTGACGGTGGAACAGTCTTAGGTTACCTACAAGTATCACCCTGTGCCCAAGATCGGTTCGGTCGCCGCAGATGAGGCGCACCGGGAGCTGATGTGCAGCGGCCCCTCTTGAAGTCCTGTTCTGAAGGCAAACGATGGCCACGTACATCACATGCCAGACGTGGCCATAGTGCTCCTCGCGTCAGTCTCTCGCGTCGATATCACGGCCCGCGACGTCACACTGTGCTAGATCAGTGGCACAGTGGGTATCCTCAAACGCATGAGCACAAGGGGAGCCTGCTGGTTCCAGGCATCGTCGATGTCTCGAGAAGAGTCGTCGAGCTGAAAGGCGGGGATCCTCGATCGGACTATCAGAATGTCCCATCTCTGATTTCACATTCCCATGATGATATTCGGGGTCCATGAGGGGAGCCAAACGAGCCATGATGCCCACGCTAGATCCATCGTCACTGAACCGAGGGACCATGGCATGTGGAGAACGGCTGGAGAATGTGGCAAAGCGGTATCTTGTCCCGTACGAGTAGGTGAACAGGTATGACGTGCTTCTGGTGCACCGAAGAAAGGAGGCATGATGCAAGCGATCTGCGAGGCTGTTGCCCAACCGTGCACACCTGTCACCGAACGTTGACCTCGGAGAAATTGAGTAAGCACGGGCTGGATACCCTTCGGGTGCCTCTGATAGCACTTCTCCCAGACAGCGCGACTGCCTGGACTTGTAGAGTTGTTCATCGCCACCTTAGTGGCCCTCAAGATGATTGTCTTGAAGGATTCGGGAATTATCTATCATGGTAACAGTTATCAACTGGAGGGATAGGTCAGGAGCATCTTATTTCATTCATCATGACAACTCCATGTCATGCTAACCTCGCTTTTTCTATGAAATTCCAACACAAACAAGGATATGCACCATCTAAATGCAAGCTGCTCCAAGCAGAAGAGCCGCGCCTAAGAGTTGGCACAAGTTGAGGCACAAGTTGATGCCTGTCGCTCACGAGCTAAGACTGTGGGCAAAGTACATAGAACCAAGTCCTGCATAATTGGGACCTTATCCGGGCACCAGCCGAAGCTGGAAAAATACCCAAATCTGGGGCAGTTTTACGTGACACCTGAGCCCAAAGACCGCCTGAAATTCCATTTCCACCTGGTGGATAGCGCACTGTCAAATCGTATGTGATTTTCCAAGACTGGTTTGGGATTTGATTAATTTAACGCTCAGACAAGATGATGGGCTGATGCCGACTAAAATGATGATCGTGATGAGTTGCTGCTGTGGGTGCTTTGTTTCGACAATCCGGTGTTGGCATGTGCGTCAACACCAGCGGAAGAACTGCATCGTCGGCGTGCTGACCGCGTAGCGGCATCCATCTGTGATTTCGTATGGCTGTGCATCATGCGAGAATATGAAGTCATGGCCGCGATTGGATCTGACTCGTAGTCGAGACCGTCGTGTTGAGGGGAAGTGAGATACTCGACTGCGGTAGGCATGTTTGGTGATGGCGAGACTGGGTATGTTGGAGGAGGAAAATATGGTTCTGCTTGTAGCTCAAGAAAAGAATTTGCGTTGACTGACTCTGGGAGATGTTTCTGTGAATGTAGCTGTGGGAGGGGGAAAGAGTGAGGTGAAAGGGAAGAAATTGATGCCGTGGTTATATATCAGTCTTCGATGATCCTGCATACCAGGCTGAAATTCTCAGAAAACAGCAGCAAGGATGAGCGAGCTATGGGCAGAGGCAACGCCAAAGCCCCGAGGCAAAGAAATGGCGTAGGTAGACCAGTGACAGCTGTGAGACTCCAGGAAAGGTTATGCATGTTGCCGTCAGTCAGCCGACGCCGAATGGCCATCCAGCGAACCACTTGTTGGAGAAGCGACGATCAGACGGCAAAGGTGAGCGTTCGATTACCCTACAAAATACAGATCTTCGAGGCCAACGTGGGGATTGAACGAATGAGGGACCGTCGTGAGCCCGTCCTCTGGTGGAGAACGACCCTGCCGATCGCTCGCAGGGTGTTGTGTCTTTCAGGGTCTGGCAGTTCGAGGCATGCAACATGATCGCATTTCCCACCTGATAGGCCAGCAGGTCAAATGTGGATGAAGAGGAGGCTCTAGACGAAACGCCTCTCCGGGGGACAAACATGGGATTCTCATGCTCGGACGCTGAAGATAAGCATACGAGGTAGGAGCTTTGTTGCACGCGATCAGCGGTGGGGGTAGTCGCCGTCGCAGATGCCACTGCTGGGAACGGCAGGTGCAGGGTCGCGTCAAGCACCAGACACCTCGAGACTGTGAAGCACTCCAAGACGCAGTCAGCTTTCCAGAGCATGCGACCTCGACCCCCCTTCTCGGGCAAGGCTGCTCGTCACGCAAAATGGTGTCGGTCGTCTCTGGAAAGCCAGAGTGTGTCATTGGATGCGTGGGCGGGAAGCTGCTTCGAATCACCGGCCTCTGACAAAGACTCGACCTTGGGCCGGAAGCGCAGCTATGACGTCGTCTGAGCCGAAGGGTGGACCGTGTGCAGCCTTGCGTGTGCCAAGCCAAGCCACCCGCATCTCAAAGTCGAGAGCAGGACCCTGAAACAGCAAGATGGATCATTATAATTGTGGTTCTGGCCATGGCCGGAAGCTCAATGTACGAGATGAGTGCTCACACGCCCTCATCAAGTCCACCACGCGATGCGACGCGAATCGCACGGCTGCCTGAAAAAGAGCATCAGAAGGCCATAGTCGCCATGCTCATCCCACTGCCTCGACCGTCGATCAAATCCTCATACATAAATGGAAACACTTCCCGGCATGCAGGCGCAGGTGCCCGGGTTGCTATGGCGTGGACATACTGGAGTTTGAGTTCTTGAAAGCTTCCTTTTCCGCGTACGAATAGTCAGTGAAGATTGTCCAACTTGCAGTACGAAGTGTTGTGCCCTTCTGCTAAGAGACGAGGCCCAACATTAACTCGAGGTGGGAATGAATTGACCCGCGCCAATTAAATGGCTCGCTACAATGTCATCGTATGCCCTTCTGAAGGCTAGGCGGCAAATCAAGTCTCGACCCGAGGAATTCTCGATCAAGAGATTCCGGGAATTGACGAGGCGGCGATCGGCAGGATAAGATTTAGATGCTAGGTGTACTTCTCATCACTGGGTTGGCGTCGTGCTGGCCCAGTGAGCCCAGGCAGTGTTTTCGTGCGGTAGCCGGGTGTGATCATCGCACTCATGCGGGGCCTACAGTTGAGGCATGCCTGCAGCGCGCAAATCGCAGCACCCAGACTCACACGGAGCCAGATGATAGCCTCCTTGGTTGGAGCATCTGGTGTTTGAGGTCGATCAGTATTTGCTTGTCGAATCGTAGGTTTCGCCGTGCGAGTCAGAATGAGGGGCCGTCAAGTTCCGCTTCCTTCACCCATTGACCGAACAGGTATTCCACGTCTTACTGCCGCCCTCCAGGGTAATAATTGTTCTGCCCAGGCGGCACATTGGGGTAGGCAGGCCAGCTCGCAGGCGGGTAGGGATAATTAGGCGGCGGAGGAGGTGGGAGTGGCAGATTCTGGTAGCCTGCAAGCCCCTGAGGAAACTGCGGAGGGGGAGGCGGAGGCCACAGCCCAGTCCAGTGGGGTGGCCGCGGCGGTGGCACGGGTAGGCCTGGAGGTCCGAAGGGTAGAGGTGGAAATGGCACACTGGTTGATGCTGGAGGTGCTGCTGCGGGTGGCGGAAGGGCTGGTGCGGGAACGACCAGAGAACCGCTAGTACTAACACTGGTCCTTGCGGGCTCACTTCTGAGAGAGTGCACCAGCTTTGGGCTGTACTCTGGAGAATACGAACCACTTTTGGAGCGTGACCGACTTGCGCTTCGGCTTCCATTCTTCTGTCGACGACCATATCTAGGTCTGGAAAGAGACCTGCTGTAAGAGCCCGAGGATGGAGACCGTCCACGACTGGAATTGCTGCGACGTCTACGTTTTCGAGGGGTGATGCTTCGGCCGCGATCTGTACTTCTTGATCTTGAGCGCTGAGACGACCCCTCGGACCCACGTTTGCCACGCTTCTTCATCTTTTTGCAAAACGCCCTCGACCATCCATAGTAGGTGTCACCGACCAAGGCACCGGCTTCGTCATGGTACGAGATTTGGCCCAATTCGTCCAGCTCGGGGGAGAGGCCTGCCTCTTCCAGTTTCCAGAGCGAGCCCTCAATGCCGTCGACGTCTTTGAGGAAGTCCTTCAGCGCATTCACCAAGCTATCGTCCGCCGGGCCGGCTGAGAGTTGCAGGGCTCGAATTTCGTGAATTCTCATTGGCTGGGAGCTGTTAGGCACAATGTGACGCATGAGGTTGCCCGCAGGCAGGTCGTAATAGGGTGAAGAGGGGTCCCCGTGTGTTGGTGGAAGAAGGTAGGGCAGTTCCTTTGCTTGACTTGTCGGTTCTGCAGCAGGCGTTGTCTCTTGGGCTGTCCCGGTCAGTGCACCTTGCAGCTGCGCAAGGATCTCCGGCCCAAAATACTCTTCTTCTGCCCAGAGGTCGACCACGTCCGACAGTCGTTTTGCAACGCGAGACTTCGCCTCAGCCGCCCCGAGTCTGACAAGCTCAACTACGAAGGCCTGTAGAGATTGTGTCAAGGTGCCTCGCACTGTTTGGTCATGCTCGTGGTATTTGCCATGATGCAGGAGGTCATTGACAAGGTAGAGAATATGAAGCCGTTGACGGCGGGAGAAGTTCGTCGGGTTCGCTTCATGTTGTTGGCTGACAAGATGTTTGGAAATTGTGACTAGGTATTTTCCAAGCGCCGTTGTCCTCCCTGTTGAAACGACCACGTTTTCCAACAGCCATTGTTTGCACGTCTATAGTTCTTCAGTTAATCCGCCTCCAGAGTATGCGGTGACTTTGAATTCCTCAGACCTGTATATTGCGAGCCGAGCATTTGGTGAGCATAGCCTCGAAGGCATCGTGGAAGACGGCGACGTCGTCGCGGGACACTTTCGTCACGTCCGGCCGCAGGAGTGATGCGCTGAAAGAGGCTTTAGCGATCGAGATGTGCGCCGCCATTGCGAATAGATATGAAATGAATGTGAACGTTTATGTCATTATCTCTGAGATGATCTTGCTCTCCGAGACCTTGAATCCGTTTGCCGAATAGAGCGGGCGCAGATGTATCGTGACTGCGGATGAAGATCGCAGTTGGACAAGGCTGAGTGTTCAGCCACAGAGCCACAATTACGGAGGAGCATTCACGAACGGAACGCATCCTAAGCGCCCAGTCTTTTCGGGTCATCGGCACGGCCTCCGCACATGCATCACAATTTCCCACAGTGTACCTCGTACCTCGTACCATAATCGCTTCAAGTCAGGGAGACCGCTTTTGCCCGTTGTACTCGTGTCAGGTGAGTTACTTCCGGCACGAATTCCGCGTGTAAATCGGTCCTTCGACAATCGGCGGGAAACGCCTAACTCCTGGAAACTTACCAGTACGTCTGTACACAAGTGAGTGCCCATTTCCATATTACCAATCGTGGACAAATCCAGTGCTTGTGGTATACCAATCTCAGGCCACCGAGCATCTGTCAAGTATTACCCCAGCTGGCCAGCACATGAGCCGCCCTCGCGAACCGTGCCTGACAGTTACTGTGGCCATCCACACGCATCATTTCTATTTCTCAGCACGCAATCGCTGGTCTCTCCAAAATCCCTCCGGTCCCTGTTCGCGTGTCGGAGTCAGAGTCCCAACAGCAGAGCACTGCCTTCAACCCTTGACGCCTTTTATCCCACATTGTGTGATAGTGGGCTCCTCTTAAGCTTGTCCCTTCCTCCGCCCGGCTCTCTCTGCTTCTTGCCAGTGTCCACGTCGAAATCCGCAAATCGAAGTCATTCTTGACATCCTCATAAACAGCATTCCCCCGCACCCTACCTCAGTTTTCGTCGACCAAAGCCGACCACTGGGCATCTAGAAATTTCGGGACAAATCAGTCTCTGTAAAACACAGCGATCATTCTACAACATCCACGACCATGAGTCTCGCCGGCGCAGTCACGAGCACCCTCACCCAGACAGCAGTCCGTCATTTCTCCGCACAAGCACCGAGACCCGCGACCAAACTGCAATCTACCGTTGCCGGCGCGATAATAACATCGGCAGTCATTCTACCATTTGTTCCTCCTGCGATCGAGTCGAAGAGAGAGCGAGAATCAGGGCACCCAAATGCCTCTAAGAAGCACTATGCACCACTTTGCTGCCATGCATGACCAAGACGGACATAACGAATCAAGAATGAATCAGCCAGCATGGTGTCGGCGTTAAAAGGATTCAGGGTGTTCGTCCTGTAAGGGATTGTTTTGGAGGGGAGTCATCAGCGAAATACCCATCATCTTGAAGTCGTAGATTCCAGTACAACAGGAGCTTTTGCGAGAAATGAGCCGGCCATTGGACTCGAGCCAGACACCGGGGTATTTGTACACATCAAACGCATGCATCAACATCTGCCGATACACGATATATCAGTATGAAGAACACCGTCGTCTTGTCTTGTCCCTCCGCTCAGCTTAAGCGGTCACCCTTCTTGCTCCTGAACGGTTCCGCAGCTTCGTACTTGCTCTTCTCGCGTACTCTCTGCTCGCCGTCGACCGGCGCATGACCGACCGGTGCCGCATCCTCACTTATCTCGCTGCTTGGACTACCCGCATGGTCCAGCCCCTTAGTATTGTGTGTCCCAGCGGACGGGTCTGCCTGGTCCTTCGTTCTTATTTTTGATTTAGAAGTAGCCGGGGCGTTGTTGAACGTGTACTGTTTCTCTTCATAACGTTGCAGTCGATACTTTTTCTGCTGTTCCGCTTCAAATCGTGCGGCTCGGTCCGCATTGATGGACTTCTTTGCAAAGTAGTATGCCCCCCCTCCAGCGACGCAGAGGACACCCCAGCCGATCCTGTCCACCGTCCGGTTAGCTAAATGTTCGACACGCGCCTTCCGATAAAAGCATTCATCAAGTGGAAAGACAGTGGGAGCGACCAAGAGTCCTCACCAAGTTGATCTGATCTGCACCACAGCTTTAGCCGTCCAGGTCTCTCTGTGCACACGACAAAGGTCTTACAGTATTCATCTTCAGCAGCTTCAGCTACCTTTCCATTACAGGATTGGACTTTCGCAAAACTTGATTCTGGTTAATTTCCGACAGCAGAAGATATTGGATCTGCAACGCTGACGCTAGTGCAGGTCAAGAAGCAGGAATAAGTGACAGGGAGAGCACTGACTGCTCTTGGAGAGAGCAATTTGAGAAAGCAACTTTCACTCCGCAGCAAGCAACGAGCTTTGCGCTGCCGAGTGAATGCGCCGCCGTTGCGCTAACGAACGGAGCGCCATTACTTTATTCCGCACAGGCAGAACGAGGCAGAACCACGCTGTGAATCTTCTTGAACCCACCGTCTCGATTCCACAGGGTTCACTTTCTTGTGGTCGCCTCTTCGATTCAGCTCATCTATCCCCCACTCAATCGCCGCGAGATTGTTACTCTACTAGGATTCTCGCGATTCCTCGAAGTCTCCGCCGCCGCTGCCCGGTGGCATGTCCCTCAAGCGGAAAGCGTTGGGAGACGCCACCAGTGGTCGATCCTCAAAGCGCTCCACGCCTGCTGCCTCCACACCCGTAAGCCTCGACAGTGACGATGAATACTTTGAAGGCTCCGATGGGCGCTCACAGGATGACGCGAGTGATAGCGAGAAAGAGCACATTCGGAAGGCCCGGGCAAGACTAGACTTCAGCTCCTTCCAAGGCACAAAGCAGAAATATAGGCCATCAATTTTTGGCGAAAAAGACTTCTCATGGCTATCATTAAAGGCAGACCACGACAACCGACCGCTGTGGATCGATCCAAATGTCTCTGCTGGGTCGAAGAAAGGCCCCAAGATCACATTGGAGAGTTTCTCCCCCTTGGCATCGCAGGCCACAGATTTACTTACCACAATCGCCGAGCCTCAGTCGAGGCCAACATATCTCCACGAATATCGGTTCACAGAGCACAGCCTCTATGCAGCCCTATCGGTAGGTCTACGCGGTGAAGATATCATACGTGCGCTGGAGAAACTATCGAAGACCCACGTGCCGGAAAGCGTGATCGAATTCATCAACAGGCACACCAAGACTTATGGCAAAGTCCGACTAGTACTGCGGAATAACAAGTTCTATGTCGAGTCGGATGAACGCAGTATCGTCGATATGCTCTTGCGAGATCCCATCATCGGTCCCTGTAAAGCCGTCGGCACCGATGTCCAGACTGGCGTCATCCAGACTAAGGCGACTGTCATCCAAGGTACCAGCAATGCCAAGGGCATGACTCAAGCTGGACAAAGCAATGTGGAGATGCCCCGCGACAATGCTCCAAATGAAAACGAGGCAATGATTGCGGCGCTCAGGGATGAAGAAGACGAAGAGGATACATATAAAGAAGCCACCAACTTTGAGGTTGCGCCGAATAAACGTGACGAAGTGGCCAAGCGCTGCCTAGATATTGGGTATCCTGCCATTTCCGAGTACGATTTTGCCAATGACTTCGAAAATGCCTCGCTCGCGATCGACCTAAAACCTTCCACCCAGATCCGGCCGTACCAAGAGAAAGCCCTGAGCAAGATGTTCGGTAATGGCCGCGGTAAGAGCGGTATCATTGTCCTCCCCTGTGGCGCAGGCAAGACACTGGTCGGCATCACAGCGGGCTGTCATATCAAAAAGAGCATCGTCGTCCTATGCACTAGTGCCATGTCAAGTTATCAATGGTCCAATGAATTCAAAAAATGGTCTGACATCCAGAAAGATGACATCGCAGTCTTTTCTGCAACCGACAAGTATAGATTCAAGGGAGAAGCCGGGGTGCTGGTCACAACCTATTCGATGATAACAGCCGGTGGCAAGCGTGCCCATGACACCCAACAGATGATGGATTGGATACAAAGCAAAGAATGGGGTCTCATGCTGCTGGACGAAGTGCATGTGGTCCCCGCCAAGATGTTCAGAAGGGTTGGCGAAACCATTCGGGCTCACTGCAAGCTTGGTCTTACCGCCACCTTACTTCGTGAAGATGACAAAATCACTGATCTAAATTTCCTCATCGGCCCGAAACTGTACGAGGCAAACTGGATGGAATTGGCCGACCAAGGTCACATCGCCAAAGTGCAATGCGCCGAAGTCTGGTGTCCGATGTCAATTGAGTTCTATCAAGAATACCAGAACGCGAGCCCGCGGAAGCAGCCACTGTTCTACATCATGAATCCGGAAAAGTTTCGGGTTTGCCAATATCTCATCAACTACCATGAGAAAAGAGGCGACAAAATCATTGTATTCAGCGATAACCTATATGCGCTCCAGCACTATGCAAGAACCATCGGGAGATATTATATCTGCGGCGAAACGAGCAACAACGAGCGGATCGAGGTTTTGCAGAAATTTCAGAACGACGAACGTCGTGAAACGAGCACCATCTTCCTGTCGAAAATCGGAGATACATCACTCGACCTGCCCGAAGCGACATGTTTGATCCAAATCTCCTCACACTATGGGTCAAGACGTCAGGAGGCACAACGACTGGGACGGATCTTGCGCGCGAAGCGGCGCAATGATGAAGGGTTTAACGCATTCTTTTACTCCCTGGTCTCCAAGGACACCACAGAGATGGCCTATAGCGCGAAACGGCAAGCTTTCCTGGTCGATCAGGGTTATGCGTTTAAAACAATTACGCACTTGGCCGGTATGGACAAGGAAGATCTAAGATACTCGACCTCGAGAGAGAGAAATGAATTGCTTGCCGACGTGCTGCTACAGAATGAAACAGCCGCTGACATTGAGAAGGTTGAAGACAACATGTGGAGTCACCTCAGTGCAGGCGGTGGCGGAGTCAAAGCCAGGTCAAAGAAACCACAAGTTCGCAGGCAAGCTGGCTTGCTGGCGGATGTCAGTGGCGGTGGCGTTTCTGCCCCAATGTACCGCGAGCAAGACCGTCGAGGCAAGAAAAAGGAGCCCGAGAGCGAGTGGTTCAAAAAGGAGGCGAGACGAAGGGAGCTGGCAGCTAAAAAGCGAAAGAAGGAGAAGGAGGAGGCTGAGAGGGCTGCCGGTCGGGCATAGCGTGCTTAGACTGGTCTTAAGTCCCTCGAATGCCCTCTCCTTGTCCTCCGTGAATGGTTGTGAGACTGTATACCCTCCTGGCGGCATGATCTCTTAGTTGAACCTCACCTCCACCTTGGGCACTGGAGGAATCATCCGCAACCTAGCCAAATCATCGAAGACTTCTAGCAGCGATTCTGACGAATCCACGAAACCATGCCATCCTAGTTTACGTGCTTTATCGCTCCTGTTGCAAATGGTTAGTTTGGTTTCTCATCCCATTCTGGAAAACCGATACGACGCGATTTGGATTTCAACCGGGGGGGGGACTCACGAAAAGATGAGCGGTGCGGCCCTGCAAACCGACCCATCCAGGAATCCAAACACTCTTTCGATATCCAACTCCCTTAACTCCTTCTGCACGAGCCCGTCCCGCCGCGCCATCTCCCTCCACGCATCCGCCACCTCCTTGCGACCAGCCCACTCCACAAACGTGAACTTCCGCCTACTTACGCCGTTGCCGCCGTACCCTCGCGGATTAAACCTCGTTTCTCTCTCCACGTACTTGGCCTGTTCGTCCGGGCCTTTCCACCCCACGCCGTACCAACCCGCGAGACGGGGCCAGAACCCCTCCCACGTGAAGGCGGAATCATCCCACGTATTGAACTTCTGATTCGCCGCCGCGGGAGTCAAGACAGCCCATTCCTCCTGGTAGGCGTTCAACATGCTGCTGGACATGGAGGTATAGCTCTGCCACGACGCAATATCGGCGGGAAATTCAAGCGCGGTTTTCATTTGCGCGGTGACAGCGGCGTACACGGCCAGCGGGAACGCGAGGTTCATGGCCGCGTCTGGCACGGCACCCAGGATCGGGCCCGGCATGCAGATATTCCAGCTGGTGCCTGCGCTGCTCCCTGACTGGCAGAACGCGAAGAGGGCGTCCTCCTGGGGGTAGTAGAAGTTTGGTTCGAACTGGTCGACGCGCGGGTCGGATTCTTCCTGCGGCAGTTTCGTCGGCCCCAGGTGGATGCCGTAGTTCTTCGCCCCTGTTTGGAGCATTATCCTCTTCGGCGCGAGATTGGCCAGCGGCAGGGCAGAGAGAAAGTTGGTAAGCAAAAGCGTGTTGACGCGGGTCATCTCCGCGGCGTCGCTCCAGATGCCCTGGCCCGGCCGTGGGGCCGTCTGGATGTAGCTGAAGAAGAAGACGTAGTCTACCGCGGTGACGTTGTTGTCCTTGAGAACCTGTGCAATCTCCCGCGGCGACGTGAGGAAGTCGACGGCGATGTGTTCTGCGTTGCTGGGCAGGCCGCCTTCAACGAGTGGCGGACGGCGAGACAGGCAGATGATTCTCTTCCAGCGCGTGGGCGACTGAGCGAGCACGCGCAGCATGTACGAGCCGGAGATGCCGTTTGCGCCGGTGATGATCGCGGTCAGGTCCTTGACATGAGGCGGGAAGGTGGGCAGGGCATGGTAGATCCCACGCGAGTAGATCTGTTGGACAACGTCAGGCATTTTGGGAGTGGTGGCCTTGCAGAGCTGCTATGAGGAGTCTGATTGGAAATTGTATGATATACTGGAGAGGGACGGCAATCCCAGAGAACAGAGATCTTTCGAAGACTTTCAAGCGGAGTGCAAGTGTAGGAAGGAAAGGAAGTGCGAAGACGGGGTCTCTCTCCCAATGCCAGTGCCGCAGCGGAGACAATATACTCGTAGCAACGAGATCCCTTCAGCGGAGTTTCTTCCCTGAACAAATACGAGCACACTCGGCTTATATCCCCCTCTGGCAGAATCAACCGACAGCCTTGCACGCTTCCGTGCGGAGGGACGCCGCGGTGCGGGGGCGGGGGCGATGACGTACTGTCATTGGAGCGGAAGTTGCTTCGTTGCTGCGTTCAAGGAACAACGACGAGGTATTATTAAGAATCGTAATGCCTCGGTAGCCGCAGCAGGACCGAGTCTTGCGGCGACCATGGACACGATTCCTTCCGCAATGACCCAACCCGGCACGAGGTGCCTCGGAACCCCTTCGCAACCAAGGGAGACCAGTCGTGACAGCATCCCTCATTGACGACAAGCGGACAGGCTGGCTCGAAGGCAGCCTCGGCGTGAACAGGTTCCAGTGGAGTCTCTCGCTTCTACAAAGCAGCTGGTACATAGGAATTGGCAGTGCGGATTCCGTTGGACGTCCGGATTCAATGTCCCACGATGGAAGGCGTCTCCATTCGAGATTGAGATCGCGTGGCATCTTATGTACAACCTTTTTCTTGACCACTTGTATGCTTGTTCTGCCTTTACGGACTGGACACTGAGTGAGGCGGTCGAGGGTGTCTATCCGTGGAATTCAGTGAGCGGGAATGGGACAGCGAGACCTGATCACACAAACTTCTGGATAGCCTGTGTTAGTACAGATCCTCACAGGTGTCGCGTACATACGTTGTGCTGGAGTGGCCCATACGGGCTGAATTCTAAAATGCTAGGCTCAATCGTGACAGAAAGATAAGAATCTTCGACTGGCTCTTTGCAGATATTCCGTGCAGCTGACTGCAACCCTCTGCGAACTCAATGGATGTACTCACCGGCGTACTATCGACGAGGAGGACGATCAACGACAGCGAAGGGTTGCTCGCCGTATAAGAACCTGACCCAGCTACTGAACGAGGAACAGAAATCATAACGATCTCCAGGTGTGCGCGAGATCCTACCATAACAATCATTGTTTATCCCACTTGAGAAAGTTCGCAATTGCCGCCACTCAGCGTCGGGAATACATCGATAGTAGATTCATCAGTCTTATTCACTCGACGCACTGGGCCAGGGCCATCGCCGCCCAATTACTCGAGTCCGAAGTACACGTGTTTAACAATATAGGGAACTTTACGAGCGCTCCATCATTACTCCATCATATTTGTTCCGTTGTCTAGGCTGCACTCTCTCGGAAGGTAGTCGAAACCAACACACACATAATTGCTGGTCTGGGCATGTCACTCGTTTGATGCAACCCAGTTCAGTTATATCACCTTGCCGTAGTCTAGTCCGACGAGAGATCACAATGCAACAGGACCCAGATCCACCTCCGTTCTCGTGTCGTCCGTGGTTGACCTCGTGCGCAGCCAGCGATGTCACCCATGTAGACTCCTCAGTAAGAACCATAATGCCACTCAGGAAGATCACCGGTTCCGTAGGGTATCAATGCGACAGGCGGGCGAACTTGCGTTCCCAAGCCCAATACCACCATCGCCTCAGAAGTCACTGAGGTCTGGCAGTATTGCAATTCCTCCCCGAGCCTTGTCCAATCATAACCCTTAACAGCACACACCACTTCTTCACCCATATATTTTTTAAAAGTCAAAACTCTGTCGCAAATTCCTCTCGGGCTCAGGTCAAACTAGCACCGGGCTAGAAGGCGTGTTCGAGACGAATTCTGCGACAACAATCCTCCAGTTCGAATCCCGCCAACTGCTCGAAAAATCGATCGATCCTCCTCGACATTCCTTCCCAGTGCTCCTCCTTCAATGCGACAACAGAAACCAAGTGGTGGACAAACAGGCACAGAAATATCATAATGGTTGCATACTTGACAAGTCAAATCGGCGGTTCAATGACCGCGAGATGGGAGTAGACCGGTTGGCTGGCCACCACCGGATATAGCCCAATCAAAGAACAAAAACCAAACCAAAGCGATATCACACCTCTACTGTTCGAGTAGAGGTTGTGGTAGAGTTTTTGTTTTTGTATTTGTATTTGTATTTGTTTTCTTCCCTTGTCGCTATTTGTAAAAGCTACAGCCTCGTCAGCCTCCGCCAAGCATAACAAGGCTAGAGCCCCCTTACCTTATCTCCGTTATCCAAGTAACTCAGCGGGAAATCCACTTTTCAAGAACAGCCTTCTACCCGAATACGCTACCTGTAGTAGCCAAGACTGTGGATATTGTAAGGGTAGACTATAGGAAGGGAATAATGGACTTTACCACCTCCCAAGCTTATTTCCCCAACGTCTGAGCAAGCTAAGCTCAGCAACTCGGTGATTATGCCACTTATCACCGGCAAGGCCCTCGATTCATTGTGAAGCGATTGGTGAACCTTAAGACCCTCAAGAATAGCTACTGTCTTTCTACAACAAAGTTTCCTTCATGTGATTTACCGACTGTACTTGGATCGGCAAACAAAACATCATGGCACGAATATATAAGATGGCGGGAACACTTTCTGTCGCTGACCCAAGCGGCCTGCGTACCTTCCCTGACCAAACCCCAACGGAAAGCGGTAACTATACAAGACTGTGGTTGTCTGCAGATCGAGAGACCCTCCCACTCTACAGATTGACAGACAGACAGACAGACGCGCAGACAAAGAGACACTCTCAATTCTCCCAGCGCGGAAACCGAAAATGACCACTCCGGCCGCCCCTCTCCCAAAGTCCCTCCTCGGACGGCACCGTCTCTTGGCACCGACTGCCGCCGTACACGTCAGCCCACTATGCCTTGGAGGAATGAGCCTCGGCGACGCCTGGACCAACACCATGGGCGAGATGACCAAAGACACCGCCTTCCAGCTGTTGGACTATTTCTACGAAATGGGAGGGAACTTCATCGACACGTAGGTCCCTCTTGTCGCATGTCCTTGCACCTCGCTCGTTTAAATCCATAAGTGCAAAAGCTAACGTCCGACCTGCTGCGCAGCGCGAACAACTATCAGGCCGAACAATCCGAGATCTGGATCGGCGAATGGATGGCAGCGCGCGGCCCGTACCGGCGCGACGAGATGGTCATCGCCACGAAATTCTCGTCGGCGTACAAAGTCTTCAGCCAGCCCGAGCTCCAACAGAGCAACTTCGGCGGCAACAGCACCAAGTCCATCCACCTTTCCGTCGAGGCCTCGCTCGCCAAGCTGCAGACCACGTACCTCGACGTCCTGTACGTGCACTACTGGGACTTCACGACCGGGGTGGAGGAGCTGATGCAGACTCTGAACTACCTCGTGCAGCAGCGCAAGGTGCTCTACCTGGGCGTCAGCGACACGCCGGCCTGGGTGGTCGTCAAGGCGAACGCGTACGCCCGGCACCACGGGCTGCGGCCCTTCAGCGTGTACCAGGGCCGGTGGTCCGCCGCGGAGCGGGACTTTGAGAGGGACATCATCCCCATGTGTCGGGATGAGGGGATGGGGCTGGCCCCGTGGGGCGCCTTGGGGGGTGGATATTTCAAGAGCGCCAGCACGAGCACGAGCACAAGCACGGCGCCCCAGGCCGATGCAGGCCGCAACATGCCGAGCGTCAAGACGGGCAAGGAGGCCGAAGTGTCGCGCGTGCTGGAGAGGGTGGCGGGCGCGCGGTCGCCGCCGGTGCCGTTGACGTCCGTGGCGTTGGCGTACGTCATGCACAAGACGCCCTACGTGACGCCGATCGTCGGCGGGAGGAAGATCTCACACCTGCGCCAGAACATCGAGGCGCTGACCATCCGGCTGACGCCCGAGGAGATCGACGAGATCGAGTCCGCCTACCCTTTTGACGTCGGCTTTCCGATGAATTTCATCGCGGGGAACAATCCCAAGGGCCCACGGGGGCCGGAGGACATCTCGTTGACCAGACGAATGGGACACTTTGACTTCGTCAAGGGCCAAGAACCAGTTCTGCCCCCGTTCGGGATCGACAAGTTGACCGAGGAGGAGAAGGCCAAGGTGCTGGGCTACAGGTTGTCTAAGTAGTGGGAAGAATCTCACGGAGTGAGCGAGCGCGAGAGGAAGAAAGAATAGAACGACAGAATAAGCTTTGAGGGAGTGGGCCGCCAGATTGTACTATTGTCAAAACCTCGAAATAGCCAATGAGGCCGTCTGATTTGATTATACAGTCGTGTCCGCCCTTCAGGGGACCGCCCAGCAAACGATCGGGCTTTTGCAAAGAAAGCCGCGACATGGATTGGCGGTCCATGCACAATAGGTATGCCGTCGGCGTCGCCCGCCACGAACGTGTAGCATCGACTTAGTGGACGCTGGCAGGTCTTGAGGCAGGCAATATTATTCAGGACGTTCCTATGGACGTTTTGTGTCATGTGATTCTGAATCTGCTAGTTGCGTTACTATCCCGGGCTGCCCGATCCAAGCATGAGGACGACCAATGACGCCCGCCTACACAGGACTGACAAACAACTCCTCTCCCATCTTCAAATCGCGCTTCGCTGTGACATCCACCGTCGCAGTCACACCGGTTTCTCTCCAGGTGAATGCGGTGTTTCCCGCGCCATCATGGATCAGTGGGAAGAGACGGGTCAAGGCAACAAAGGAGTTGACTTCGTCGACATCAAAGGCCCGTGAACTGTTCTGGACACGCGCCAGAATGTCCATCACCACACATCCGTCCCAGTTAGTTCCCGAATGGATGTCCACGCCCTGGCGCCGAAGCTCGTCAATCGCAGCTGCGATATGTCGATCGTAAGAGAGGTACATCGGGCCGCCGTAGTCTGCATCGAGCCCAGCTATGCCAGGTGCTCTCAGCGGGTGCCGCTGCGGACTCTGGCTGACCCATTGGAACGTGTCTTGGAGGACGGTGCGAAAGAGTGCCTCCGGGACGTGGACGAACCGTGCAAACTTCCTTGCACAACTGTTGCTGCAGAAAGACGTCCTGTACTCGAAGGTGCCGTCTGCCTGGCGGTTCTCTGGGACATCTCGTAGGCAGTTTTTGCATGGTTCCAGCCCATCCGAATGCGTGTGGGAGTAGAGCCTGGTGGTTTCACTGAAGAGAGGTGCGCCTTGTGGGATGTCTCTGGTGACGAAGATACCATAACCTGCTCCGGGGCCGGGTTCTTCGGTCGAGCTGCGTTCCCTGGGAGGAGTTGTCTTCTTCCGAATGAGGCAGGACCCCGGGATGGCGGACAGCCGATGAAGTTCAGCGTTGAGTGAACCGATTTCAGATCCTTGAAGGCCGTAGAGATACTCTGGAAGCAGAGGATATTTGGTGACACGAACCCTCCCATCGCGAACGGCCGGGACAAGCATGAATTGAACCAAGTCCATACCCAGCCCGGACGGCCCTATATGGTGATTGATGGCTTGTTGGTAGGCGGCCGATGCAGCCAGCTTCAGATCGATCAGCTTTTGCTTCTTCGGATCGTTGCGCGCCTTGAGGAAACCAGTTTTCAGCGAGATCATCAGGTAAGCCTCGGCGAAACAGCCGGCGTAAAAGAGGCCACGGGAGACGGCGAAGATGGCTTCGGATTTGTCGTCGTCGAGTTCCTCCTCCAGGTCCTCCTTCAACGGTCCCTGATATTCTCCACCTGAGAGCAAATAGGCCTTGTGTCCATCGAATGCGGCAAGCTCTGGCAACTGATGTGCGTTGAACCAGAAAGACCTCGTTCTCCAAGCAGCTGTGTCGAGGGTTCCTCCATGGTAAAACAGCTGGGTGACTCGTGCGAGAGCGGTGACGGTTGGGTCGATGGCCTGTTGAGCAATCAGTTTGGCGACGCCCACATACATGAAAATGATCAGGACTCAAGCCTACAGTATTGATGACGGCATATTTGGCGAAATACTTGTCGAAGATTGGCTTGACGTCGCTTCTGGGAGCAAGGACGGACGACGGAAGCGACAGATAGAGGTTCTCCATGACTGAAAGTGGCTGGTGGTGGCGCAGTTTGTGATCAGGGATAATCCGGGTTTAAGTTTCTCCGATCCCGGAAGCACAGGTTGAAATAGCTCGGCGTGAATACCCGGTCTTGGCGCTCTCAGGGTGACAAACTGAGAAGTCTTGGCGACGACAAGGTGACGAAGACGACAGTGAATGGGTACATCTTCTGAATGAAGACCGTCACTACCATTGTTGTTTGCTGGTCACCACTGCCTTTGAGATTGTGCTCTCGCAAATAACAACATGTTGGCTTCCACTACGAAGTTTGCTCACCGTCTTCACTGAAAGAATTGTTTGAAACTGATGCCGCGTAAGGACGACGTGCCTTAAAGATCAGTCGCTCCCAACGCAATGGCTGTTGTTCTAACTGCAGGAGGCTTATAACCACCATGCTCCCAGCACCTTTCTTTGGCATCCTTTCCTATCGCGTGCCAAAAGCTCTGTCATCTACAGCCCACCGAGGTGGCCTGTCTTCGCTTTGCAGTGTCGGATCCTTGTGCGGGACATCCACTTATTCAAAAGCCATTAGCTGCATAAGCGTCCTGGATGAACTCCGCCCATTTCAAACTCTGCTTGAAGTCCAGGTACTTCTCCGTCTCACCTTTAGCAAACGCTTCATACAGCCTTGCCACGTTGTCTGCAGGAGCCTGTAAACCAAGTCTCACAGCCACATCATCCTTGTCATTGTCCTCCACATATTTCTGGAGATCCACCTCGTTGACAGTTTGAGTAGTGAAGTCATACACCTGAAGTTTGATTCCAGGAGCTACCCAGAGCAGGTTGTCCCCGAAGACGCGAATCTCCCCTCGTTGGCAGTATATCCGCCAGTCGAAAGCAGGTGTATCCTTGAACGGCGGCCCACCCCGGACTTGGACACTGAAGGGAATATCTCCCTGAAGCTCCCCTTGAACGAAAATGTGCTCGGGACTGCTGTTCGGATAAGCTGCTTCTACGACGTTGAAGCTTGAGTCGACCAGTGGAATTATGGGACGTTTGTTCCTAAGAATGGTGTTGGACGACTTGATGTCCCCAAGAGCCGCTGTCATCGTGTCAAGTACTGTTGGCAAGCAGTTGTTAGCGATCCATTGCGGTTCAATGGCTTGGAGATGAGATGAAAACACTCACAATGAATGCTGCTAATAGTAAAGTTGTTTCCTCCATTCTTGATCTCCGCCGTGTATGCCAAATCGGTCGGAGTGGCCATTCCGAAGAAGGAGGTGTATGCCGCCAACGACGTACTCAGCACCTGTCCGAGTTGACTACCCTCGTCGCCTATCTTTTCCCGAACCGCTTTCACATAGGGACCATTTCGACCCTGCAATCCGACAATGGTTTGAGCCTTTTTGTGCTCCGCTGTCAATGCGAGTTCTTTCATCTGTGTCAAGTTCGACGCCAGTGGCCATTCGCAGAATACACTCTTTGTGGCAAGTAATGCTGGCCTGACGAGCTTGTAATGCTCCGTTACTTTAACAGAGCAGACCACGATATCGACGTCGGGATCGTTGGCTAGTAACTCAGGATCACCATATGCCTTCACTTTGTTGGCGTCCAAGCCATGGACCTGGATTGCTTTCTCTGCCGACTCCTGAGAGGAGTTGCATAGTGCCGTGATGGTATAATGTTCGCTCTGTTTCAGGTATGGCAGGTGAGCATTCAGCCCCCAAGCACCTCCGTACTGCACACTTTTGCTGGAGCTGAGGCCGATGAATCCTACACGGATCGGTTTCGTCATGGTGAGATGGTGGATGGATCAAAGGCCGGCCTTCCCATACCTCTCCGACGGCTCACTTTATATCAAATCTCATAATGGTACCCCATTTGGGGCTCAGGTCGGCCGAAGGCTCGGACGAAATATGTCCGGAAAAGATGGCGGAACACATGTTAGGATTCCGCAGGCCGGTAGATTTATTTACACCGTGAACCAGGAGCGGTCCATTGCTCGTAGTGGACATTGTGGAGAAGGTCAGAGGATTCTCGTGGGCTACCGTACCTCGTGGAGGCCGATCATCCCGGGACGATACTCCGTAGCAGAGTAAGGAATGCTCCATAGCGTACTCGGTACTCGTACGATGTATACTTGTGCAAATAAATGCAAGGCAGTAAGGAACAGTTGGTAAACCCGGAATCCCCGTTTTCTGTGTTTCAACGATAGACTACGCGGTCACTGATAGAATTGGATGATGAAAGTAAATAAATGCTCGTACAAAGCTGGTATTTCCCACACCTCACTTTTCATTCAGGCTTCGGACTCGAGAATATTCGTCCGTGCGAGTGACGCCAGGAAGGATTTGCTCATCACAGAAGATTAGATGATGTTGTCATCGTCTCTTTTTTCGCAAGCAACCGATATCATTGAAGAGCGCCGCCATCTGGTCTAGATGCCGTCTAATGCAGACTCCGATCCCAACTCCGGCTCCAGGACTCTATGCTCTAAACCTTGGAAGGACCGATCAACGATCTCGACTTTCTTTATATGCGCCCGCGAAAACCTTCATGTCCGTCAACCTTGGAGAGCTTCTTGAGCTGCTCATTGATCCCTCTCAGTTCGCTCAGTCGGATCTCCTTGTCTTGGTGTAGGATCGAAATATGCTCCTCTTTCAGCCGCTCAAAGTCCTCGTCAAGCCGTTTGTGCCATGGGTAAAGGACAAAGACCTGGAATCCCAACGCCGAAGAGGCAATGACGAAATTGGTCAGGGAGACTCCACGCGTGAATATCATGGTTGGGAGCAGGGTGCAGGATTGGATCAGACCGTATCTCGGCGGGAATTATGCTGCCACCTCGCTCGATCAGTATGAGTTCATGTGGGAGATAGGACGCAGGAGTTCAGGGGCGACGCTTACCAACATGCAAAGATTGTCTGGCGGAGGGAACACGCAGTGAGATGGAATCTTTGTGTCACACAGAGGAACGAATTCAGTATAGGCTTGATATCAAGATGGTCAATCGACAGGGTTCACAACTCGAAGACTCCTACTGTTCAGATTATTGGGAACACGGTCGGTGAGATAAACATCTAAGTGGTGAAAAATGGGTTTTGGCCACACGGCGGGTTTAGGGTTGTCACGAGACATTTTCATGATCCCGACTTCGGCAATGTGAGTGGGGTACATCAAAGTTGTATGGCTGCGCCACTCAAATGTTTGTATCTGTACGGGGTACATACGGGGTATTGTTCCTGGAGATGTCGCTGGCAGAAAAGACCTTCGCTTGATGCTCACTTACTCGGCCTCCCCTTCTGAGGTACATAATTCGAAAGCGCTGCCACAGTCAGTTGCAGAGAAGAGAAAAGGCCTCGTACAAGAGGCGCTTGTGAGATGAAGGAGAGAGATTGCCAGTCCACAGAAAGCCCACAAGGCTGAGCGACAAGGCTGGTATTTGTTACAACTCGAACATGGAGGCCATTTCCTCGGAGATATCCTGAATCTAGGCCGCAAGGAGCTCGAGAACTTTCAGCTGCAATTGGCGCGAAATGGGACTCGCACAATGTTTGACTACGCCGAGCCTGGCCGAGGCAGGAGCGTTGAGTCTGGCCCGGGCGAGAACACTGGGAAAGACAAGGCCGGCGTAAGACAGCTGTAGTCCTTCTGAGACTAAGGCGGATTCGATGCGTCGTACCGAGTACTCGTTCAGAATAGTCCACGTCGAACGTAGATAAGCCGGGCCACAGTGAGGTATTTATTGCTGCTAAGCCCGAAGATCGGATCGGTGCCAGTTCCGAAAACACGGGATTCTGGCCGGTCCACAAATATCTCGGGCGGGAAAGTCAGCCGAGTACGCCTTAGGATACGCATACGCATACGCCGACTGTGTACGCATCACTGCCACCTCTTTTCTCTACAGATTTCTGTTCCAGCTCCAGATACTCGAGCGTTCTCCGCTGCCACGGGCACTGTCACGACGCATAAGCCTGAACCGAATAAGATCCCCCTTCATTTCCGCGCCCATTGAACTTAGTCTACTCCGTATTTGCGCAGCGATTCAGAGACTTCCGACGCTGTGATGGGTCAAGTCAAAGCACGCACGACGTCGCACTTTGATGCTTGGACTTTTGATCATGGGTAGAGCGCCAGGGCTTCCAACTGTCCGCTACTGGCAGCTCAGCCTCCTTCGACAGATGTTTCGAAGAATTTAAAACCTGCGAAATCCGCTTGCTCCTGGTCCGTTGAGCTTTGACACGTCACATTCAACTGCTTCCTTGATTCAGTCTCCAGCAGTCTCGTTTTACGGTGCAATCCATTCCTTCATCTTAACCACGTAGTTTCAGGACGAGCTTCTTCGCGATGCCGAGTCTTCAAAAAGAGTGTGACAAGGCGGCACAGATCCTTAAGGGCTTCATTGGTGTGTATCATCGCAATGGGAGTCGAATCGCGACGTGCTCGCCTGGCTAACACAATCGCAGAGAAGGGTAGAATACCGGTTGAAGTTATCGCGAATGCAAAGGGTCTGGCCATATTCTCGGGCTTCCGGGCTGCAATGTATCTTGCTGGCTCGGGCGGCTCTGGTGTCGTCGTGGCACGTCTTGCCGACGGATCCTGGTCTCCTCCATCTGCATTTTCAGTTCGGTCGGGCGGTATAGGCGTCGCGTACGGGCTCGACGTATACGACTGTGTATGCGTGCTCAACACACAAGAAGCTGTGGATGCCTACACGAAGGGCGAGACCAATCTAGGCGCTGTCGGCACCATGGCTGCTGGGCCTATCGGAGGCACCCATAACATCAACACCAAAGAAGTGAAGCCAGTCTGGACATACACCAAATCACGGGGCATTTATGGCGGCTTAACAGTGGACGGTACTACTATCAAGGAACGGCCAGGTGTCAATGCAGAAGCCTATGGGTCGAAGATCACAGCCGCGCAAATCTTGAAGGGCAACGCAAAGTGGCCGTCAACGGTTCAACTTCCTGAGGTCCTTAAGATGGGTGAAGGGAAGAGCGCGGATGCGAAGGTTCTGGGCGCGGTCAGTACCGAGCCAACGCCTGGCGACCTGAAGGAGTGATGAGGAGAGTATTTAGGTGCGTTCGTCGACTGGTATTGTGGTAAGGAGCACAGGCGGTAGTGTGGGTTTTCTCGGATATATGGGTGACGAGTTCAGGACGCGGAGTAGCAGGAATTCTGCATATAATTAGCATGACAGACACCATTGAAGAACTGCGAATGAAAACGAGCGCCCAACTCCAGCCAAGTTGATTGCAGAGGATCACCGGTTCCTTTGTTGCCTCTGTGGTGCCGGGAGAACAACGAAGGGAAATCGAGTCAGACGCGCATCTTCTGCGTGTCTTTCACAAGAATGCGAGCAGTCAAATCGGACGTTAATTTCGTTGACTGGGCCGCTCCAAAGAATTGCAACCACCTGCTGAGAAACCATCTATATTGACGCCGTGCTTCATGCCCAAATCTCAGCCTCACTTTCAGCAGAGTATCACGCCGCTCGGAAACCTACAATGGCGCCATGTTAACGTGCGAGACTAGTGAGGCTATATCATTCGGCGACCTGCCGCAAAGAGGATGTCGTTCCCATCTCGAGGATTTCGATGTCCTGAATCAATCAATTGATGACTGTGGTGCTCCTTGAGTTGCTTCTTTGCCCCCCTGGTGGCATGATGAAGTGGGGGCAGCTGTCAGTGAGCCACCTGGCAAGGAATACAGTAGTCACTGGGATGGAAGAATGGACTACTCAATCGATATGCGGATCATGGAGAATCATGCTGCCGTCACCCTGGTGCGGTCGAAGAATGTGAGAAGCACTTCGGAAAATAGTAGTCCCGTAACCGAGTAGTATGCCGAGCCAGATTTGCCGAGGCTAAACACTTGAACTGGCATTTGAGATTCAATGACCTCTGATCGCCGAACGAGGTCCTCTCCATCGCAATTGAATGTTCCGAATTCTCCCATAACATTCTCCAATTCCCGGTCAGGGGCATGCGTCAGAGTCTGTGAGCTACAAAAGGCGGGCACCTATTGACGGCTCATCACTCTCCCTTCCCTGCTTCTCCGTGTTACTCGGTTCCTAACCCCTCCCTACCATCCTCTCTACCAGCAGACTGTTACAACCGATAGCCATCATGTCTGACACAAAGAACGTCGCGCCGACGCCAACCGAGGGTGACATCGACCAACAGTCATCTCAATCGTCTGGTCCTGTCAATACAATCCCCTCTCGCGATCCCACTCCCGCGACGTCTGCCGCGCAACAGAGCGACAACATTGCCCATGCCTTGGCCGGCGCAGGTGGTGGCCTGCTTGCGATGACCTTGACATACCCTCTGATCACCCTTTCAACGCGTGCTCAGGTCGAGTCCAAGAGAGCAGATACTTCAACACTGGCAGCTGTGAAGCATATCATCAATCGCGAGGGGCTCGGCGGTCTCTATGCCGGGCTCGACAGCGCTCTATTCGGTATCTCTGTCACCAACTTCGTCTATTACTACTGGTACGAGTGGACTCGAGCATTCTTCGAGAAAGCTGCCATCACGGCCGGTCGCGCCAACAAGAAGCTTACAACCGTCGAGAGCATGATCGCTGGTGCCATCGCAGGCTCGGCCACAGTCTTGCTAACCAATCCGATCTGGGTTATCAATACAAGAATGACCGCTCGAAAGGATGACTCTACCGAGAGCGAGTTGCCAGGTGGTGAAAAGAGGCCCAGCAAGAAGCAGGGCACTATCGGAACCTTGATGAGTCTCCTACGAGACGAGGGTCCGTCCTCCCTCTTCGCGGGAGTCCTTCCAGCTCTGGTCCTAGTGATCAATCCGATTTTACAATATACCATCTACGAACAATTCAGGAATGTTATAGAAAAGCGGAGGAAGGTGGGTCCAAGGGATGCATTCTACCTTGGAGCTCTCGGCAAGCTGCTGGCCACCACCATTACATACCCATATATCACTGTCAAGTCGAGAGCCCATGTCGCCACGAAGAATGACCCGCATGAGGGCATGTGGAAGAGTTTGAACAAGATCGTCAAGGAGGAGGGTTATAGTGGGTTGTACAAGGGTGAGCTCCGCTTTTGCTTTCTCTTGTGGTGTCGACTAACCAATGGCTTATAGGTATTGTGCCCAAAGTCAGCCAGAGTGTTTTGACGGCAGCTTTCCTCTTTGCATTCAAAGATGTCTTGTATGAGTGGACCGTGGCCGCACGGAGGAAGGCAAAAGCCGTCAAAGTCTAAGCCGAAGATATCGCTCTGTCAGGGCCGTAGGCCTTGTGCTGAGAGATACATTCTTCTACCGAAGGGGCATCACTGACGACGCGAAACATTTCCGGAAGATTGTGTCCTAGTCAATTACACACTCAAAGGCACGCAGCCGCGCACAACAAAAACCCGTCGACCACCTGAGGTTTTGCATTTCAATGATATTTTGGGGGACGCTCGCTCTGGGTTTACATGTTAAGAGGATAGATACCCAGTCGTGCATTACGAGTCAACCAGCTCACAGCTTTTCTTCCCGTTAGACACCAGGAAGATGTGTGTGCTGGAGTAAGAGATAGATAAAATGTACAACTCCTGTACTGAATTCAGCTGTTACAGATATGTCGCCTGAATGAGAATCCGGGAACTTGCCTTGGACGCGTGGAGATCACGGCAACCACGAACTGTTCATTACCTCTTCGTATGATCGGATAAGAGGAGTGAGTTAGAGGAGTGAGGTGATGGCTGAGCAGGGTTGGGAACACTCGATACAAGCGGAACATTGAGGAACGACAAGGGAGTATACTAAAGCTATTGTACTATGGTGTTTGTTGCCTAACGCATAACTTCCATACTGTTCCCTTCTCTCCACTGAAAGCTCTAATTCTCAGTTGCAGATTTGTTCCTGTTGAAACTATGCAGAGTGATTGTCGTTGCAGCTCAAGCGAAACTCAAGTGAGTCCCGCCCTGGCTTGCCTTCGGTCGGGGCTTCCACGCTGATTCAGTTCCTCTGTTCCCGAACATACTAAATACTCTTGCTCATTCATCTCGTAGCTTGGGTATCTCATGGTGTAATAGCGATGACTGCTGCGACTTGGCAGCGTGGTGTCGCCTGCCGGTCGTTGCTTCTCAAAGCCTGCAGGCCCCTATTATGGTAATCGAATTCTGTCTTTCTTGCGATCACTGGGTCTTTCCGGTTGCGACTTTCGAGATTGGAGCAGGCCGCTTGCCCTGGCGTTGTTGAAGCAGTTGATATCCGAAGTAGATGGCGGCTAGAGTTCCAATAATGAAGAAATTTCCTGTTCCAAGAAGTCAGAGAGCTTCTCATCCATGTCGGGTCGGTGGCCCACGTACCTATGAGGAAGCCGACCACGCCTTCGGCCAGGTTAAAGGTGTTCTTGACCAGGCCGACGACCGCATTCAATGCGCCTTCGAAGACGTTGAACACGGTGACGAAGATTCCTCGGATGACATTGAAGAATGTACCGAAGATGCCTTTGATTATCTCGACGATGGAAGTGATCAGGTTACCGATGCCCTTCACAATGTCCGACATGTTGATATGCGACTTTTTGGGTACTCGGAAATGTGTGTAGAATGTGACGATCCTTTGTTGGGTATGGAAATGGGGGGTGGAAAGGAAGATGGAACCAAGAGCGATATATGTTTGTTTGGTGCCTGGGACCTTACCACAAACTGCGTCACGGTTGCGGCTCACCTTCGTTCTTGGAATGCCGCGCCCGTACCTGTACAAGCACCAACCTGAATGCAGCGCGTCCTTGAACCACCCACACCCTCTCGAGAGAGCGCCGTGACCATCTGTTTGCCCTGTGACGTCAGGCCGTTTCGGCAGGCTTTTGTTCTTGTTTTTGTGGCTCAACGCCCGCTTGGACCTTTCTCATGGTCACGAGGCAGGCCCGATCATGTGCCGGTGTCGTCAGAGTCAGTTTCTTCGACGGTGTGGAGTCTAAGAGTACCTACGATCAAGTGGACGGAAACTTTTGAAGATGCGAGGTACAGAAAACCCCATTTGGGAGTTGAAGTCTGGGGAACCAACCAACAGAGCCTTGCGCACTATGCCAAAATAGTCCGCAGCAGCGTCTCTGGTGGAGTAACAAATCTGGATATGCAATAGAAACTTTCGAAAACTCGAACTTCAAGAGCGGATTCAAGGCAAACAAAGGTCCGCACAGCCCCAAGCCGCCTTATGGAACACAGTTAGATCAGTATATGGATGCAAAATATGGCATTCTCTGCCATTCAACCCTATCAATATGTCGCCATCCGACTCCCCTCCGACCAAATCCAGGTCGAACAAACGGTCCCCAACACGTAGGTCTTCAACACTATTAGGCCAGAAACAGATATCAGCACAACGGCCCTTGACGAGCTGCCGCTGACTCTGTAATAAGTCTGATATCACTGGGAAAATATGGATCATTCCGCACAAACCAGATCATCGGCCGTCCTTACCACTTGACATTTGAGATCCTCGATCGGGACGAGGTCAAGGATGGGCGCGAGCTTAGAATCGTCCCTGCCGCTGAGTTACATGCTGCCACGCTCGTAGAACAGGCCGAGACCGATGAGGCTACGACTCCCTTCAACGAGACGGAAGGAGCAGCAACACCACAGCAGCAGCCAGCGAAGAGTAATGTGAATACGCGAGACGACCCGACGAATCAAAAGTTAACGATGGCCGAAATCGAAGCACTCAAGCAAAACAGCACGGGCAGCGGCCGCGAGCTCATCGAGAAGATCATGCAATCTCACACCGCGCTTGATCAGAAGACCGCTTTCTCACTCGCCAAGTACACACTACGCAAGCACAAAAAGTTCATGAAGCGGTTCACGGTTCTGCCGCTTGATGTGGTTACCTTGGTTGATTGGATGTTTGCCGATCGGGACTTCGGTAAGATAATGGAGATGAGGAACGAGGCTGTTGGGCTGATTGGGTGCTGGGCGAATGTTCACGCTGCGGGTGAGGATGAGGCATTGCTCGCCCACGTTGCGCCCTCTTCTCGATACCTGCTCGTGGACGATACCGGAGGGTTACTCGTCGCCGCTATGGCCGAGAGAATGGGTATCCTGCATCAAACCAACTTTGAAGCAGAACCCACAGCTAGCGCGGATGAAGTCGCCTCCGATGCTGATGACCGACAGCTACCTATGGCCAGCCAACCCCGTAGACCCGATGGCCAACGACACCCCCGGGCCATGAGCGCGTCGTCCAACACAATAACCCTCGTTCATGCAAATCAACAGCCCAACCTTGGGCTTTTACGGTACCTCAACTTCGACTCGAACAATCCCACCGTCTCGCACCCGTTATACACGCATCTGAAGACAGTCTCGTGGCTGCAGCTGCTTGATCCCGAAGGTGATACAACTTACCAAGAACCCGCTGTCGTTCCTGACCAAGAGATCGCAAAAATGAAATCAAACCGGCGAAGTGCGTACTATCGGAAGCGAAGACGATGGGAGCGGATTAAATCGGTCGTTGATGAGACTCGCGCCGGCGGATTCAACGGCCTTGTCGTCGCAAGTCTCACAGACCCGACTTCAATACTAAGACACCTTGTCCCGCTACTTGCTGGGGGAAGCCAGGTCGTAGTCTATTCCGCCAACATCGAACCACTGGTTGAACTGGCGGATTATTATTCCAAGGCAAGAAGGACCGCGTTCATCAACACTGCGGCAGAAGAACGAAGCGCACGATCTAAAGATTTCCCCGTTGATCCGACGATGCTTTTGGGGACGACAGTGCAGACTGCCAGGGTGAGGAGGTGGCAGGTGTTGCCCGGACGGACGCACCCGCTGATGACCGGGCGGGGTGGAGCGGAGGGTTATATCTTTTCGGGCACTCGGGTTATTCCTGCAGAGGGAAAGGTGGAGGCGAGGGGACGCCCACCTAGAGGGAAGAAGGCAAGGGCTGAGAGTAATGAGGCCGAGGGCCAGAAGACCGCTGAGAAAGAGTTGATAGATTCTGCGGAAGATGAGAGCGCGCAGTCGCCTGTTAAGAGACAGAAGATCGAAGGGCAAATTGGCTCGGTGACAGAGGAAGTTGTGCAAGAGCCTTTCAAGAGGCAAAAGGTCGAAGAGAACAATGAATTCGAGGCACAGCTTGCAGCTGAACGGAATTTCATCGACAACGCTCGACAGGAGGGCGGCCAATCGCCTCTCGAGCTAGAGAAGGTTGAGGAACTTGTCGTGCAAGAAGCTGAAGAGGATGAGATGCCTGTGCTCGGCCCAGCAACTGAGGCCTTGAAGGAGGAAGAGGGTGACAAGGATGATGTTCAGATGAGCATTGAGGCTTAGCATGCTGGAGCACGCCTTCGAGCTCATGCGTTCCAATGGCCATCAATACCATATTCCATGAAACCTTCTTCTGGTATCGGTCCAGGTCGATCAAAAGGGGCACGCTTTTTATTTCGCTCACTGGCATGTCCGCTCATTCGACGCACCAAACTCTACAGTCTCCTTTCCTTCCCAGTACCATCTATAAGCTCTTCCCCATGAACTTCCTCTTCGTAAAGCTCAACCACCATTTACTCGGCACATTCCCGCCATCCGCATACAGCCGTTGATGCAACCGAATCGCCAACTCCTGCCTCACCTGGCTCAAATAGCTCCTCAGTTGCTCCGCCTCATTCCTATCTCTTGGCGCCTCATATGCCTGATTGAGTGGAAAGCCCGGTTCGCCAGGGATACTGAATTGCTCCAATGCACCGTTGATAAGTGCTTTCTCAGCGGCTCTACTGTCCATGTTCGGTTTGACTTTCGTCAGGCAGTCGCTGAGGAATAATATGCCATAGATGAGCATGCGGTCGGCGGGACCTTTGATCTCAAAATTGCGGAAGAAGGTGTTGGCGCGGAAGAGGGAGAGGATTTCATCTAGACAGTCATAGGATTCGGAGTCGGGATCGACATCCAGTGGGTTGGTGCCGGGCGGGAGCGCAGGGAGAGTGTAGGCTGGGCCCCGGGTTTTCGTGCGTAGAGGGAGGAGAGGGAAGTTGCCTTGTTAATGAAAGTGTCAGAAGGACAGTGCCGTGTACCTGGGCCAAGAAGAGGTATACTATACCTATCAACTGCACACCCTGATCTCCTAGGAAGATCGAGTGATATGCCTAGTGAGCAAGATGTCAGCGGAGGGAGAAATGCTTGGAGTAGCTGTCCTTGACTTACCGGCATCTTGAGCCGTCGCTCGATGGAAGGTGAGCGAGAATACTCAGAATTCTACTTCTCCGTACTGTCTCTTGACCTCCGCCGCAATTGAGGCTATCAACTGAAGCATGCAAATACTGAGGGTCGAGGAAGGCACCGGCCGCGGATCGAGTTGTGCCCGCAATTGCAGCCCAGAACGCTATGGTATGACGTAGTGATCCCACGGTCAACCATTTCTTCTTATAACGCAGCTCACTTTACGCGTCCTCGAGCGCGTTATGAAAAGGACTTTGACTGTTGGCAGAGAGATCCCAGCCCCGCCGCGACCACAACATACAGACGCAAGCAGACAGTTCGATTCCAGCAAGTATGTCTGACTACGAAGATGACATGGACGTGGACATTGCGTCCGTCAAGAACAAAGAAATACAGTTCAGTGCGGACGGTAATGCTGGTAAACAGAAGCGAATAGTCGCCGATCTGCCTGTAGAGGCCGAGGACAATCTACCATGGTGTGCATACCTCTATTTTGAAAGCATCCTGGTATGATGATACTGATCCTTTTGTCAGGGTCGAGAAGTACCGGCCAAACACCCTCGACGACGTCTCCGGCCACCAAGATATCCTCGCAACGATCAACCGATTCGTGGAACACAACCGACTGCCTCATCTCCTCCTCTACGGCCCTCCTGGCACTGGCAAGACTTCGACGATCCTGGCGCTGGCAAGACAGATATATGGCGCCAGAAACATGCGGCAGATGGTTCTTGAACTCAATGCTTCAGATGACCGTGGCATTGACGTCGTGCGGGAACAAATCAAGACCTTCGCGTCCACAAAGCAGATCTTCAGCGCATCAACACAACAAAGTGCAGGAGGTCCAAAGCTTGGGCTCGGTGCCTTCAAGTTGATCATACTCGATGAAGCAGATGCTATGACCTCAGCGGCCCAAATGGCTCTGCGCAGAATAATGGAGAAATACACCGCCAACACGAGATTCTGCATTATTGCAAACTACACGCACAAGCTCTCCCCCGCATTACTCTCTCGGTGCACGAGGTTCCGGTTTTCACCGCTCAAAGAGGCGGACATTCGGCGGCTGGTCGACCTCGTGATCTCGCAAGAGCATGTCAACATCACGGCTGACGCTGTTGATTCACTAGTTAAGTTGTCGAAAGGTGACATGCGTCGAGCGTTGAATGTCCTACAAGCATGCCATGCTGGATCGAGACCACTGCCCATGCGAGGTCAGCCACCCGTGAAGGAGTCTGACGTCAAGTACGAACTGATCACGAATGACACGATTTATAACTGTATTGCAGCGCCGCATCCAGAGGATATCCGGTTGATCATGACGACAATGCTGAGCACACCCGACTTGACGGAGTGTCTGAGGACGATCAATGCTTTGAAGAGTAGTCGTGGATTGGCCCTGGCCGATATCCTCACAGCTCTGGCCGACGAACTGCAAACCCTGGAAGTCAGCGCTGCCACAAGGGTAACTTGGTTACAGGGGCTCGCAGAGATTGAGTTCCGACTGGCGGGTGGTGGAAGTGAAGGTGTCCAAACTGGCGGGATGATTGGTGTCGTGAGAACAGGATGCGAATTGATGGGCGAGAAGGGGATTGGTGAGCGGATGAATGTTGACGGATGAAGGATTCAGCTTCAAAGAAGCAAATGTCTAAGATATGAGGTCCTATTGCGACAGCCCGCCGGCCCGGAACAGTATTGTGCCACTCAAGAGCAAGTAACGCACAGAAGTGGGGATTTGAGAACAACTCCAGAAGCATCCAGGTCGGTGATACAGGAGGAAGACGAATGCGTTGCTGCCGTCTGATACGACCAGGTGCGTCTCGGTTATCGGCATCATTCCAACACAATCTGGGACACCATGGATCGATACTGCGGGTTTGCCTCCCTCCTGGTGAAACAGCATAGTGAGCCATATGCTATTTCTCACATCCCGATTGTCCTAAAACGGATCCAGACTCGGTTGATATACCTGGTCATACCGGTACCTCCAGTCTCATGAACACCCTGCAGCACAGCACAGGTCGCTCCCAAGATCCTGTTGAAACGCACTTATCGGTCGAAGAATTGCTCCTCCAGAGTGGTAGAGATGGAGAGTTTCAGGAAGGTGACGTGCTCAGATACAGTTGCACCAAAGATGGAATGAGTCCACCTGCCATCTCTAGGTAGCCTAGAAGCAGCTAGTTTGGTCGCGATATATCAGTGACGACACTGATGAACTCACTACATCCGCAGCAATGTTCCAGTCAAGCTACATCAAGAGCTCCGTTGGTCTCTCCCCCCCACATATAAAGGCACGAAGCAGCTCATCTTCTGGCTCTATTGTATCTCTTCCTACCATTTTCTGCATCATGCATATCAAGGCAGTCTTCTCATCGCCCTCGTTGCCTTCCTCTCATCTGGAGAGGCGACACTGGTTGTCAACGGGTCCGAGCCGCGTGAAAAATTAAGAACCCCCTATACCTGTGTCCACAAAGCTATCTTGCTCGCCATTGCTCGGAGTCCCGTTGTGTCTGTAGCCCAGTCATGAACCTCGCGCACTCTGGTTGTTTGGGATGAGCATGGCAATGCCGGTGCAACATCGATTGCACCGAGGTGATTTGCCTGCTTGATGGCGCGCAACTTGAGTGTACTTACGAAGGAAACTTCAGGCCTGTGGGAGCGCCAGGCCGGACATGAACATAACAGCTGAGGAAGGACACGACGAACGGATGGACCGGCGCAGTCCAGCCTTTCCTCGAGCAATGAGCGGGCGGTGACGAGCGAAGCTAGAATCCAGGGCACTGTTGTGGCTGGTCGCTAGGTTGCAGCGGAGGTGCTTCAAGCTGTCGATGGCGATGTGCAGAAGATCGAAATGTGTAATGAGAAGCCTGACTCCCCGAACTATACAGTCGCCTCTTGGCACCATCGGCAACACGGACATCGTTTAAGTCTCCTACATACTGAGTAATAGTACGACTTGCTCATACGAGTACGATAAAGCTCCTTACGAGCTCCTTACGAGCTCTTTCTCCACTGTTGTAATAGCCACCTCCGCGATGGCCTCTCTGCCAAGAAAGATTAGATGATCTGAATCATTCCTCCGGTCTTTGGGGCCAATGATGGGTTGAAGTACTGACCAGTGTGAACCCCACATCGTTTGAGACGCTGCTTCGGCACATGCATCTGCAATCCACGTATCAAGATGTGGTCCGGACACAGAGATCGATTTTCAATCACACATGGCACAGACTGGGCTCAGCAGCGGTTACACCGCTATCGGGCGGGTCCGTAGCAAAACGGGAAGGATTCAGAGAACCAACACCGGGTCGGAGGATGACCACGATCCGGGCTGGAAAGAGATATTCTTACCATGATGTTGGGAGTATGTTTCTTCAGAGTGAGGATAAGTACAGGAGTAGAGGCCTGGCAAGCGACAAACTCGTTTGGCCGATCCTGCTGTGTTTCGTGGAAAGTGAACACGGAAACCTCGGAATCGCTCAGCCATCCGTTCTTGTTGAAGTAATTGTGCTCTGAATGAACTAGGTGAGGCAGCCGCTGGAGTTTTCGTCTATGAAAACTTCGTCATTCTTACTCGGTCCCAGGTCGCAGACGAACATGGAACAGCAAAGCTCATCAAAACCCGTCCTCGTTGTCATCGGCGCGGGCGGGATGGGCCTGGCGATTGCGCATCGGCTTGCTAGCGGGCGCAGGATTATACTCGCAGACTGCTCTGACTTAATCTTGCAGAAGGCGATTACCTCCCTCGAAAATGGAGGCCACACGGTTGAGGGTCACAAGTTGAACATAATCGATTACAACTCGGTTCTCAAGCTGGCACGAGACGCCGCGGCAGCCGGCAACGTCGATGCCATCATCCACGCAGCTGGCGTGTCCACTGTTCAGGCAACTCCTCGACACATTTTCGAGGTCGATTTGCTCGGCACTGCCAATGTCATCGACGCTTTCGGGACAATTGTGTCAGCCGGGACTTCACTTGTATGCGTGGCTAGCATGGGTGCTTACGCGATGCCTCTGTCGTCGGATCTGGAACAACATCTGGCCACCGCGTCTCTTGAAAATCTACTCTCGCACAGAGAAATCGACTTTGAGTCTCCGATGGCGTACCCGGTTGCAAAGCGTGGCAATCAACTGCGTGTACAAGCAGTCGCGAAGTCTTGGGGGAGCAAGGGCGCGCGAATCAACACCGTCAGCCCGGGCGTCATCCTCACCCCAATGTCGGCTCAAGAGCTTGATGGTCCGCATGGGACATACATAAAGGCCACGGTCGCGAATTCGGCGATGTGCAGATATGGGACTCCGGATGAAGTTGCGTCCGTGGTGGCATTTCTAGTGGGACCTGACTCCTCGTACATTACTGGAACAGATATCTTGGTCGATGGAGGGACAACTGCGGCTGGGCGTTGGAATTCTACGAAGGTAGATTGAGAGGACAACGCCAACTTTCCTAATGATTAGATTCCAACTGAACCGTACCTCACAGCCTCGGAGTCGAGCACTCTAACAGCTCGGCGCACGTTAGGTACGGAGTGTGAGGTCGCGGTCACGCTCGCCGCTTTATCGGACCGAGTTCGTACGAGGGGTTAATGTAGGGCGGCATCACTCCCAACCCAAAGAGATGAAATCTTTGGAGCAAGTTTCGATCCCTCCTTGCAACTTTCAACGTCTCTCAATCCTTGCGTCAGTCAATCGAAACCCAACAGAAGGAGTCGATTTAATCCTTACTGGCGGCTGTTTAGATAATCCTTCTTGGGCTGACTCTCGGTCGATGAATCCTTGTACTCCTCCACAATTGGCTTCCCTGGCGACGACGACGATGACAGATGGCAACCTGCTTGGATGTCAAATTAGGCGGTCAACAAGGTCAAGTTACAACAAATTCTAGGCATCGGTCTTCTTGGTCTCCCAACACACCCGGTGTGATCAATGCTTGTGCATTCAATGATTCTCGACAACAGCAGTTCCCTGAAATATGTAGATTGATGTCAGTTGTTTGGTGTTTCTCAAATCATCCTCGTGCACATCTCCGCCCAATACGGATGATCGAACCTTCAACATGTTGTTCACCTCCAGATCACCCACCATCGAGTCTCTCCTCCGTACAGGCAGCCGAGCAGATGCATGTCAACTAACGCCTCCCAATTCTTGCTCCGTGTACAAATCCGAATCATCCGGCTTTACACAGTTGACGAACACACACGACAGACTTTTGCGAAGCAGCACCTGATGATTTCCATCTTCGCAGGTTAAAGTATTGCTATTTGGAATCCATGCTAATGACAGCCACGACTACTTGTTGCATGTGTGAACCATGACTGACTACAGATTCATCGGAGTACACTGCCGTGTGAACAGATCTTGCACTGATTAGTGGCGATGTCTGATGCACAAAGGCATAAAGCGCTGGTTGAGGTGAAGTACGGGAGAAGGGGCAAGGCATTACTACGCGCAGTGCCGGGAGTGCAGCCGCACGAGAGCGATGACTTCTGTTGATGTTCATCGTGGCGGCTGCCGCGGAGGAATTCCACACGTAGATAGATTGTCGCGTCTCGCAGTCATCCTGCAAAGTGCAGAGTGACGCTCGACTTCTTGGTTTCGTGCACGTTGAACTGCCGTTCAACAACACGCGCCGTTCTGAAGACTTCGCTTATTGCAAGTCCTGCGACAAACACGACCAGCACGATTGTAGATTGAACGGTAGATCACTGCCATTAGTGTTACCGGAGGCATCCAGTGACGATGGGCAGAAAAAAAGGTAAAAAGAGGGTGAAAAATCAACTGACACAGAGCAATGAGCACGAGGGGATGGTTGAGCTGGCGACGCTGGACAGAGGCCGACAAATGCGGCGGGAGTGGCAGCCTGAAGCAGCAGCAACAGGTGAGTTCTCCCCTAAACTCCGACTGGCGTTTCGACTCAAGCTGGGGCAACTTTGGGCTAGTTCGCTTTCGCTTTGGCTGGCGCCGGTCGCTGAACTCCAAACTGCGCAGGACTCGCCCAGCATCCAAATCCGCATCTGATTCCTCACGAACATCCACGTTACGACCGACACTCCCCGACCAGTCCTTCCTTTTTTCCTCGAGGCGCTTTCGCAAATGGTTCCCCGCATTACATGGCGAGGTCTCGAAGGAGTCCATCAATGAGGCACCGCTGGCGAGCTGAAGAGGATCTGCGTGAGAGACATCCACACCGTCCGCGGGATAGAAACAGAGACTGGGACCGCGAAGGCCGACGTCCGCATTCACCGCATTCAATATATCGAGGAGGCGAAGTGTTTGCGCCCCGTCGAGCAGGAAATCATCACGAAACCCGTCCGCCCATAGGGAAGCGGCATTTTTCGCGAGAACGAGACCCCAGGAAACCACACGGCAGAAACTCATCCATTTCGCCCGCCCGTTATTCAAAGCCCAAGCATCATCACTCACCACTTCGAGGACCGCTCGAGGACCGACCCGACCGACGGGCTGACTACTCACCAAGTCGATCAGCAAAACGGAGGCGTACGCGAAGTCCTTCTCCCGCCAACAGTGTCAGGTTTGGCTCAGAAAGTCAGAGACGGGGTCGCAGTCGAGAGTCTCCTGATATTGACCATAGGCGCCCACTAGTCGATCGGTCTCGTTCTCCATATCGAGAACTTCATCCGCATCCATCTCGCCCTGCTTCGCCCGCTGCCAGGTCTCACGTCTCTGACGGCGGTAGGCACGGCCCCGCCGGTCAAAACCCATCTTCACTACCTCGCAACCGCGATAAGCGATCAATCTCTCCTCGCCCACTTTCGAGACCATCTCCAACTCGACGACCCCAGTCCAAGCATTCGTCAATCGATACACCTATATCATCGGTGAATTCGATTCCAGTCAAGTCCCGTGGATTGCCAGCCAGAGGACAGCCTGCCGACAAGAAGGAAAACCCTTCCTCCAGGCCTCCATCTGTCGTCGAAGAACCCGACAGCCGCTCCATGGACGGACAATACCCTCCTCACCGTGGCAATTATGGCTCGCATCGAGGACAACAACGGCCATATATGGATGCCAGGCATCAGGGATATGGTGGCTCGCCACCGTATTCATCCAACAGTTCATACCATGGCTCACCGCAAGCAAATTCACCATACCATAACCAACGCGGCGGATGGGGCGGTCATGGGTCAGTTTGTCCCTGAAATCCTGTTGTTCTATTGCTAATCAAATTGCAGTCCGATGCACAACTCCTCTCCCCCCTATCGGCAGAATAGTTACTCTGGGCCAGGCGGCATGAACAATCCGAATCCCTACTACCCAAACCAGCAGGGCTACTATCGAGGTAATCAACACGGATACCAACAATCCTACCGCGGTGGTCGTGGTCACGGTCCTCGTGGCGGACACTTCCAGCAAGACCAACGATTTAATGGTCCTGGTGGTCCTCGCGGCCGAGGCAGAGGTGGTCACTTCAACAATTTACAATGGACACCCCCAGACGCGAAAGAGGTTGTACCTCAAACTGAGACCACTCAGGGTAACCATACAAGCCAGTCACAAACCTCTCCGACTCATTCGCAGACAGCATCGCATGACGGCCGTGAAGCTGCTGCAACAGAAGAGGAAAATCCTTTCAGGACATCCAAGGAGCTACAAGTGGAGGACCAAGGGACCAACAGAGTCAGCAAAACTCCTCAAAAAACACAGGGTAATGATCAACCACCTTCCGGACCGGCTGCTTCAAAATTCAGCTTCGCCTTCAAGTCCAAAGCTCCTCCTCAGGCTCCAGCTAAACCTGCCGCAGATTTCAATAAACCTAAGGGACCGTTCCAACCTCCGGAGAACCGACCGTCAGTGCAACCACCTTCAGGACCTAAAAACCAGACCAAGCATTTCGAGCGCCGCGACGCAGAGAGACAAGTCAACAGACCTCCGCATGAGAGAAAATTCCTTCCTCCCCAAGATCGACGACCACCCAACGAAGGTCCGCGACAACCACAAAATGGTCGCAGACCCGACCGGTCGCGCTCTCCACCTCACAAGAGAGCTAAGAAAGACGTCAGACCTCCACGACCGGCATTGTCTTCCGAATTTGCACAATCCGACTCAATATACTACCGGAAGCCCGGCAATGAGTCAGTAGTTGGCGCAGGCACTTACGGAAAAGTGTTCAAAGCCATTCATATCTACACACAGGACAAGGTCGCCCTCAAGAAGATCCGAATGGAAGGTGAACGAGATGGCTTCCCCATAACTGCTGTGCGAGAGATCAGATTGCTACAGCACCTTCGGCACAAACATGTGGTTGCATTACAAGAAGTCATGGTGGAGAAGAATGAGTGCTTTATGGTCTTTGAGTACCTGTCGCACGACCTGACAGGTCTTATCAACCATCCGACCTTCAGACTTACCGCCGCGCACAGGAAGAACCTGGGCAAACAGATGTTTGAAGGGCTGGACTACCTCCACCGAAGAGGCGTACTGCACCGGGACATCAAGGCAGCCAACATTCTCGTCTCTAACACAGGCCAACTGAAATATGCCGATTTTGGTCTTGCGCGCTTCTACACCAAATCTCGATCACTCGATTATACTAATCGCGTCATCACAATTTGGTACCGTCCTCCCGAGCTCCTGCTCGGCGAAACACAATATGGCCCTGAAGTGGACATATGGTCTGCCGCCTGCGTCTTTGTCGAGATGTTTACGAAGAAAGCAATCTTCCCCGGGGAAGGTGGCGAGCTCAGTCAACTTGACAAAACATACAATGTTCTCGGCACACCGACTCGATCAGAGTGGCCCGGAATCGTGGACCTGCCGTGGTTTGAACTCATGCAACCCACCGACCGGCGGAAACGAGTCTTCGAAGCGATGTACAAAGATGTCTTCACACCTGCCTGCCTCGATATTGTGCAGAAAATGTTCAAATATGACCCCAAGAAGCGGCCCACGGCAGAAGAAGTTCTAAACCATGAATATTTCACAACCGAGCAGCCGGCACCTGAACAACCGGTGGAGCTTGAGAAAGTCGAGGGCGACTGGCATGAATTCGAAAGTAAGGCGCACAGAAGAGAGAATGACAAGCGCGAGAAAGAGAAACGGAGGGAAGAATACCAGCGTGAGAGAGAGAAGAGAAAAGCAAGAGAGTCGGGGGTGCCGGAACCCGAGATTAAAAAGGCAAAACTCGATGACCCGGCTGGAAAAGAAAGTATGCCTCCTCCACCCCCTGCTCGGGGAGATAGTTCTTCAGCAACGGTGCTCAGGGCCAATGAACCCTCAAACGATCAGCGAAGGGGTGATGAGAATGACGAGGGAGACTCGGAAGGTGAGGGCGGTGCGCCCATGAGCATGTCCCCTGCCTAAGCATCACCAGCGTGTCACACCATCCGAACTTCCTGGGACATTGTCAGGGTGGACGACAGACCAGACGTATGTACGTGTATATTTCCGGACAGAGCATATGAGATAGTGGATACTTGGGCGCACGTGCATTTGCGCGTCGTGAAATGCTATCAGCAGCATTATGATGATCCCAATGGGATGAAAATAAATCACCTTCGTCGTTGCCTTGAGTGTCGATCATGGATGTCAAACGACGTGAGGGCATACTTCTCCTACCGAACTCGATTTTGTGATGTGTTTGGCACGACGTGACCTGTATTCCGAGAGAAAATCACATGGTTCCTGTTGACAGCGTTATCACAGACCCAGATTGAGGAGAACCTTTATTCGGTGCATGAGAGCCTATCTCTCGACCCTACAGAATAATTGAAGAAGTAGAGACTTATCTCGAGCTCAGGACCGTTGACGGCAAGAAATCCATGAAAAACACGAAGATTTGAGAAGCGCTGGTTTGAAGACTCGGCAATCTGATAAGGTGTGCAGAGCCGCGAAATTCAGAGCGCAGGGTATACCAAAAATCTCATATATCAAAAGGTCGTCTCTTCGTTATTTCGCTGAGTTCTTGTGTCGTGAGGCAATGCTGCAAATCAACATATCCAGGGGTCAACCCTCCTGTAGAGTCTCAACGGAAGCTCGCGGACCCTTGGAAGGTGGTACGCACCGACAATATGACAAGCATGAATGAATCATTTCTCATTCTTCCCGTCCTTCGACTCCTTTGCGTCTTTTCCGTTCTTTCCTGTTTCTTTCGAAGTATCGGCATCCTCCTTTTCCTTCTCACTGGACTCGCCTTCTTCTGACATCGGGTCCTTATGCCCAGTTGCTAGCCCTTGCCAAATAGACCACGCAAATACGACGACCCCAACCGCAAAGACAATCCTGATGACATGGCTTGCGAGTCTGCCATATTTATAGACCCAGCTCGCAAGCCATTGCATAAAGGGTGTCACCAGCTGCGCCCTCTCCTTTTCAAGGTCCGGATTAACGGTGAATAACAAGGCGATTAGAGCCAGTAGTATCAAAATTAGTGACAGGGCTGTCACGACCTGAATCACTGCCAGCAAGATGGCGATGTCTTTGGTGGTTTGGAGGACTTCGAATCCCGCGGCCACGAGGGGAGTGACCTGGTCGAATGCCGCATGAATCTCTTTCGAGTACGGGAGACCCATCTTGCTTGGTGCGACAGTCTGATAGAGCAACAGGTATACACAGAAGCGAAACCCGACAGACTTACCGTAGGCTGGGCACGAGGCGAGTAGGCACAGGCTCATCTTTTTGAGGAAGACGGACTGAAACTTGGACTGATGTCATGACGCCGAGTGCGTGAAGCTGCGGGGCATGGACCCGCTCAGCGGATCGCAATCCGTTCGGGAAGCTATTCCGAGAACGTGCGCCCCACAGCAGCCTTGTTCGACTGTTTCTCCAACGTGTTCACTTGCAGTCAGGACAGCACCAGTGCAACCTGCGCAGACGATGATATATCTCCTTCCTGGACTTAGGCAAGCCTGATATCTTCCGGGCTCTTCCTCTCTTCACCATAATGCATAGCGCCCTCAACCGTCTCCAGACGACCTTCGGGTATTTCACAAGCTGTGCCTTCACTCTTGCCTGCATTGTTGCCCTTCTTTCAATCATCCCTGTTCCTGCTCCGACAGGCTCACCACGCGCCTCAGTCTCGGTCCGAAATGTGCAGGTCGTCAAGGGCCGCCCTCACTACTACTCCCCAAAGCGCGAAGAGTATGCGCAGATTAGGTTCGATCTTGACGCCGACCTATCAGATCTCTTCACATGGAACACCAAACAGTTATTCGTGTATGTGACTGCGAACTATCCAAGTGGGAAGAACGGCAACGGCGGCATCTCTGAAGCCGTCATCTGGGACACCATCATCCCTGCCACGTCAACTCCCTACTCTTGGCAGAACCTGAAGCAGAAATACTTCCCAGACAAGAAGAACGCGAGGTCAAAGACAAAGAGCAGGAAAGACTCGAACGCCAAGTCAAAGACGACGGACATTGTAAAGCCAGGTGTCATCTCTTTGAAGAACCAGAAACCCAAGTATCAAATCACCGATCCCAGCGGTGTAATCAGCGAGAGAGGCAATGCCACATTGCAAGTCAGCTGGAACGTGCAGCCTTGGGTCGGGGCGCTGGTTTGGGACAAGGGGTATTTGGGCAGCCGGATAGGGAAATGGGAGGCTGGCGGCGTTGGAACAAGCGACACTTTCGAGTTTCCCTCACTTAAGGGCTCAAAGACGGATGTGGTTAAGGACAGGGAAGGACCAAAGACTCCAAAAGCTGGCTCGGCGACTCCAGTAGTCGAAATATGATTGCACGAGAGCGACACCTGAGGTTTTCGATTTCTATCGACAGTCCAATCACTGGTCCCATCTTCCTCGGCGGGAAGTCGTCGCCTGGTGCAAAACGTTCCCTCCAAGCACATCACAGAACTGGTCTCGCGTCCGACCGATAGAGCCCCGTCGAAGCTCGTTTCCCCTTCCTGTTGCTCTATGCTAAACATGACATCCCGTCTGATCCTTTTTTTCCGGGGTTTCAGATGTTCACCGGATGCCACGGCGCGGACTAAAGGATGCCCTGCCGAAGAAGCGAGTGGCAATATTGCGGCCCTCTGAACTGGACGAGCACAGCAACTTGAGTGTATTTCCAAGGCATGTGCACGTGTCGACGCTCTCACCGACGGCACGAGACTGGATCCAACCAGAGAAGATCCATGGGCAGACCGAACCGATCTGGTCCGTTTTGGCGCCAAGATACGGGCAACAGCAGCAGTTAAGCAACCCTTTGGCGATGCATCATATTTCCATATTGGGCCATAGCCCGCACGAACTTTGGTTCGCGCCTTCGGGGGCTGGCCACTCATGCGAGAGTCTTGTGGCCAAAAGAATCGCGCATCCAAACTCGACCGTGTTCATGCGGCGTGTTTCAGAATGCACCCAACATCAGCATTCAAGGTGTCCTCGAAGTATTTAAACACAATGAAAAGCCGTTTCCCACCATGGGCCATGAACTAGACTGAACCAGAGCATTTTCCACCGCGTCTGCAACCCATCTTCCACCTTTCTTTTCTTCATAGTGATGTCCTCGCTCAGCTATACTAATAAGCTTCAAAGCAAGCTTGTTGTCGTTGTCGGGGGTAGCAGCGGTATTGGATTTGCCGTGGCCGAAGCAGCTGTGGAACATGGCGCGATAGTGGTCGTGGCCAGTTCCCAGCAAGAAAAGGTCAACCGCGCCATTCACAGGATCCAGCAAGCCCGGAAGTACATACAGTACGAGGTAGGGGGTATACAGTAAACCTCCTGTGTCGAGCATAAAGCCAACGGCGCGCGTCTTTGGAGAACGCCTGGTCCCCCCTGTGCCCGATCCTGTAATACTTCGTGCTCGTCCGCATCACGCCGTCTAGTCCGTCTCTGCATTGCATCCTGCACGTCGCCTCGACTGCGCCCCGTCTAGGGTAGTGTTGCTGGTGGGCCGATCAGATGGGTGTCACGGCACAGCTGGCAAGGAGTAATAAATCGGGCCTGCCACGCCAAGCGCGAGAACATCAACGGCTTCCCCGCCACTGTGGCACACTGAGCGAGTAGTACCAAAAGGCAGGAACTGCATGACGAGTCCAGGCCGCTCCAAGAGTACGGGGTGGTGTAGTGCTCCGGCGGAGAAAGGTCAAATAGCAATAGTGGGCAGATAAATAATCGGCAGCGTGAATGTGGAATCTATTCAAGTCTCCCAATTTGGATCTGGATCTGGATCTGGATCGCCAGGAGTTCCATCCTCTGCGGAAGAACAATGGTCCAATGGCATTTGGTTGAAGAAGTTCGACTCCTTTACTATGGAACTTTGGCTCATTGTGGGTTAGAGTGGATAAACAGTCTCCCAAGGGAGATATGAAGAGGAGTAGGCAGAAGACTTTCGATTCACCTCCGCAAAAGATATCTCGAGAGAATCTAGCTCTTTCATTCAATGATGGCCATCAGTCGTCATTTGTACACCGTGTACTGTACAGGGTATATTCCCTTTCCTGCTTCCCTTTGGTTTACAATCATGGTAGACCCGTCGTGATAACAAGCGACACAATATACCGCAAGCGAACCAGATCCATTACTCCGAAACGCAAGGCTTTTACTTGCCAAAATCTGACCAAGTTCGGAAGGAGACCCGCGACTCAAGCTTGCATACTCATCCAAGAACCAATCTCTGCTGACTCGAGCTTTAGCGAACCATTCCACTCCCTAGCCTGGGCATACTCTGTCGTCTGACAAACTCTGCTTGACTCTGTCTCCGCGAGTTCGCCTCCCTACTCACACTGGTATTCGACCTCGAAAGCCGTCTGGATTCCGATGTTCCAGACGCAGAAGGGAGGTACGAGAGACGGCGACCCTCATTATCGGCACGCGCGTTGGCAAGGGACTGGGCGAAAGGTGATCTCTTGCGTAGGGTTGGTCCATAGGCATAGATGACATAAACGGCGACAACGAGGAGTGTGGCGATGCAGGCGAGGATGGTGCATGCATAATTGAGATGTCGGCGGCCTCCGATGTCTGGACAACAATTGTGTTAGCGTCTGTATCTTGAGGGAGTAAGGGAATAAGGCAAGCTCACTCTCAAAGAATGGTGTGGCAGGCACTGTAAGCACACCGGCAAGGAAATCTCTCGACCAGCCGTTGCCACCGGTGGCAGAAGCAGAGTAGGGACCATAGGCACAGATCATGTAGTCGATCGTAGCCATGTATATCGCATAGTTAGCGATACCGACGAGGGCAGCGAAGATCATGGAGCCAATCCAGTGGATAGGTGGTCCCTGAATGGTCCACGCAAAACCAAACAAGCCAATAGGCAGGCACGGAGCGGTAAACAGAAGCCACCACAAGCGAGACTCGTACTGCGCTCTTTCGTCGCCGGGTTTTGACTTTCTTTCGTTGATGTTGCGCCTGATGGCCGGGATGAAGGAGAGCCAGGCAATGACATATCCAATACCCAAGGGTAGAAAAGCCAAGCCGACCGCGAATATGGCAAAATTCCACTGCTTGTAGACAAGAGAGAAAGATTGGATGAACATGAAGATGAGGGCGTCGCTGAAGCCGCTCAAGAGTGAGAGGGTGAGGACGATCGGCTCGGTCAGGAACATCTTGAATGGCCGGATCCAGGTGATGAGGATTTCTTTGGCGCTGAAGCGATCTCTGAAAGGTTCGAGCTCATTTGGACCCCAGATGTTCTCACCAGTGGCCTTCCGTCTTCTTTTGGCGATCCGATCCATCATAATGGTGGAACGTGTCTCGGGGACGAAGAAGAAATGACATGCTTGCACGAAGCCGCCGAAAATGAGTTGGATCCAGATTGTCCACCTCCAACTGCTGACATATTGTTCCACGAAGCCGCCGACGATGGGTCCCAGAACGGAGCCGAACACGGACGAGAAGACCACATAAGCCACCGCGTACTGTTGAGTGTCTGCATCCCACATGTCGGCTAACAGGAGTGTCAGCCGAAGGGTACAGAACAGTACGATCGCCACTTACCGATCATCCCCAACGTTACCGAGCCTCCAGCAGAACTGAGTCCGCCCAAAGCTCTACCTACCATGATCGATGCGAAGTTTGGAGCTAACGCGACAGGAAGCTGCCAGATGTTTACCAGCGTCAAAGAAGCCTGGAGAATGGGCCATCGACCAAGTTCTTCGCTCCAAGGCGCCCAAAGCTCACAGCCAAAGGCATAGAGAACCAAAAATATCATAGCACCACATCGTGCGGCCTGTTCGCTGACATGGAATTCTTCCGAGATGCCTCCAAGGCCATTCGAGTATAGACTGGTATTGAAGTTCATTGACAGCTGTACCAGAAAGATCACGGTCAGGATTGTCCACTTTTTCCATTCCGGAAACGAATAGCCCAGTTCGCTGTAGCAGTCGTCTTCGGTGATCTCAATTTTGTCAAAGGTTTCAGGTTCAGGCTCGGTGTCCTTCTCCTCAGCCTTCTCGTTGACCTCCTCGTCCGGCAAGGTCCTGCCCACATGTTCTGCCTGTTGCAGTCGGGCGTCATCGTCGGGTCTGACGGTGGAGGCTTTGTCCCATTCGCCTTGGGTCTCTTTGCCCTCAGGCGATCCCTCGGACTCGTTGAAGGGAAGATTGAATTGCGGGTGTCGGTCGCGTGCCGACGCCATCTTGAAAGAGGAACGGAGAAAGAATTCTCTGAATCACAATGAAACAACAAAAAATGAGGTGCAAGACCTAGAATTTCCCACCCAACTAGTGGTGGAGAATATGAGAAAGCGCAGCAAAGTATATAAGATAAGGACTGTCCGGCGTAAATGAAGCTCGCCGGGAGACCGAGACAGGCCCTCCCTCGGTCAACAAGATGCTCTGGATAGCAGTGCCACTAAGTTCAAATGCGCTATGATATCAGGCGTATCCATCTTGTGGAGTCGCGGGAGGACGGGTTCGAATGAAAAGTACACGGCCCTCGTAGTGGCGGCACCACGACGTCAGCAGAAAGCACGACCAGGCTCAGCTTCCAGAAAACATCGCTGGTCAGGCGCGACATGTAAAAGCGGGTTGCCTCGAGAAGGCGGGCCTCCGCATTTGGCACTTTATTCGAAGTCATCAATTATTGAAATGCGCTGGAACCCGGTTCCTTTCTCCGTGACCAGGCTGGTGAAGGCTGGTTGCTCGGCGAAAGGCTGCGACACGACAAGACGCTTGGTGCTCTTGAATTCTGTGGCTTGAAGCTTGATCTTCGGCGATCTCCCTAGCAACTGCGGATGAATCATCATGACGTCGTGGCCATTCCGAGCGCTGGTGGTGGGTGGCTAGTGAGGGGATTTTCAGGTCACTGGGAGATATGCATACGCTAAAATATCTTGATCTCGAACAAGCCGTGATCTGCTCGAAAATCGGCAATGATCTGTTGCTTAGCGTACGAGCGCAAGTAGGCAAATCATCTACTCGTACAGCACGGAGTACTGTACTCGTACCATCGCCGTGGGCCAGCGTTGCACCATGAGTAAGCCTCATCACACAGGCCACCAAGGCGCCCCCAATCGTGTGTCCAATCGTGAAATTGATGTTATGTTAAAAGGCTCCTTGACACTGCGAAGAAATGGATCTCATGCCGTGAGGACAATCTGACTTGTGCTGGCGAAGAGCTTTGGAAAGTGAGAGGTGCACATGGCAAAGCTATCAGTACACGGAAAGCCACGATGCTGTTGAACGCAGCGGAAACTGTAGTATTGTCGACCGTGCGACCCAAGACCATCCTGTGGCAGGCCATTTCCCGAGATCGACAACCGCGAACAGCCTCCCGAAGATTTGTGATTGCCCATGCGAACCTCTCTTTTTATGTCTCTTTATTCAACCTGTACCCTGGCCTTTTGTGCCAGCCGAGTCATCAATGATGTAACAAGAAACCGGCCCTTTGCTAGATGGCCACCAACGCCTCGCTGACAACGCTCATGTGGACGAATCGCTATTACAAGAAGATCGGCAAAATGGTCTTTGCAGATCTCGCGGGAAGCACCTCAACCGGCGAAATATGCGTTCCGGCAGCTCCGCGTTTTGCCTTCCCCGGATTTGCGCTCACGTTGCCGCTGCCTGAGCCATCATCTTGGAAGACCTGTAGGGTATTGATCGCCCAGTAAGCATCGGCGAAGTCGGCGGGGTTGTTGGCGACATATTCTTCGCAAGTTGGTGCTAAAGATGCGCAGGACGAGGTATTCCACGCTGCGCCAGCCCACTGAAGGAACGACTCAATCAGCACGCATGCGATACCAGAGGAAGAAGAAGCACTTACCTGTCCGCAGAAGGTTGTGTCGAAGACAATTTGAAGATTCTTGAAATGATCGTCAATGTTGAACTGGCCTTGGAAGAGAGAGTTTGGAGTGCCCCAATTTGCGGATGGATTGGGACTGCTGCTGACGATATCGCTGGGGAAGGAGCCTCTCGGGAAGAACCAGATCTTGATAAAGTCGGACGACCACTCGGTCGCGAATACCCCGCCGCCTGCTTCATTGAATCCAGGCCCGAATGTCACGTCGGAAACATCGCCAATTGAACATCCGGCATTCATTGGCTGATCAGGAGCATTGACATCGCAGTTAAGGGTTATCACTTCACCAGAGAAATCGGTACCGTTGCTGATGACCGGTCCTTCGCTTGTGTGTAAGGTCATGCTGTTCGTCGGTTGGTCGTTGACGCCCTCGACGATGTCGATCTCCCCATTGTTCGGCCAGTCGCTTCCTAACATCCAGAATGCTGGCCACGTGCCACACACACCACCAGGCATGTGGACAATATCCGCTATCACCAGACCGTGTTGGAAGGATTGTGAGGATGTGACCCGTACAGCCGCACGACCTTCAGGCGCGATCTTTTCCGTGTCAACGCCCATGTAGATTGCGAACGAGGCATTGCCTCCATCGATGAACCCTGCTATTCCGCTTGAATTTGCCGACTCGAGGGATTGGAATTGCACGTGTCCATCCGTTGGGTCAGGGTCGGTGAAGAAATCGAAGCCTTGCCAGAAGGCGTCACCGGAGTAATCTTGAACCACCCGGTATGCGGCGGATGCATCTTGGAAGAATGTGCTGACTAGCAACAGAAGAAAAGTGATCTGAATCATGCTGAAGGTGGCTTCTTTGACCTGCAAAGAAAGCGGTAGGAATTAAATGAGGGTTCTTTGATTGCCGGGCTAGCGGTATCGAATTTGGCACAGGGAAAGCGCAAGCCGTGAATCAATCGACAGGCTGAAGGAAGAAATCACTTGAAAGGAATGTGCTCAAGAGAAGTGGTTGTAATAAAGAAGGCTCGTGAGCAAAGGCCGGCTAAACTGGAGCGCAATGAAGATTGTCTCAATAGACAACGGGGAATGTGAATCAATGTTTCCGCAGCGACATGGCCAGAAGAGGCGCAGCTAGGTGACCTTACACCATTTTTCTGCCAGTACCAACCTTGGCGGGTGCCATCGATGAGAATGCGGGATGGTTTCTGTGGAATCCATTGTGGTGAAGCTGGAATCTGCCAGACCTGGAGGCATCCGCGGCCACCTGGGCTTCCGTGCTCACCTCCACCTCAAGGACAGTCTACGGTAGGTAAATAGAGTAGAGAAAGGGTTTTCGCAGTTTCAAAAGCCTTTCGACGGATGGTCCAGTCGCCATTAAAATACATTGAGTTGACTGAAACAAGACAAAGGGAAACAGACCCAACAGTGAAGTTGATTTCATGAAACGCGCTTCGGCAATCGTCGCCGCTTCCAGGCCGCATCACGTCCGCCGCCCGCGGCGAAATCGTATGGCTTTCATTGCTTCGCGCCCAGCTTGCAGCCGTGTCAAACATTCCGCACTTGAAACCTCAGACCGATCTCCCTGTACTCTGTGGCCGTTGACCGTTTAACAGAGATATGGCTGTCGCCTGCCATTCCTCCCTTCGGCCACGATCATGACCACAGTGGCGCTCACTCTCGAGACCTCCAAGCAGATCCCCATTGCCAACCTCTCTCCCGCTTCTGACGATGCTTCTTCATACCTTCTAGCCCACGTTGCGCTGGTCTGGCCCTACTCTGGCTCGACTGGCACGCTTGCCCTGCTATTGGCAGATACTGATATCCGACGGCGGAAATCCAAAGGTCAGGTTAAAGTCGTCTTCCACCATGGGTGTGCTCGAGAGGTCGCAAGGACAAAAGTTGGCATTGGGGACACAGTCAAGCTTGCGTTAGTCGGTTGCAAATGGACAGAGACTGGCGATTTGGTCTCGACTCCGGGCAAGAAAATAGATTGGGACCTAGAATACTGGAGACGAGTTACCTTGCAAGTGCACCGAGACGGTGACCTCCATTCTACAGTCGACTATAGAGCGAATGAATCCGATGCTTCTTCCGCGGACAGCGCAATTGCTCTGGTCAACGGCACGTACGCCGCTCGTCCCTCCTTAAACGGGGTTCTTCATCGCCAGCCGAGTACGATCCATGTCCCATACTTAACACCGCAGAAGACATTCCGAAAGGTCTCCGCAGGAACGTTTTTCGATGCCGCTCTAGACTCTGTCGACGAGGATGACGGATACGTTCCTGGTCGAGGACGGAAGCGAACCAAGTTTGCGAGGAACAGCGGAGCATGGAGCCTAGTGGATGCGGACGAGGAGTCAGGAGACATTTTGAAGTCAACGCTTGATGCCGAACCTCTCGAGCAACAGCCGACGGCCCCACGCGAAGAGATCAATTTGACATTGGAGCCTGTTGAGCCTACCGAGCAGGATCAGATACAACACGGGGAAGTTGAACATATCCGGCCAGAGGATGTGGCTGCCGACATCATCCAAACTCCCGAGGTGGACGTTGTCGAAATCGCGAGCCCAACTCCGCCTATGAACTCAATAGGATCGCCTTCTGTACCTCAAGCCGTGGCCATGGGTCCGCCTTCGACACCTCTCAGAGCTATCCGTTTGCATCCTTCCCAGGACGAGGGCCAGATGGCCCAAGTTAGCTCTACACCTGACGCTACTTCCACACCGCGACTGCTACCTCTCGCGTCGCCAGGATTACCGTTGGTCTCTCCCCTCGTCCAGCGGGCAGGAGTCGAGGTGGGATACTTCCCCACATTCGACGAGACTGCATCTCAATTAGACGCTTCAGGTGATACAGAAGCAGCTATTTCGACGGGAGAGGCTAAGCCTGTGAACGAGCTTGACGCCCCATCGCCGGGGTCTGAGGGCTCGCTGATGGTCATAGAACAAGTCTCTACTCCCAAAAAACTTTCCGAAGATATTGACGCTGGGCCTGTTGGGCGTTCAGAGCACATGGCGGCCATTGATCTAATTACAATAGACACGGAGAATGCGGTTAGCACGAGCGTCGCCGGATACCAGGAACCACAGTGGCTGTCCTCTCTGGAGTCTAAGATCGACGAAGAGCGCCTTCGATCTGATGACAGGGCGCTTTCAGAGATCAATGCTCAACTGCCTATCCCACGTAAGGTGATTGAGGACGAGGATGACGATATGTATGGAGCACCTGCTGATATGCCACAACCAAACGGGCCCGAGGCTAGTTTGCCTTCAGTCGAACCGCCCAAGAGCCCGTTGGATGTCCTCGAACAGTTTCTGCAAATGTCCCCAGTTGCAAATACGGGCCCCTCGAATGGCTTCGAATCCAGGGACGTGGGCAATAACCCCATGTTTCCGATCACACCTTTGCCACAGAGCGTCCCCGGGAGTGTAGCCATGGACTTCCGGCAAGAGAAGACATCGGACACTGTTATCGAGAAGCACTCACCAATTCCCTATCCTGAGTCACAGTCTCCGTTTAGGCAGAATCGAGGTCATCAAACAAGCTCCAGTACCTCCAGTCGTCGCTCATCGGACCAGCACACGCGACTTCGGTCCTTGGATGGCAATCTTGACATCCAGGAGCCATTTGCGGACTACATACATCATCTCGCTCAAATTGCCGCAACCGCAGAAAGTGTGCAGCAGCCCACAGCTGAAGCCGAGTCAGCACAAGCGGCCCCTCAGAGAGTGGTGGCTCCCGAAGTCGAAGCGCCACCAGCCAGCATTCTAGTCCACGGAGCAGGCTGGATTGAATCGTCCGCAGGTGTGGCAGAAAAGGTCACGCCGCAAACCTCCGAGAAAGTCGAGCTCGACGCGGCCGCGGGAGCGGACCCACTCCCTCCGATGCAGCCCACCAGTTTGGACGATCAAAAGGAGGATGTAATCATTCAGACAGGGTCCTCGCAGAGAGACAAGGCTCAAATGCAACTGCCAACACCGGATCAATCGCAACTGTATCAACCGCTGCCTGGAGCAGAGACTCATCTCGAGCAGACCGAAACGACAGAAGTGATCGATGTTGCTTTTCCTACACCTCAACATACGCAGGAAGAAGCTACACAAGAGAAAGTCACAGAGGAAGTGGTCGCCCAAGACAACCACGAGGAAGCTGGAGAGGAGTCTGGAGAGACTGATTCCACGCAACAAGAAGAGGTAACGGCACAGGTCATCGCAGAGCTGAGAGGGCAGCTCCAAGAAAACGAGTCAACGGGCCCTCTCCAAGAGGCGCCTGCCCAAGAGGCGCGAGAGAAGACGCCACAAATTGTTGCGAGCGAGGAGGAGGAGCCTGTTGAAGAGCTGGCGGCAAGCGCAACTCCTGTTATGGCTTCCACGACCCCCGATCTGCAACCTAATACAGTCATACCTCGTCGAATCTCCCAACGCCTTTCGGCAAGGAAGTCCACTATGGCTAGCAACATCTCCAGTCCGTATTTTACCCCTCGTAAACCAGCCCCAGCATCCTCCTCGTCGCCAATTCGCAAAGAGAATATTCGGCCTGCGTCGCCAGATCGGAGCAGTTTACGATTGTCTCCGGTGCAAGACAGAGGGAAGACATCCGTGCCATCCGCACTGCTACAAGAGGTAGAGCAGAATGGCATTGACATTACTCCTGTCTCTCCCAGTCTCCAAGCAAAGAGATCGATTTCCCGCAGACACGCAGGCATCACAACGCCTCTCGCATATTATGCGCACCTGAGTTCTCTGCAAGAGCATTTCGGCCAAGTTGTTGACATTATCGCCGCATGCACCGAATCCTCGCCACCGCCGCAAAGATCGAAATCAGGGCCGAAAGACTACCATACTACCTTACGCTTAGCCGATCCTTCACTCCCCTCTGACCGGCATGCAGCGGTACCCGCCCAAATTTTCCGGCATGCCGTGAATGCAATTCCTACAACTACCGCCGGCGATGTTATCATCCTTCGGAACTTCAAGGTCCAAACATCTGATAGAAAGTTCATGTTACTGAGCACGGAGACGTCATCTTGGGCAGTCTTCCAGGCGAAGCTCGACTCAGCTATGAGTTGGTCGGATGTGATCATTTCAGGGCCTCCCATTGAATATGGTCCCGCCGAAACCAGTCGAGTCAAGCTTCTCCTCAGCTGGTGGAATTCGAGTGGCAAGGGACAGTTTTCTCCAAGCCTTTTGACAAACGACCATCAGGAGATGGAAATAGGTTCCCGCGAGCTGCGAAGCAGGTCCCCCAGAACCAAAGACCATGCGCAACCTCGCCTGAAAGCGCAACCTGCGAGCGGTCGTCGGATCGCCAACATGACAAGCGATTTCAGCAACGAGAATGCAGTGGAGAATTTTTATGCCTCGTTTGCTAACGCAGACGAAGTTGGTGCGACAGAAGACACTGCCGACGAGGAAGCGGCACATGTTGTTTCTGAAGCACCCGCTAACGGACGTGGAGCGAACATGAATGATGATGCTGCCAAAGAAGCCGAAACCGATGTCCAGCTTGCCCAGCGGACTAGCAGGCGCAAGGCCAACAGAACTGATCACATTGCCAATGAAGACGACGACGACGTCAACATGCTAGATTATGCGCGCGAGAAGAGCACTCCTCTGACGGATGCAACCAACCAACGCAGACAATCGACCGTGTCCATAGCGGCGTCAGAGCCTGACAGAACCTTCACCCCACGAAGAAGCGCGAGACAGAAGCATAAGAAGTCCCCTAGTTTGGTGCACGAGTTGCGCGATGGGACTAAGTACGTCGACGATGATCGAAGGAGGAGCGGGAGTGTTGTGCATGAACTCAGGGGTGGAGTTACTTATGTTGATTGACCGAGCTTGGTGCAGCCATTCACCACCATGGTCATTATCATCGTGGCACGGTCATTGGCGGGGAGGCACTGCAATATCGACTGCTCCCAAGCAGAACATCAATAAGCTCCTGACGAGCTTTAGTATGAGCAGACACATACCACATAATGCATAATATGCCTGGCACGGATGCTTTTGTTTCACAGATTCGATTCTACCTCAACCTTTGCGTGCTGCAGCTTGTTCAAGTACACACTTCTACCCAGGCCCTCCATCCGTCCACCACCTCTCTTTCGGCGTCGTTCACAAAAAAGTCAACCCTAGCGCACTCACCACACTCAGCCCGACAACAGTCCACCCGGTGTATATAACTTGCTTATTCGTCAGACTCGCCCCCGTGTCCCAGACTAAATGCCTAATGCCGTTCAACCCATGATACGTGAACGGAAAGGCTACCGCGCCTTTGAACAGAACCTTCGCGACAATCGGCCAGGCGGCGAAACTTGCGGCCAAAGACGCGCTCTCGAGATGCCACCCGAATAGCGGGGCGACGAGGTAGGCAGCACCGAAGACGTAAATTCCGCTGGAGAGGGCGGCACCCGTGATTCGGTTGAAGGCCGAGCCGTACCAGGTTATCTGGGGTCGGTAGATGGAGAGGTGGGGGGAGATCTGGAGTGTGCTGTATTAGATGGGATGGATTATGTTTTTGAGGGGAGATGTGGCTGTAGAACTCACCGGGCGGTTGAGGCGTTGGTTTGCGAGGATTTCTTGCCCGGTGGATTGCGAGACTGTGGATGTCGTTGCTGGTCTGGAAGGTGGAGAGAGGGTTAGCATGTCTGTCGAAAGCTTGGGTGATGGTCGCGGAGGGCGGAGGAGTGTTCAGAAAACAAATGCCTGCTCTAGAGCTACCGAGCATCCCCACTTCTTCCTCTTCCTCTTCTGGCGTGGTGTCTGTTTGTTCTCACCCGGCCAAGATGCTCATCTAACTCATAGCCGAACCCGAGCATTTCGTTGCGGGTTGTCTTCCTTTGCAACACCTCTACCCTCCGAGACAGCACCACGCCGCAAGGGACCTGAGAACTGACCTGATCTGTACATTCTGACTGGTCGCAATGGCTGCCGGGGCCGATAATCTCGATAGAGGTGTCTTGCCCAATGTGGAGGGGTTGGCTGCGAGGACTTGTTCCGTGTTAGGGCTTGGTTCTGCATCTTGTTCCAGGAGGTGGATGGGGGACTTACGTCGCCGTTGTGTCAGCTGCAGTGCCCTGCGAGAGAACATGTTGGCCGACATGGCTGCTGCGAGGAGTGGTTGTCGGAGTGGCAGTTGAGCTGGTCGATCGAAGCTTCACAGGCTCATGATGTTCGGATCGGAGCATTGGGAACCGCGGAACAGAGCGCTTGGCAGTCACGTGGGAGGTGATTAGCTTTGTCTTCGCTGTGATTTGCTGGGCGTCTCACAAGCGAGCAACTCCGGCCGCTATGGGGGGCCATCGAAGCAAAATCAAAATCTGACTTCATCATCCTCAAGTCGGCCATATATACGTGGTACATATTTATATCCACGGTTTCTCCATGATTGTTGAACAATATCGATGATGAGATTTCAGCATCAGTCAGGAGACTGCGCCCATCTCGGGCTGCGGTTGTGTGGGTAGAAGCCGACGAGCTGCCAGTGCCGGAGTGACAGGATGAACGCAACTATTTTGACGATGGATCAGACACCCTGGAGCATATCGATCAGGAGACATTCACGGTGCATCACGATAGGCGATGACAAAGCGAAGACATGATGACCCGCAAAACCATATCTAGACTTCAGACAGTCTGCAGCGCGTGTTCTGCTTCACAACGCAATGAAAGAAAACTCTGATTGAGATTCGAAGGGACTGTTTGCTGACCTCTATGCTACCAGTCTCTTCCTGGTGAGGCTGCGCACAACCCACGATGCTGATGCCGCTGGTGTTGGTACGATTGCCGCCAGAAAAAGACTGGACCCTATTTTCCCTGCAGAGACGAGTTTTGCTCGATGATTGTCGAAATGCCATCCTCCTCATTGGAACCAGGCCCAATACTGACACGGAGCTTGTTGCAGAGATTCAATTACCTTACGAGGCACGTGTACGCTGGTGTGTCGAGAGAAAGAATGGGCTGAATCACGTACCCAAAAATGAACCCTGGCAGAGGCGGCCGTTCATTTGTAAGTATGGATGGCACTTGCACAGGATTCAGCGCTCCCATCATAGACGACCTTCAACAAGCCCTGCCGCGCTGCCTGGCGACTGTAATACTGGCCCTTAGCATGTCGTCTCCGATATACCATCTTCCTTGGGACGACGCAGTCAGGTTTCACAACAGAGCCCTTTGCCATGGCCTCTATGAAAGATCTAGGATGCTGTCTTGGTACTCCATCAATAAGATCGTCATATCGGAGGTTGTGATGCCGATGTCTTCGTGAGTTTTTCCGGTCTGGGGACGTCCAAAGTCTCGCAAGAGGACGACACCTTCACCGCAGGCACCCTTATCGTGTTATCGCTGCGCTGCACCATCAGAAAGCTGATGTCTTTCCCAATCCGTGCCCGTTCCGATCTCCATCTCGTCACCACGCTTCCTTCTGCATGCGTACTGCAATTGTTCATGCAAGAGCATCTACCCCTTCCGTCTATGATGACGACTCCTGTTGTCCCAAAACGACCACGCGGCCGACCTCGCAAGGACGGACGTCGTTCGCTTCCTGGTCTTGTCACATACGAGACTAACACACTCACCGACCCGTGGATGACACTCCGATACAACCCCAGCAAGAAATGCCTGTGTACCTACAAAAGTGGCGTCGATATCGGCGATGCGGTCTGTCCTTATCATGGAATTCACGACGACAAAAGCAAGACATCTTCACGCAAGGAGACTGCCCCAGCTCTGTTGCCAAAGAAGAGGAAGAGAGACGACGATCAAGACAGAGAAGCGCAGGATCATACACCTCGACTGAGCCCTACACTGGCAACTACTGACCAGCGACGAGGGGTTCGTAGCATCAGTCTGGAGATGATCACAGAAGAGCGCTTCAATGCTGAGTTGTGTCGATTGAAGGAACGCGCACAGCAACTCCTTGATGACGAAAGCCCTCCTGACCGACCCCCAAATGCCTCTCCGAACAGCGAAAGAGGTCCTCTGCTCGAGATTGACTTCCTCCAAGCCCCGCTCGAAGCCCGGAAGCTCATCTACAGCTATCTCCTTGTTCCGTCCTCCCAGACAATCACGTTCCCCAATCAGCGGTCCACTCACACTTTCAGCGAGCTGAATCCCGAACTGCAAGCCAACATCCTCTTCGCGCACCCTCTGGTCTACAACGAATGCAGGCCGATCCTTTACGGCGAGAACAACTTCGTGGCCCAGAGTGCGACAGATTTCTTCTTGCCCACTGGCATTCAATCCCTTCGACCAGCTACCGCGCGAAGAATCAAACACATCACAATTGTCAGAAAAGGTTCGGCGAACGAGTGTGACATTAGCAGTCAGGAGCTAGCTGCGTCTCTACACAGCATGGTCCTTCAATCCCCGGCTTTCCTCGGCCTACGAACCATCACCATCCGCTTCGAAGTCAGCCGACCAGCCCACTTGAACCTGTTCACGCTACAGACGTTCCTCCAAGGCCACAATGTGACAACTGATGTCCGAGTGATGTACAAGAAAGCCAAGATGGTAAAGGACGCAGCGGCGAAAGTGGCATTCAAAGCACTGCGGAAGGGGTCGCCATTTCAAGGACTGTGTCTTGTTGAGGAGTCAGAGCATACCATTTGCGCTCCTGGAGGAGGAGGAAGCCGCACTGTGGACGTGAATGAAGTATGCTTGTTCAGGACCTGTGAGGCAGGCGTTGAATATCAGGAGGGCAAACAGCTGTTGCGCAGAGTCATCTTGGACGATTTACTTGATGAGAAACTGCACGATGTGCCAGGGGCGGATGGCCGGTACACGTGGTTCTGCAAGAAATGTCCCAATTAAGATGCCACACAATGCGCTTCAAATAGGAGGAACTGGCCAGGATATGATCATGCCGGCGTGGTTGGAAAGTTTCACCTAACGATCTGATTACGAGGCTACGAGACATGATACTTTATGCTGCAACTTCCACCCTAGCTGATCTGTAGAGATTGGCCTTTATCAAGAGAGGGTTCCCATACGGAGAACAGCTGTATGGGGGAAATACTACGGACCATTTCTTTTGTACTGTTCACGACGTTCATCTTTAAATTCCTCGCTTGGTGCTTGGCCCCACGAGGCTTGCCATCCTGGCACCGGGTCTGGGGGACTGTCGCGTATCGGCCACTTTACGATCCACCGTATCACTACTGCGGGGCAAACAATGCTGCCTTGCCATTTTGGCGACCCTACAAATTTCTTTCAATCTCCCTCGCAAACCTTTTCTTCTTTCTCCCACAGACTCCAGCTTGGCAGCTCACATTCATGGCGCGTTACTATTGCTCATGGAGTGGTCTCAGCATTCTAGCTTGATGACGGGGTCTCAGAAGGACCTTTCACCTGTCGTTAATCACCCGCGCGGGCCGCTCCAATGGCTCCGGGGGCTTCATATCAAGGTTACATCTCATCATCAACTTGGAAAAGATACACCTGCAGCGAAGGCGGAGCGCCACCTTGGGCTGGGTTCGCTCTCAAGCTTGTACAGAAGTCACGCTCACGAACCTTAGGTTGCCTCGCTTTACACTCGATACTCAACCCAACAACTCCCCCAACACCCCTTGATTTAGAACCAAGCAAGAGCCCCTTACAATCCCTTGCACATGATCCAACCAATTTGAATACATTTCCCCATCTTGAACTCACGGTCCCCGACCTTTGCAAACCCCAGCCTCTCATATACTCTCTGGGCCTTGAAATTCCCTTCCCAAACACCCAACCACAATGACTTGTACCCTAAGCTCCGGGCGAGCGATTCGATCTCGCGCGTCAGAGTTTTGCCCACTCCCAGGCCATGGTGCGCTGTCGAGATGTATAAGCGCTGGAGCTCAACGACTGACCGGAGATGAGCGATGCACGGTTCGGTGGTCCCTTCTGCGAGTGTTGTAAAACCGATTACTTCGTCGTCTTCCTCGGCTTCGAGATTGGCACGGGCATCGTTGTCACTGTCCGGACTATGCTTATTGTCGCTCGAAGTGGCGGATACGTTGTTGACGTCGTTCGACTTCGCTCTCGCGCAAGCTACGAAGATATGCTTCGTCGGACAGCGAATAGCCTCCTCGATCGCTTCGACAGAGTATGCTTCCTGCAGATAAGCCTTCAAATCGTGCGGAGGAATCGAGAAGCCGTAAGAGGTAGAGAAGACTGTCGCCCCAAGGTGTGCAATGGCCGGCGCGTCCCTCACCGTCGCTGGTCGGACTGTGAAGGAAGGGCTCGTCCCCGTCGGAGCATCAGGCAGATTTGTCCGCGGGCTGGAAACGTGAAGTTTGATCTGGACTCTTGATGGCGGAGACAAGTGCGCATTGTAGGGATATTCCGGCGCCGGAACCGGTGATGATGGGAGAGGTACCGGATGTTGTTGGACGAGCATCGTCACCGCTTCGCCTTGTTCCCTCGCACAAATCTTTCGCCTTGCTCTGCCCTGTCCTGTCGTGATTGATGTCTAAGTGTGCACTGCCCGTAAGTAGTTCGTTGATCTTCCTCCCTAAGCGTCTGTGTGTGTGCGTTGCAATATCTCAACCTCCGGCGCGGTCGAAGATCAAGATCACAGACAACCCGCTGGACTTGGTGACGAAACGGAGGGAAATAAAATAAACTGCCCTATCCGAAATCTAAGGATGTACGGTGTACGAAAGTATTGAAGACCCAAACTCGTTTCACACGTCCTCAAGCCGACGATTTATCATCCACCCCAAGATGGCGAGATAAGAGAGCAAGCTAGAGCCTGGAGACTAGAGACACTGCCCAAGGGAGGCAAATAATAAAAAGGAAAACTTTCCTCACCCCTCGCACAACACACGTTACCGTGTACGCACGCACGCCCTACACGACATGAGATTGGAATTGGAACTGGGATTGGGGTTGCGAATGCGTGTTCGCGTCCGCACAGCCAATGCCCGACCGATCCCGTTGTGGGCAGTCAAAACTTATCTGACACCCGCGCGAGTCCTCAGACCGGCTGAGTGCCTTGCAGTTGATGGGCACGAAGCGGGGAAAAGCGACACCGACAGCCCCTTCTCGGCGCTCGCTCCGCGCCCTTCTACAACCGCAACACTGACGGGGGTGAGAACATGTTGGACAAAATCTGCGCCCTTTAACGCCACTTGGACATGTACGCGTACATGGTTTCGCCCTTGGATGGTCGCGGGGAGGCACTTCGGCGCCCATACACTAAGTGAGCTACCTGAGCTGTGCGCAGCGTATTCGCAATACTGTAGATTTTTTTTTCTCCCCTCAGCTTTGTCAAGTGCTGCTTGCTTGCTGGCTTGCTTGTGTGGTAAAGAAATTCGTGATTCTGATTCTCTGCTACGGGACATACTGTATAACCTAAATGCTGCCTCGTTCGAGACTTTTGACTTGGGCAAAAAAATCAACAGAACTTGTGCACGCGCAAATCGCTGGGAGGGGGTGGTTTGGTTGGGGTCGGCCGCTGATATCCGATACCAGCCGTCAGGGCGTCCTGTTTGCCTGCCGCCAAAATAAAATTCAAATTCAAAATCCGAAAAAAATTCAAATTCATCACCCTCGATTTCTCAATGATATGACGGTGTCCAGCAAGCAACCCTGACTCTCTCACTGAGGCCTGTTCCGAATGTGGGGAACGGGGAGGCTGAGTCCCCCGGGTCCGTCACGACTTGTGTGGTATCCCTCTCGTAACAAAAGCTTGTCTGTCTCCCCAGCTTGACGTGCCCCATGGGGGTGTTCGGAAAGGGGATGCCTAGGAGGTGACTTGCGATGGGACGAGGAAACCCTGATCGTACGTGGGTCTGCCTTCGGTCGCAGAGCTCGTGAACCATGCTCGTGCAGTGATGATCTGTGGAGCGGTAGATTCCAAGGGGGCAATTTCTGGAATGACAGCTGCTTCGGAACGATGCGGATTCAGCGTGTCGGTTCTGGGCGCGCAGACTCTTGCATTCGTGTCTGTTCGAACTGAAGACATTCCTCTCAAGGATGACCACTTTGATTTCACCGATTGGCACCCCCTTTTTAGATCCACCCTCTTGTGATGTGGGAATCTAGGAGTGCGAAGAGATCCGCTGCGAGTCCATGACAAGGTCTGTTTTCTTCGTGCAGGAGTCGGGTTGTGGAGATCTGTTCTGAAAACCCGGAGACAAGAAACTGCATACAAACATATTCGTCCGTGTCGTTGGCTTTTGCGCTGGGTTCCGAGCAATCCGCCTAATAGGGGGCTCGAACCCACGGGTGCCTTTCCGTTCCGAAACTTCGAAAACCGAACCGAAGAAAAAGTTGAGGACTGCTGATCATTGATCACGGATTGCGCGCCGACGACCACTTATTGACATACTCCAGGCAGGATGGCTCGTCGAGGTATTGAGCAGACTCCTCAGCATGAAAGCATTGGTGGAGAAAGGTGCCGGACTGTATATATAATTTTTTCTTTCCCTTTTTTTTTTCGCTTTTTGATTGATTCCAGGACGACTGAAAGACGGACAAAAGGGTTCAAACAAGAAGAGTTGGTATCCCCCAAACACAACACCAAAGCAGCCGCGAGAAATTGCAGAGACAATGAGACAACCCCGGGCCAGCCTCGTCGTTCGCTCGGTGGTGTCACAATTCTACGGGCCGGCCTTTCACCACAACAGTGTTAAATGCTTGCAGGAGGTGATTTGGCCTTCCCAGAGTCTATTTTTAGGGCAATTGAGTTAGCATTACCTGACATGGCACTGCTGGACTTTATCACATTACTTACGACGAAGCGTTTTGGTCCGCGTCCTCAGAAGCTCGAAAATAGCCTCCTTGTCGAGACTCAGCTTGTCGGCAATCGTGTTGTTCTGGCCATGCCGGAGGAATTGGATATAATTCTCCACTGTTCGTTCCTGGATGTCGGTCCCCAATTCGTCCCAAATGGGTGGGTTTGGGCCCAGAAACCTTCCAGCTTCTTGTCTTGCCTTGCGCATCTCCCGAGCATTTAAGCCTAGCTTGATCCACATAGACATCTTCGGATGCGACGGAACAAGCGGTCGTCGGCGGGTTCGGGAGATCTGGGATTGAGATATGGTATCGAGTATGGTTGTGTTGCGTCTTGTCGTGGTGGACGTGAAGATGCCATCGAACGGGGTTTCATGACAAGTGACGTGTCGATTTCTCGTAGGTGCATGCAGACCGTGTTCCGTGTTGGGAATGTGTTGTTGTGGTCGAAGTCTGAGATAGATAGGTGCTGTGGTTTTCGACCAAGGTGGTGGTTGAAAACCAAAGCACGCGCAAAAAACCAATGGTTTGAAGTCTGGGCAGTCGAACGAGGCTGCGATTCCATGCGAGCTTGGTGTCCACCCCAACCTACCCCTTACATGTATGTGCTCCGTAGTCAGACAATAGGGAGGATAGAGCGACAATGGTGAAGTCGTCTCGGAACCGGAGGTGAGGGCGTGCGTTGCAGGTATGGCCAGGTGACCTAGCAGCTGTCGATGCTGTCGCAGAACGAGCCAACTGACCCATTGAACTCTTCGGAATGCTCACTCACTCTTACCCCAGCAGTATCACCCCGAAGCCCTGCCATTCCCCTCGCGTACAGTAGTTTCGCCTTCTTTCTTGACTTGACTTCCATCACTAGCCAGACGGACTGTGCGCGCCCCTTGACAGCACCGATAACATCGCCCCTCGAAGCATCGATAATCCCAACACCAACAATGAGTCCTGGGCATCCACGAGGTTAGATTGGCAATCGAGGGTCGTTCTGAATGCGGCCTTGGCGATCTCATCGACGTATCTCTGATAGGCAGTTTTGTGGGAGTTGAGGTCAGGTCAGGCCTGGGACAAGGGCGTCATCGTTGCCTTGGCGACGAGCCGAAAACAAACCATGCTTCGCGACAGGGTCATTGCCTCTCGAACCACACAAGATAAGCGAAGAGCAGAGTTCCACGGGTAGTTGAGGCTATGGTCGTCCATTGTTCGCTCCTAAGGTTGAGTTGAACAGCTCAGGCCGAATCTTCTCCTGGACCCACCCCTTGGAGCATCCCCTGAGCGTCTCAGTGCCATGGAGTGTCCCGTGCATGTTCAGATCGTCGATCCGGTGAAGCAACTTCGGGAAATTTCGCTACAATTCAAAACTCAATAATCATTGCCTTCACTTTGGGAGGCCTGAAAAATCTGGGTATCTATAGAACGTCGTATGTGCTCTGGCAAAATGTGACACATCCGGCCATCGAGAGTTCGTCACTGAGGGGAGACTGGCTTTGCTCAATCCCTGCTCCGATTTGGAGTCCACCTCCTAACATTGACATCCCTTATTTTGTACTCCGAAAGTAACATGCCAATATCAACCTCCTTGGCCTTGGTCATGCCGTTCCCCTCACATTTTAGCGGAGGCGGAATATCCACATAACACAGCACCAATTGTTTATGCACCTGAGCCTGTACACGATTCACGCCATGTAGCCACCACCAATTCTTCTTGCTCGTCTTCCTTTCGATTGCTTTTCTTTGCTCGGTTGTCGTTGATTCTGTCCAATACCGATGTGTATATGATGGGATGATGACGACTGCAAATTCGGCGTGAGAAAATGCCGGTCCGCGGTTGTATAGAAGGTAATCAGTGGAGAATTTCACCCCGGAGCGCACAACCCAACCTAGGGAGCGGTAATGGTGGTACACAGCGTATGAGATCATGAAAGGGTCGTCAGGCTCAGCGGGTAGGGAAAGTGACCGTGGGGGATGGTATGAGTGTCTCCGGAATAGTGAAAGAAGTGACGTCGGTGGCAGAACCGTGGTGCTGTCATCGCAATATACGTTCAACACGCCCAAGCCGTAAGAGAGGAAAAATGCTTCTTCAAGGGATATGCTCAGGTGCTCTTGATTTTCTTGCTCGATGGGGGCTTCTGCTACCGGCTTCGCTTCTTCTAGAGGTGACGTGCCAGGGGACTTGATAGGCGACATTACCGGGGAGGTCAGATCGAATTCTCTAGCCTCGACAGTCGGCGAGAAGTGAACCGTTTTGGTTCGTCGTAAGCGTTCCACGGGTCGGGCGTCAGCAAGACTCACTTCTGAACACGTCGAGGTGGGCGGAGGTGTCGGCAGTCCATTCGTCTCGAATGCCTTTTTCCACTCTTCGAACCCGTCGATTGACCCATTCTCTTTTTCATCCGCAGGTGTCGGAGTCGCGGCCCCACTGGCAGACTCGAGCACGCCATCAATATTGCTTATATTCTGCACATTGCTCTTGAGAACGTTGAAGCTGGGAAAACCGTTGACATGGTCATCCGAAACGGCAGTCTGAGCATCGCTCAAAGGCATTTGCTCATCGAGCGTCCGATTGTTGTGCTCATCCAGGCGATCATTCTGCTCAGACTTGTTCGCCGGCACTCGTTCGTCAGTGCCGTCTAATTGTTCATGGGCAGTGTAACTCTGCTTCAATTCCGCAGAGAGCTTTTGGTCAATCTCTTCCTGCTCTTTTCTCGCTCGTTCATACTTTAACTGCCTGCGCTGCTCCCGACGCGATGCGGTATTCTCTTCAGCTGTCTTGCCCTTCTTCTTCCTGTTCTCCAACCAATTTGGCTCACTCCGACTGAGACTCCCCCTACCGAAGAATCCCATTTCCCAAAGTTTGCGGATTGTCTCGGGGTCGGTTACGTGTATGGACGATGTCGCTGATGAGAAATAGCCATTGTACGTTGGTCGACGTGGCGGTGCAAGGACTTGAGCAAGGTATGAGAGGGCGATTGCGACCAGTGAAAGCGGATTATGGGGGATGAGGACGGGCAAAGGATAGACTTCGACTGGGAGAAGATGCCGATGGATGTGGTTGTAATTGGGTCTCTTCGGCCGTCGTTGAGGCTTTGTACTGGTTGGCTTTGGTGTCGCGACTTCAGCAGGTGTAGGTTGCTCGGAAGCTGATGCCATGCTGTGTATCTATGGTCGTGGTCAGCTTCGGATAATTTCACATGCTTCCACGAGCCCAAAAAAAATTGTTGCAATGCGTCACTCAGATACCGTTGTAGTCTAATACAAGAAGCCCACACTGAAGAGCAGCTGAAATCAAAGTGCTACCTTCTAGGCAACGGAAATGGTCATCACCGGACGGAAGGGAAATGTGTAGTTGCGTGATTCACCGGGTTGGGCAGCATACTCACATTACATCCGGATCGCCGTCGACTGAGAGGGAAGTGAGGCTGGTCTCAAAGTGAGGTGGAAGCGTCCATCCGAGTGTGTTGGCAGCCCGAAACGCTGTTCGTGCTGTAGCAGGCTAGATCCCGCGTGTCGGAAAAGGAAGTCTTGTAGTCAAATAGAGTCTGTGTCGCGGTCGGGCTGATGAGTGAGTGTGCAGTCAGTGGAGTGACCCGAAACTGCAATAGGTCGACTTCTGCTTTTGCTCCCCGCAATTTTCATCGACGGAGGAAATTTTGAGATCGCGCTTTCTTGTCCATTTTGCTCTCTCCAACCACGTCTGAGTAATTTGAGATCAATAGCCGACAAAAATCACAAGTCACAGCACGCCTTGCAGCGAATATTCGAACAGAGCCAGAAAGCACAAATGCATCTGATGTACACAGAAGACCCGGTGACGGGCACAAGAATATACACCCTGAAAAAAGTCCTTGATGGGACCGTCACCAAGTCCGCACATCCTGCGAGGTTCTCTCCCGACGACAAGTACTCGAGGTGAGAGAGCATACGAGGTGATTCACTCTTGAGAAAACTCTGACATCAGCCGCAGGCATCGAGTGACCCTAAAGAAGCGATATGGCCTCCTTCTCACGCAGCAGAGTATGCTCGTCCCCCACTGTACGACTCCTCTCGAATGCGACTGACACACCTAGCAGAAGACGAGAAGAAATGAGTGAGTCTCCCTCGCGGGATCACAAGGGCGTTACGGTTACGGTTACGGTGCTTGCAGATCAGGGGAACAAGATACCCAGAGATACTCAGGGATGGCATTTTCAGCGTGTCATCAATTCATTCATGGTCGTTTGATCATTTCAATCAGACCTCTCGTTTATCTCTTTCTCGAATTGACCGCCCGTCCTGCTCCAACTCTCACCTTACCGCCTCCTCCCGCCCTTTCGCCGGACAGAATCCCCGGCAGGAAGTCCTCGTCCATCAAGTCCTTTATCCGCCTCCCTTCTCTCTCTTTGCTCTTGACATCCCGAACATACTCCTTTTGGTCCTCTGCCAAAATCAAGTCATTGCCCCAGCCACCTTTCCCACCTCCACCGTGCCGTGGACCTTGCCATTTCTGATTTGCTGTCCCGCTTGTCGGTTTAGGGATTGAATAGACATTCCCTTTGTTGTTCCATTGCATATTCCTCTTCAGGTGGAGTTTGACCTCGCCCTTGTCATTCGTCGTGCAACTGACTCGCGTAAGCGTGGGTTTTCCGCATCGTAGGCAGAACTGTCTATCCATTTGTTTCGTAGTGGAGAAACAGGCGTGACATCGGAGGATGAATTGCTTGATCTGAGAGATTCGTTGGCAGGTCTTTGTGGAGAGTAGATTCAGGTTCATCTGAAGCAGGACGTTCTGCATTGCAAAATCTCCTGTCATAGTCGCAACTTGGAGTGGTTTTGATGATGATTGGGAGGTTTTGCTGGAGGCGGATTCATCTTTTGCTTGTCGACGTTTGATGTTCGAGGGAGTTATCCAGCCTTCGTCTGAATCTGAGGCTTCATCTGGAGGACCGATAGTTAACCCTTCCGGACCTTCGTCCGTCTGCAATGCGGTTCGACCTGCGGTGCTCTCTGCGACTTCCTCTGCCTGCTCACCCTTCACTTGTGAATCGTCCAGATTGAGCGTCTCTACATGCTCCGCGATGCTGTCAACCTGTGTCTCCGCTTCATCTTGAGCAGCATGCCCATCACTGGCAATGCCATCCACTTGCCGTTCTCCAGTCTCTTCCTCCTTCTGTGGCGGCTTTCCATTGACTCTCTTCTGCCCAGGGACGCTTCTTAGTCGCCAATCCCCTCCATTCCTTTCACATTCAAGCTCATACGCCAATCCAAGGACCTCAAAGTCCGTCGCACTTAGCACAGATGCATCGCCTGTTCGTCTAGCAAACTCTTTCACAATTTTGATACTCTCGGGCTTCGGGGTGCGGACTGTGAGGAACGGCTTGTAGAGTGTTTCTACCCTGTTTCGGGCCTCTTCTCCTCTAATCTCGGAAAGAACGGACGGAGTCGTCAGGAGGACGTGTCCATTAGCCAGAAGGGTGGAGATGGAAGGGGTGTTGAGCAGGAGAGGCGATGCATCGAGTATAATAGTATGGATCGGTTTCTTCTCAGCCTCGGGAGAGGTGTGCGAGGGGTCGGTCATTGTCAGAGAGTCCACTACGTCTTGGGAATAGGAGCATAGTGCAATCTACTGTGATGTTGTCGCTGTTTGGGTTCGCACATGTTAAAAATTACCCCACGCTGAAAATTGTCGAGTTGGTCGGGAGCCATTATCTTATCGCCGACTTACATAAGCCACATGCGGCCTTTTACACAGCGAGGACAGGCACAACAGGTAGGCGCACAAGGTGCTGCAGCCAACTCCTGTGGTTTCTGAACAATCTTTACACACTCCTCTCCGTGATACTGTGCTGCGGAGAAGTCGCAGATCGAGCATTGCGGATCCGGATCGACGATGATTTCTCAACGATCATGAGGCTCCATGTCTCCTGTCTCAGACTCTAGACTCACCGTCTTCCCATGTCTACCAAATCCCAATGGAGCACATATCAGGAGTCAATCGACACTTGAACCGGCGCTGATCGACTACTCCTACCTCTACTCGACGTGAATTTCACATATGGAGATCGGAGTCGAGGCTTTAAGATGTTCAAATCTTTACAAGTCCTTTCCTTTCAGCGTCCGTATGGATGGTAGAATCTCGAAGCCACTTCCTCTGCTTGATTTCATGCAATCTAAGCTCTACTTCAGTCTACTTGCCCAAGGCTTTGGCAGGCCTCATACCTATCTTGACAACCAGGACTTCGTGCGAAATGACATAACTACAGGAGAGACCGTTATCATTACCGTGGAGCTTCTGAGATACCAATGGTATCTATGCAATATGCTCCGTGCCGTACTTTCTCCCCTTCACAAAACGTCCGTCCTATCCCGGATAGACACCGGTTGCGTACAAGCTTGCGAAGTATATCCAAATGAACTCCTGGCCGACTTGAGACACGATGGCCAGATGGGTCTTTACAAGAATTAGGACTGATTCACTCGGCCTTCTCGAAACTCTCGCAGTCACTGCTATACTTGCTTCGCCTTCTGGCGTTGTTTGTTTCGAAAGGCCGAGGTGAACAAGATGGAGTGCGGAGTCTGGGTCGCCATCTTCCATCCGGCGATCCTATCCTTGATACCCTAAAAGAATAGACGAGGCTGAACATAAGTTCCCCCACGATGTCTGCATATTCTTGGTGGCAATAGCGAAAACTTCGTAAAGTTGACGGATTATCGCTATTCGGGGCTGCCGCAGGGACGTGATTTCGAGGAGCCTTTCGCTTTTTACCAACTGCTATAGCGGCTTTGATCCAATGTGTTCCACTGGAAGCGTTTGAACCCTGCATTGTTTGGGGATTCAAAAGGCATCATCCAGCATCATCCAATCTTCATATGCTTCCAGAGTACTCTGCCCGTATTTGATCAGATCCGGGGCGTTCACTCGTTCCCGGTCCCCGTAGCTCCCAAGGAGACTCTCCGCTCTATGCCAACCTCACCGAGGCGTCAGACGAATCAACAGGGGGTCCTTTTGCCAAAAGATGAATGTCTGCTGTTCACCCCAATCCTTGATCCTCGGAGCAACATCCCAGGCGATGTTAAAAGCGTACAGCAATCTCGCCAGGATTAGCCGCATCTCGGCCCAAGCGAACTTCTGTCCTATGCACATGTGTCGCCCAACGAGGAAGGGATTGAAGGCGGCCAAGTTATCAGTTGGACTTGGCGTTTCGGCGGGGAGGAAACGTTCCGGGATATATTCGTGGGGGTTGCTGAAGTTCGCAGCGGAGCGGAACGCAGGGTATTGATTGACCGCAACGAAAGTCTGCAACGAGCGGGATCAGCACAACAGGTCGGGCTTCGAAACTCAGCATACACGCAGCAAGGAGAAGGGTGGACGATGTCTTACTCCGCCCGGCACCCATTTGCCGCAGATCTCCTCGCCCGAGGCGGGCACGACGCGAGGAACAGTGACGGCGCTGGGCGGTCCCAGGCGCATCCCTTCATTTATCACGGCGGTCAGATACTCCAGGCCAGCCACGCCCGCGACGTCGATGTCCTCCTCGCGCTGGAACGCAGATCGGACCTCCGCGGTCACTCGTGCCATTGCGCCCGGCGAGTTCAGCAGCCCAAACAACACAGCCGCCATGGCCGTGCTGGTCGTCTCGCTCCCCGCAAACACAAACACACTCATGTTCAACTCCAGCTCCTGCGGCGTCACCTTCTCGTTCTCGCACTTACTCTTCTCCCGGTCGTCGTTGTAGTTCAGCACCGCCTGGACGAAGTCCGGCCTCTCGCTCTGCAGCTGTAACCGCTGCCTCACCTTCCGTATGCTCAGCTCGCGATGGTAGGCCATCTTCTCCCGCACGCCCTTGGGCATCGTGTACCGCAGCACCTTCTGCAGCGGGGCGTAATAATTTAGACTGGCCACCAGGGCAATCCCCTTGCCGAACCGGCACGCAATCTCCACCCAGGGATGCGGCCTCCCCTGCTCCGTACTGCCGAAGGACTCCCCGAACGACAAATCCGCCGAGATGTCAAAGGTGACGAAGTTCAACCACGACACAATGTCAACGACCGCAGCGGCGCTGCTGCCGGAATCGGCGACCAGGGCGTGGAACTTCCGCACCATCAACGCGACATACTTCTCGATCAACGGCGCTTGGCCCCGCACCGCCCGCTCGTTGAACGCGCCCATGAATGCGCGACGGAACCGCGCGTGCGCCTCCTCGTTGTTCCCCATGATCGAGTAGGGCTCGTCGGCGTGTTGCTTGCGGAACCAGATCCCGTTACGTTCTATGGGGGCGCGCCCGTGGCCATGGCTCGGCCGCGCAGACCCACCAAGCGTGCCGATGTAGATGTCCCTCCAGGCGCGGGGGTCCACGTACGACAGCTCGTCTGGCGCGATCCGCACGATGGGGCCGTATTTGTCGTGCAGGGCCAGGAGGTCGCGGTGGAGGTAGCCGCGTTGGAGGGCCAGTACCCAGGTCAGCCGGGTGGCTCGCCATGCAAGCGGGCCGGGATACTGGCGGAGGGGGTGCAAGAAGATGTTGTACACGAGTTTGATGATGACGTAGAGTGAGGTGGTGGAGACTAGGAGGGTGAGTGCGAAGACGGTGGTTTGCAGAACGAGCATCTCGACAAAGTTTGGGGAAAGTACTATGATGGGCTGGATGGACGGAGGCACTCTGGATTAAACTTTGAGGCGTTGTCGGTTGGAACTGGAGGAGACACTGGATCAGAACATGCGGGTTCAAAATACAAGAAATCTGGTCGAGAGATATCGATCTTTCATTATTGCGTACTTGAGTGCGGCTGAGAGGTTGTGCAAGAGTTGACAGGGCCGAGCCACGACGACGTGCATGAGCATGAGCTGAAGCCATTCGAGTTACAAGAGTCACAGCGTCGTGATTGGCTGGGAATGAAGTCATGATTGGTACGACATTCAGCGTTGATGGTTTCTCCGATCACCTTTCACTCCCCGAGTCTGCTTCCTATCCCCCGTAGTGAGGATACACGTTGTCGAACCCACGAATAAGGCCACATCACTTGTCGCTTGCTTAGAGGACGAGGGCGAGGACAACCCCACCGACCACCGCTGCTGCACCAACCGCCCCAGACCTCAACGGCGCAGCGGCCGCGCCAGAGAAGGTTTCAGTGGCAGCAGTGCCGGTCGCCGATGCTGTGCTCGAACCGCTTCCTTCCGTGGCAGTGGGGGTATCATCCGAGACCGGCCACGCGGGCACACCGTCCTCGGTGCCATTCACAGGTGGACTCCACGACGCATTGGGATTCAACACATTGTCAATAAAGATGACGGTTCCCTCTGAGACCGCCAAGTCGACATAATTGACGCCAGCATTGTTGATGAAGTAGTCGCCAGCAGGGGTGATCGAGACGGTCAAGTTCTGGCCTTGCAATGTCGTCAGTTGGGTTCCATTTTGCAAGTCATCGAAGTGCCAGACATGGCCCTGGCCGGCCACGACGTGGTATTTGAGCAGGTTAGCGAGCTGGTCGCTGCTGAGGGCCGAGAGGGCGTCCTCGACAGTGGCGAAACCATCGTTGATGGGAATGAAATACGTTGCGTCGTGGAGAAGATTGAACTCTTCGGTCAGGCCGGTGTCGTTGAGCGCGGCCACGAAGGAACTGCCGTTGAAGTCTCCCGAGGTCACTGTTTCGGAGACGCTGAGCGGAATTTCCAGAACACCGTTGATGGTATAGATCCATCCCTGTGAGAAGGGAATGGGTGTTGCTGGCCCTTCAGGGCTGTAGTCCAAGCCGCTATAGAAGCCGACGACGTCCTCGTCGTCATCGTAGTAGAAGGCCACGTTCTGTCCACCTGTAACGTTGGTGTAGTTGCTCGAGGTCAAGAGTGTTGGAACGACAAGGTAGTCCGTGATGTTGTCGTACCCGCCATCGATGACGTGGTATAGGAGCAGGTTCAACAGGTAGTCCTCGCCAGCAGTCTCCAGGGCCTCCCCACGCGACGAGTTCAAGAATAGCGCAATAGCCGTATCGTTGGGGGCAAGGAACGTAATATTCGTCTTCCCAGCTATGGCTTCGAGAAATCCAGGGAGCTCAGACACGACCTCACTGATGGTGGAAGTTCCGTCGGTGGTGTTGAGCACCGTGACAAGGTCTGCGGGTGCTTGAGCCAGGGCCGTGACAGCCAGAGCGGCAAGAACCAGTCCTTTGGCCGCCATCGTTTTGGGATCGTTTCTTTATTATTTGATCTATGGGCTTGTCAGCAAAGGGAGACTGGGATTTGAAAGTGAACTCGAGCTGGCATGGGAGTAGCAGCAGACAGAGTATATGTCTCCTGGGAAAGCCGGCATTCGGACTTGCAGTGTCCTTCGGCCGCATGGGCACTGATGGTTCGATAGTGCAATGCTAGCAGTCGTGCACGCGAAGTCGCGGGCATAACGGTGACAACATGAAGCATTCTCTCTGGTCGATTGGCCGACCGAGCCCGAAGGAGCTCTAACTCAGCTCGCGAGACAAGGCCATTAGACAAATGCAGCCAGTCGGCGCGAGAAAATGCACAAGAGACCTCTCTCGTCCCACACCGACGACCTCGTGGTCCTCGCAACCGTTGAACATTGCTAGAATGGTGTCGTTTTCAGTCTGGTCGAATTTCCGTGGTTGACGCGAGTTGAATGAAAAATTCTGTTAGCAAAATGACTTCTCAAGCCTACTCTGGTAAACCCAACAGCCACAGAGTTTGAAAGAGCAAGCTTTTCACGCCGACACCGGCGAACTTGAAATGCTAAGCTGCAGAGAAACCTGGTCAGCCCGGGTGGTAGGAAAAGAAGCACTCAATTGATAGGAGAGTGGATTTCCAGGAGGATCTTATCTGATAATTATTATCTGATAAGATGAAAAATAGTCGCCCGTGTTGCCAAGCCTTTCCGCACTTTGTTCGGGCGTGCAATTCCACTCCCTTTCCCTTTAGGTCCCTCGTCCCTGCCGGCTGCCGATGCAACGCGGAGATGGTTACTCTTCTCATCATCTCATCATGCTTCATTCCCTTGGGCGGCACCAGGGAGCACAGCCTTCCTTAGCTCAGTATATGGCTCCTTATGGACCATGACTCTGCTGCCAGCCGTAATGAGCAAACTCATATCCTTCCAGGGTCCCTCCCGTCTTGTGAGGTTTTGCTCTTCTCCCTAGGTCTTCTCCTTGCAGGACACGTTCGCCATGTGCGGAGATTTCCGGGGCCATGCTGTGCAACTTTGGCGTGTGGAATACTATGTGCTCCATCTTGGGTACGTATCCTCTGGCTAGAGCTTGCAGACGCAACTGCAGCCGGTATCGGTCAAGCTGCAAGAATGGTCGAGCAATGCCGATCGCTCATGCATTGTCATGTTCAAGGCTCCGGAAGCATGGTTAGCATCAAATGTGCGCTAGGGTTGGCAAAGCTTAAGGCCCTACGCTATCCATAAGTTGACACCGACGTTAATCGCGGGACCAAACCTGCACTGACATACGACTGCTAGGTGCAAAGGGAGAGGCAACTGGCCAGTTGGAATCTTTCTGCTGGACTGAAGCCATGCCATGACACGATATTTTATCGGATAAGATGTCCAAATACTCCTCTGCCCACACTTATGCAGCTTTCCGGGGCAGGTCGTGGTGGAAACATGTCCTCTCACGCCACTCAATCGCAGTAGAATGAATGCTTGGGCACTGGCTGGCTTGTGGCCCTCTGGGCGTCTTCGTTGCCACGCTGAGAATGCTCTAGACCTTGGCCCATTCTCCCGTCGAAGGCTCCTCGAATGTTCCCAGAGGATCTCCCGCATGCGCCGAAGACACTGCGCAGATTGGAGTACTGACCCAGCCTATATACCGAGCATATTTGCCCCGAGACTGTCCTTTTTCGTCGTTCTCGCGTTTCCGTTTTCCCAGAGGCGTTGCCCTACGTTGAGTGTCCACGATGAAAGTGTTAACGATCTTGCTTGCCCTTTCGGGTCTGTCGCTCGGATCTGTGGACGAGTACATTGGTTGCCTGAACGGCATCCAGACGGCTGTCTCAGACCTCAATTTCAATGTCACCGATCCCAGTGACTATTACGGCAATTCATGCACCAACGAACTCCTCGTGAACTCGATGTGGGCAGCCGCCAAAGTCTATTGCACCGCAGAGCAGATCGTCGCCGGCTCCGAGCTGTTCGCAGGGTACTGCACAGAATACGGCGGTGTTGAACTGGTTCCTTATTCCAAGGTTCTTCCCATCCTCACCAACGACTATATCAGGTCCCTTCCAGTTGCCGAGTACAGTGACGTGGAAAACTATACGGTCTTCAATACGCCGGTCTTGATTTCCAGGTCCCTGTATAAGGCAGCCAGAGATACTTATGTATGTGCAACTGTTTGTACTCATACACACTGCGCTTACTGACGAGGGAATAGGTAATATTTGACGTCGAATATGTCCTACACGAGAGATATGGGTACGTCGTACTCCTTAAATGAGGCTTTACGGTTCCGCAATATACGCTGACAACTCTCAGCTGGGCAGTATATGGGTTTTGGGGCGGGCTACTGCTGATAGGCATTATCAACCGTGTCGCCACGCATTTCTTCTACTCTCGTCGCTTGAGAGCTAGGACGGACATCGAAGGGAGCCAGCCCTCCGGTTCCCGTAAAGGCCGCTCTGGGCCCATCGCCATTGCCAGTTCAACCCATCATTGGATCAGGTCACACATAATCATTCCGGCGGCATTCGGCTCACACCACACCCGCCCATTGCTTTGGTCCACTATTCCGACACGGATGGAGACCATCATTGTGACATCTTTCTGGGTTATGACCTTCATTTTGTGCTGCGTCAGCTATTATATCTTCTCGCCGAACCTTTAGTAAGCTCCGGCCTCGGGTTGAACATAACTCTAGACATTTGCTGATCCGCATTTAGCTATACGGAACCGCAACAGGCCTGGCGCTACATCTCGGACCGTACTGGCATTATCTGCTACGCTACATTGCCTTGGCTGTGGATGTTTGCCGGCAGGAACAATATCTTTTTGTGGCTCACCGGTTGGAGCTTCGCGACATTCAACATTTTCCACCGTCATATCGCTCGCTGTGCTACAGTCCTTGCAATTGTTCATTCAGTCGGATGGTCGGTGCTGGAAGCCAACTGTATGTCCGTGATGATGCTTTCGTATTTCGGGCGTCCATGCTGACATATCTCTTTCCAGTGGGCTACTTCGCTGAAGCATGGACTGAGCAGTATTGGTACATGGGAGGAATGGTAAGACCTTCTGCTCCCGCCTCATCAGACGAACCTTTTAACAACGTCGGTCAGGCAACAGTTGCAATGAGCTTGATAGTGCTCTTCTCTTTCATGTGGTTCCGAGTCAGATCGTATGAGCTCTTCCTCCTCATACACATTGCACTTTCTGTAGTAACATTGGTTGGGTTGTTCTAGTAGGTACATCGCCACCTTGCCCTCATGGAAGTGACTAATTCGTGCCCAATAGCCATACTAAGATATTTAACGGCGAGTATGATGGCTACCTTTGGCCACCAGTCGCAATTTGGTGCTTCGATCGAGCAGCACGTCTGGTCCGATGGGCATACTGCAATGTGCATGTCAAGCGGTCGAGCTCCGTTGTTGGCACGAAGGCAATCGCGAGCTACGACAAAGATGCCAACTTCATCAGACTTGAAGTTGTCCCAGGTTCTCGCATGCTCAAGGCCGGACCCGGTCAGCACTACTTCCTGTATCAGCCATTGAGATTCAAAGGCTGGGAGAACCACCCCTTCACGTTGGGATCTTACGAAACCATCGGAGACTCCTCAGTTGGCTCGGCCAGATCCCTAGCCGAGTGCAAGGGCGACGAGCAAGCACTCAGGGACAAGGAAATACAAGTCACGGCCACGAGCCCGTCCTCGAGCACTCCATCGTCGGATGTGACGCCAGCGCCGTCGCAACACGAAAGCACGGTCTTCCAAGATGCGACTGGCCAGCAGAAACTCACTTTCTTCATTCGCCCGTTCAGCAGCTGGACTAAACGTCTCCGCCAGGAATGTCTGAAGTCCCCCGACGGGATGATTACACCGAGCGTGTTCATTGAAGGACCCTACGGCGAGCGCAGCCCTCTGAACGCGTTCGAAAACGTCATCCTCATCGTCGGTGGAACCGGCATCGCCGGTGCAATGCCTTACCTTGCCGAACACATCAGAAACACAACTGACAGTGCGAAGGAGTCAAGCGGCGATGGAAGACTCGTCACCCGCACAAGGGATATCACGCTAGTCTGGTCCGCCAAGCAGTCGGCCATGATCCGCAACATCGCAGCGCACGAGTTGAAGCCGATTCTAGGGCACGAGGGCATTCACGTCCACCTGCACGCGACTTCTCCACTCGAAAGACAGAGCAAGCCCTCTGGCGTCAACAGCAAAGAGATCGCCGTTGCTGACATGGACCTCAAGACCGGGACCGCCGCTACCAGCATCAACGACAAACTGAATATCTCGTATTGCCGGCCCGATATCCGTAAGACGATCTTGGATCTCGTCAACGCGGTGCACGATGCTGGCGCCGCCGGGGGCAGAATTGCCATTCTCACGTGCGGCCCGGGGGGCATGGCGGATGAGGCGCGGGAGGCCGTGCACACGGCCCTGAAGCAGGGCAAGAGGGGCGTCGAATACATCGAAGAAACGTTCGGGTAAGTCCATATGTGCTGCCTCTATTCTCGATCCCTGCTGATGCCCGTATTTTCAGATGGTGATAGATTGCCAACGCGCGAGAGCTTACGGGCACCCGAGATGTGGACTTTTAGATTAGATCCTGGAGGGTTGAAGCACGTGCTTGTTTTGGGGCTGGGCTGATTCGATGCCGGTACCGATGCATTCACAACATGTAAGCGACTGTCTCAGATAGGTACAGGTATAGATAGAGGTATGTGTAGTCGATACGTAGTTCAGCTATTCCTCAACCTCGGAAACAGCCGGAGCGCATTCTCGCGATCGATATGCTCTCGCCCAAGTCGCAGAGAAGAAGCGAGTCACGGAGTCCAACCGGGTTGCCAGTCGTGGCCAAACTAAACCATCCTGGGAAACTTACCGGGTCCACTCTTTAATCCACCCCCGTGGACCCCCCTTCCCCTATTCCTGGTTGGCCCGCAAACCCGGGGACGGCCAGGACGGGCAACACGAAGACGACTCCGAAGTCTGTTAAACTTGACACTGTCGTCTGCGCTGGACCCCCGGAGAAAATATCAATATGACCATGGCCTCGGCGACTATTGGGTTGTGACAGCATCCCGACACCTGAACGAACGCCCGAGGAAGATTGCTCAGCCCCAGCTGGAAGAGGCGAACGACTCGGTGAATTGCTGTTCCAGGACAGCTGCAGATCGGATTTGTTCGATCGTCCGATTGCCCACTACGATCTTGGGGGTCTGATCTATGGGACCCGATCTATGTAACGCAGGCCGAGTCTTCAAACAGGCACATTCAATCTATCCGAAAGAGCTGAGAAGATCTGGCGTCAGATACTATCGTTGGGGTTCATATAGTAATTACCAAATGCGATCAATCACCTCCTGCCGACGGACGACGCGGCAACTCCTAGAAGACTGAACCTCTGTCCCGGTCGACGTCTCCCACCTCCATGGAGCTAATCATCAGTCGTACTTTGAGAAGACCTCCGATTCTGCCTGGGCAAACTCTCTCATGATGGTCTCGACCCTTTCCGCAGAGCGCGGGGTTATTCTGCACGGGAATTCTTTCGTGCATGTGACCAGGCCTTCGCTCCACCCGGTGGCATAATCAGTGTTGGGGTCTAGGAGTCGACCATTTTCGTCGACCTCCTTTTCGACCGAGAAAGCCCACAGCAGCTTCGCGATGCCAACGAAGAGATTGCGCTCGGCCAGTTGAATGCCTGGACAAAGTCTCCTACCGCTACCTGGTATTTTGTCAATGAATCGATTCGATCCGCACCAGGAAGGCCCCGCGAGCAAAGGAAAGGTGCTACGGACCGTAAATATAGTGATCGCGAGAATCATAATCTGCGGATATGGCGTATTCTGACGCGAGAAAGGTACGGCCGGAGTATCTTGCGGGATCGAACTTGTCCGGGTCTGGGAAATGTGTCTGATCTTGGTGCAAACCCCACACATTGACAAAGACCAGACTCCCTTTTGGCACGAATTTGCCCTCGATCCAGTCATCTGCAGAAGTTGGTGGAAGTTGTTAGACTCTGCGTGCCGGATGGTTAGACATACTCTTGCATACTCACCTTCTGATGATACATGAGGTGGGATGAGTCCACCGACAGGGCGCCATCTCATCGTCTCCTTGACAACTCCACTGACATATGGGAGATCATTGTAGTCGGCCCAGACAGGCGAGCGACTGCCATCCATGACTGCGTCAATCTCGTCCTGCGCCCGTTTTTGGACATCTGGGTAACAGGTCATTGCTTTGAGGAAGCTAAGAATGGCGGCGGCAGCGGTCTCAGAGCCGCCATCCATCACAACCCCGCCGAGCAACCAGAGTTGATGCTCGGTGAGGTTGAGCTTCTCTTGTCTATCGAGCACATTGTCGATCAAAGAATTTTGGCTGCCCCGTTTCTGCCTTCTCTGCCTGACTGCCTCAATCATGTCGCCGTAGAGTCCATGAATCTCATGGTGAACCGATCTGGCCCGGGATATCCAGTTTCCCAGAAGCTGCTGGGGAATGTATCTCAGAAACGGGTAAAAATCGACCGGTGGCATGGCTCCGAATTCCATGATGTGTGTGAAATGCTCCAGGGCTTCGTAGAGTCTGTCCATGTGTTTCGTATGCACCGCTGGAGTTCGAATACCGTACACTACACTCGCCGACCAACACATCAGTCAGAAGTTAGAGCGAATAGCCTCCTGACCTACATATACTCATGATAACGCTGTTGCTGAATCGTTTTGGGTGGAGCATGAAGTTCTCTGGCTGGTCAATAAAGTCACGGATCATCTGGACAGCCTCCGCATTTTGCAGCTTGACGTGCTCCTTTTCGCACATCAGTTCAGCAAAATGTTGATGGACAAGCTTCCGCATCTTTCTCCAATCAGCATCATTGTTCATGGTGAGTAGATAGTCACCCTTCGTGACTAGCTCTTGAATGACATATGAGGTCGGGCGGCCACTGTAGATTGCGCTCCTCTTGTCAAGAAGCTCCTTAACCAGGCGACGGTCTGTCAGTACAATGGCAGTTCCTGTCCCAAGCTTGAGCGAAAATATGCCACCGTATTGCCGCGCCCATTCGGTGAACCTGAACAGATACGTCAGACTCATGAGGACGTTCGAGCGAAGCCAACACGCATACTTGAAATGTGCCCCTTTCTTCGGAATCTGGTGGCCATTGCCTACGAACGGGAGAGTCGGGGGTCCTTTTAGTCTGTAAGTCTGATGTATCAGAGAGATAACCGCTGGAGAGCATACCTGGGGGATAGTTGGATCCTCTGTGACCAACAGACAGAACTGCATAGATGATGAGACCGAGACACGCGACGAGAGCCGAGCTGGTAATGAAGGCAGCCATGGGGATGAGGTTTCAAAGACCAACACAGCTCTGCCAGGACTTGACCCAGACGATATGGCGGGCAACTTCTCCAGCAGGCATGAGCCTGGAGAAGTAGCTTTCAGCCTTGCACATCTGGCGAAGGAGTGGGTACGGGGAAGTTGCGTAATACGCAATCACGATCAGGCAATCAGTGATGCAGCAAGGCTAGCCAGCTCAAGAATCAGAAGAACAGGTTGATTTGGTGGTGGCTGCCACACCCCAAACAGCGCAGATATCCATTGTTCTGAAGGAGAGCCAGGCGGATCTCGCTCGAACATGTGACGGTCGCAGCCGTAAGGCGCCACCGAGTCAGACGCCTCACCCCAGGGCTGTGCCAGCATCCACCAGCGACAGGGCCGAGTTGGACATGTCTTCAAAAAGAATGAGTCGAGTGTCAGCAGGGCACTGATGATATTAGGCTTCAGGCCCCAAGATGGCACTGGGGATGGGAGCGATTACAACGCCAACAATTGACGACCCGCCCTGACCAGCGAGTGCGAACATGGGAATGAGAAGAAGAACTCCACGAACCATGGCCGCCAATGAGTCTCGCGTGAATCGTGGAACGTCCCACACTGCACTATGCAGGATTCACGGATTCATGGGGTACATTTCGATCGGATAGTTCCTGGAAGGTGTGAAGAGCGCGGGAAGGCAGGGAAAGTAAAGACGAGGTTGTGGTGCGTGTTACTCGTTATACCGTATAATGAGTCTTATTCATCGAGGAAGTACTGTATGATTGAGTCCCCCCGTTTATTCAGGGACTTCGAGATGTTAACCTACCTGTTACCTCACCTTCCGGCCCAATAGCACAAACCAACATGACCGGTCATCAATCTGCAAGGATTATTTCCCATAGTGGACCCATTCCGGAGCGTATTCGCTTAGGAACGCTATTGCTTCTCCCAAAACTCTAGGCATCAGACTAGATGATATCAAGACTAAGCAGGCTGGATTCTTGGTAGAAATCGAGGCTGGCAAACGTGAGAATGGCTATTCCCAATAGGACTGGCCGCCGTGCCACTCTGCGTGAAAGGGACCACGTCGACCGAAGCCGGGTTTGTCAAGAATTCGGAGTGTTCAATAGTATAGCCCAGTGCACACGGCAGAACTTGTTGGCAAGAAGTCGAATAGCCACCAGTGCGTTCCAAGCCCAGATCGGCGAGATTGGTTGAAAAGTGGGATCCATCCCTCGGGTACAGTGGTTGCAGGGAACTAAGTCTGTCGGTGCCAATGGGTCTAAAGTGCGGTAGCTGAACACCCACCACGGTTCCTTCATGTGGTAGACTTGCCATATGATCTTACCTGAGTTGACGGGGGAGTGGGTGCTGAAAGCGTCGAAGCCTGCATCAAAGCATAGAGGCTTGAATTAAGATTTCACCCTAGAGCTGTGTTAAGTTGGTGCAGACACCAAACAAAGTGGCATCGGGTGTCTTGCCATTCAGCATTCCACCTTACAGGCTGGCCACTTGCGGATGTACCTGGGCTAACTGTCTCAAACGGCCACGTGTAGTCCCGGCAATCTTTGACGCAGTCGCTTGTGGGACACAAGGTCCACCAGGTCCGACTTCGCAAGTCGACTCCGCGAGATATCGCTGACCGCAACAACTGGAGTGCCTGCGGCAATATTGGAAAAGGTTCAGATGTCTTCGGGATGGTGGCCTCAGACGTGTCTCTTGCGTGGAGGGACGAACCAGACCTTGTCCAACTTTCGGATGCTCCGCAGACCGTTGCGAGAAACTCTGCTAAAACACAGTGGGCTGCGACGCCTCACATCGCAGGGAAAATAAGTTGACAAAGAAAAAAGCCGTGTACAAAACTCCTAACATAAACCGTTGAAACAAAGCCAGATGACGTTTGTGAAGTGCCTGTAAGGTGAATGCAAGGCGCGAGAGTGTCAGAGATCTACGGGACTGAAGCTTAATGAAAGAGGCAGGTAAGGCTAGATCCGTAGGCGACGTGCTTTGGTGACGTGCTAGGGTGCCAAGCGGTGCCCGGAGATCAAGCCATTGCTGCCCCGCTAATCGCGTGTCGTGTTAAGTGGCACGCGCTCGCGCCCACGATTTCTTTGACCATGAATTGCTTTTCCGCAGATCGTTCAGTTTCATTGTCTGTTATGCAAAGTTCAGTTTTGCATAAGCCGATCTATGGATTCCATTAGCATCAATGGCGACAGAGAGTCTATTAAACATTGACATCGGGCCCCTTCAGGGGGATCTTCTCAGAGAAACGAAGGTATATATCCTGGTCATCGCGTCCCTCAGGCTGTCGGAAGCCGCTAATTACGCAGGGTCGGCAGCCTCGTTCAAAAAATGACTTAGACCGCCTCGACATCGCTGCAGCGACGAACCTGACATCACCTCCGCAAGCTGATACGCTGGAGGAAGCGCAGCTACCCAGTACCGTTCCTGACTCACAATTCCAGTCAAATGTGGAAAGTCAATGGGATTACCTTCCACCTGCACCCGCCTCTAACAAACCGAATGCAACGCGGCAGAAGATGACCAGTCAATCAAGTGATGATGCAACGCAAGTGCTGTCTCAATCTCATTATGACCTGATTATAAGCAAGAGCCGGAATGAACTTCAGCTTCAAGAGCAGGAACAAGATCAGGCATTGCACCAGGACTGCGAGAGGGACTCTGACAGAGAAGATGACGCTGGAGTGACCCAGCACGAAGGGGATACAGGGTTCGTTGATCTGATATCCTCTTTTGAGACGCAGAAGGAGGTGGACGACGAGGGGCAGGGAGAGGAGCCTGAAGCTGCCATCGACCAACACCCAGAGCGAGATCAGGGTCATGGCGCAAGCAACTCTGATATCAAGGAACACGAGCATGAGCAGGAGGACTCGGAACCTATCGAGGTTGACTTTTCTCCCACGCAATCACACGCCGCACTTTCCCAGTTCGCCGAGTCCCAACGGTTCAAGACGCCAGTGACGGCTGGCAAGAAGAGAAGGTACAATGGAGAGGCCATCGACAGTCCGGACCTACCACGCAACACCCGCCCACTACTTCGAGGAGGTGAGGACAATGCCATTCCAATGGGTCTGAGTCAGGCATTTGGAGCAACCCAAGCAAATACTTCTCCGTTTATCGGAAAGGTTGGCAACGGCGATCTTGAGTCAGACCGGCCCTCACCCGATATCCATCTGCAGCCACGTCCTATGACAGCCACTCCTTCCTCAACCATGCGGCCTATTTCTAGCATCAAGAGACCTGATAGAGCCGGAACTGAACCCCTTGATCACTATATATCGTCAAAGGAGTCCCAAGCTCGCAGGGAAGATGCTCGTCGTAAACAGCTTGAGAATATGTACACTGGAGACGGAAGCTCTGGTGAGGACGACCTGGAGATTCAGGAGGATAGCTGGTTTGCTAGAGACAGAAGGGAGCGCGAGCGAAATTGGAGAATACAGGCACAGCTGTCGACCTCATCGCCTCCTGCACCATCCACTCGAGCTGCTTCAATGTCCAAATCTTCGCCCATCCGACCTCCAGCCATACATTCATCTCCGATCAGGATGCGATCCTCGAAGCCGCCCAGGCCGGATCCACATTCAAGTCCGACGAGACGCAATCCTCAGTCTCAGGTGACTGAAAGCGAAGAGGAGACAGGACAGGAGGACAACAAAGATATTGCGGCGACGGATACGAGTGAGTCTTCGGCGCCTGTCGATGAAGAAAATAAGGAGAACTTCTCGGATAGGGCTATTCAGATACCCGCGACCACAATTCAACTGCACCGGCTTACGCACGCCCCGCCTTCTGAGGTACAAGAAAGTCCCCTTTTGGGGCGTGGGCGAAGCCTCGACGAAGGGGGTATATCAGTGGCTTTAGACAGCTCACAAGCTTTCGCCGTTGCTGATTCTCAACCAGACCGATCAAGCAAAGCACCACAAGCAGTGACCCAGGTGCCTCGGTCATCCACTGCCGATGACGGTCTTGATTTTGTTCCTCAGTCCCCAGAGACTTCACCGCAACCAACTGCTCCAATAAGTCGAAACCATCCGTCAGCCACTTTACCTCCTCAAGCTACGGGGCCAATGTCTGAGCAGGAAGATGGCGCTGTTATCAACCACGTTGCACCTGTATCGAATTCTCAATCACGTCGGCTGCCAAACAGCACGATTCCAGAGACAAGTTCGAACGAACCACAAGACCAGGGTGGGAATGCGTCTGCGGACACGCCACGGACTGGCGATGCTGATAGTCGGGTTGAGTTTGAAACAGCCCAGACTCATGTACAGCCTTCCTCTACAGTCGCTCACCAGCCTGCAGGGATCGAACTGAGCAGTCCGCCAACTCCAACCACTCCGCCGGGTAGGAAACGACTACGCCTTTCAGACATTCAAGGAGACCCATCCCCACAGAAATCGCAGTCCAGCTTCGACGCGGTTTCACACCTGCACTTGGAAATACACAGGAGTCCTACTCCGCTACGGACTTCGGCAAAAGCGGCAAAGAAGACAGGACTGCCAGAAACTGCTTCGGAGGCTGCTCAATGCGGAGTCTCTGCTCGAGGAGAGTCGCATTACGGGGCTTCTGGATTTCCTGAGAATCAAGATGGAGTTAATACCGGTGTTGAAGCACAATTACAACACAATGTCGGGGAACAGTCCATGCAGCCTGCGCTACCATTGTCAACGTCTCCCCGGAGAGAAAGAAGACCTGCAGCAAAGGCTCGCAACTCCAGAACCGGTGATTCGGCTCCTCGACGGCGAATTTCCCAATTTGACCTTCCCGAGTCTCCGGAACAGAAGGTCGGTTCTGCCAGCAGACTCACAGCAATGCTCAAGCGAAATATAAAAGACACGGGCATTCCATCAGAAGGGGCGTTCAATACGAACAAGCGACCCAAGTTGACAGAGAGCAATTTTGCACCACGAGTCTCCCTGCCGAGAACCCCTACACAGAGACAAGACAGCCCAGACCCTCTTGCCTCGGAAGGACAAGTCACTATACCTGATCCTCCTCAATTGGAGGGCGATATGGATGTTGCTGATGCTGTAGGCGATGATCCAGTGGCATCCAATATGGTATTCGCTGCCTTCAATGGCAAGAGCCGGAGTTACCACCCTGCCATTTGCCTCGGTCGATCTGACACTGACTCCGGTCGTTTTACAATCCAATGGGAGGGCTACGATCCTGATGAGGTTGATGAACATGGCGTGCGTAGCCTGGATCTGCGAATCGGCGACCAGGTCAAGATAGACATGGAAGGCGTCCCAAAAGTCTCACATGTCATCAGAGGGTTTAAGGACAGGATTTTACAAAGTAATGTCGACCCTGATCAGGTTGTCATTACTGATATCCACGGCCACCGAACCCTGCTCGTGGCACCAAAGCAACGCAAAAGTCTACCAGTGGAGATTTCGACTGAAAGCGTCAAGAAGGTGCCTGTGTCGGCGATATACCTAGACACGATCATGTGGGCACAGATGAAGGACCGAATCTACGAGTGCAAGTCTGCTCCTTACCAAGCCATAACGACAGGCGATTCGACCCCCGTGCCTCGAACAGCTTCGACTTCTTCTTCCCCTTCAATGCCGCCGCCATCACGAAGTAGACGCGAAACCGCGGCCCTCATCCCACCTATATCATCAATTTTCGGCTCCGCTGACGGCCTGTTCAGCAACATGGCATTCGCAATCTCTCACGACGATGACAAGATGAAGAAACGACTTGCAGCTCTAGTCCAAGAGAACGGCGGCATCATCCTCAAAGGATCTTTCACAGATCTCTTCAAGGCAGGCTCCATGCAGCTTAGGGATCAATTTGCCGACCTCGGTTTCACTGCACTGCTTACAGGCAGGCATACGCGCAAAGTGAAGTACTTCCAAGCATTGGCACTTGGCCTACCTTGTCTCAGTGGCAGATGGGTCGAGGCAAGTGTGCAGGCAGGCAGACTTGTCGATTGGAATTCGTACCTCCTTGCTGCTGGCGAGTGCAAAGAGCTCGGGGACGCCGTGAAATCACGGGTTCTGCAGCTTCCACCGAGCATTCAAGATGTGAAGGCGAGAGACGCGCTCGATCTGAGAACCAAGTTCCTCTTAAACTCACGAGTTGTTGTCGTCATGGGGAAAGGTAAAACAGAAGACGACCGAAAGCCGACTCTTGCTCTAATCAGAATGCTCGGACCGAGCCAGGTCGATACGGAAACAAACTTGGGCGGTGCGAAGGTGGCTGTTCAGGCTGCCGAGGAAAGTAGTCATCCAGTCGATTACGTGTTTGTGAGTGACAGCGATGTTTTGGCGGCAAGAAAGCTGTTCTCGTCGAAGGCGACCGAGCCCAAGGAAGAGCAGAAAAGTCACAGGAAGGGCAGATCGAAGAGAGGACCGGCGGCCTTGGCTCATTCCGATTCTGAGACAAAGCAGGAGCTGAATGGCATTCACGCACCAGTCAAGATCATGTGCAACGAAGATATCGTGCAAAGTCTGATCTTGGGAAGATTGTGGATCGGGAAATGATAGCCCGTGATCTCATGGCTGGGTCAGATGCTCCATGGCCTATTTAGCGCTGGTGGCGAAACATCAACAGCAAGCAACATCTGACTTGACCAGGTCCAGCACTGTTTTGGCTGCGAGATACCGTTTGGATAAGGACTCCAGTCGGACAGAGGGAGCAGCAGGTGGACAGCCAAGGCTCACGATCAATATAACGCGAAGAAAAGAAATGCAAATATCGTCCTCGTATCCTAGGTCCTAATCTAGGTACTATCTCATCTGTCCGCTCACCCAGAGTACAGTACTTCGTCCGAATACCGTCTAGAGGGCGAGAGCTGGGCTCCTCGACCACATTGGTGCGCGTGCAAAGCCAGATCTTAAACTATTGTATATGCCCACTACGAGGTACACAGACAGGGACGGCCAAATGTAAGCCAAGCCAAGTAAGTCTGTGTACAATGTACTGGGTGAGTGTCTTCCAGATCAATTCAATATGTACTCCGTACTGTTGGCGGCGCGCAAGCCTGGAGCGAAGAATCGCGGACGAAAAGTCTCATTTTGTAGACTATGCACCATGCATGTACTGACAGCGGCGCGTATGTCCCTCTCAGTGGGTGAGGATGTTCGAATTACACACTGCACTTACTCGGAAGAGCCTCCTTGTACCATAATCAAGCGTGCAGTACTGATTGATTCTTGTGGTTCTGTGGCGGCTCGACGGAAGAGCACGATGCACGGTTACAGTTACCGAGTTCCTGGCTGCTGTTGTTCTGGGCTTGGGAGTATATCAAGCATGCCGCATGGTTCCTGCATGTACAGTCCTTCGGTTTGGTTGTCGACATGCATTATTCTGCGGTGGTTATCGCGGAAACTGGGAGGGAGCAGGTTGGATTTGCAACAAATAGGATCAACAGCTCAAGTGTTGGGACTAAGGCCGAAAAGCCGTCAGATGGGATGGAAAGGGGAGGGTTTTGTTTTGAACTAATCTCAATTTTTGAAATGCTGTGGCCGTGCTCAAGCTGCCGCTATCAAGCGACAGATGCTGAGTGTAATGCGATGCAATCCATGAATCATCCATGCATCAAGGTGACAAAGGAAATGAGATCCCTATCCGTACCTTCAACACCCGGTCATGTGTCTGAGCCTTCATGAGTGTTGATGTCCGTCAGAATCGTATGACAAAATCGTCCCCTGGTTTTTGGGATCCACCCCTTATCAACTGAAATACTCCCTTTTCTGTCGGCTTATGCCAATGCCAATGTGTTTGCCTGGGCCTGAGGTCTGTTGCCTCTGCTTTTCTATATTCTGGCTCACAGGATGTGAAGTGATGCATTTGCTCAGCTTTGTTCAATTTGAGAGGCAATTGATCTGATTGCGGAATCAAGTAGGCAAGAATGGGAAAGCAGTGCGCTAGAGAGGGCAATAGCAACCCTTAACGAGTGCCATTGATTGATCGCTCAGGTAATTCTTTCGGCATCGCAGCTGGAATGGATGTCTCGTCGTCGTCCTCCATTTCGAGCTCTTCAGGGTGTCTGCAAATAGAACATCAGCAACCCCTAATACGAGGTTCAATAGAAGAAGAACTGCAAACTCACCCAAGCAAATTTTTGATATCTTTCATCTCGTAGTGTCGCTTTCTCCTCTCCTCAAACTGGCGATGCGCCTCCTGCTCCTCGTTTGAAGGCATGCCCTCTGGCTCCTTGATACCATCGCCGTCACTTCCGTCACTGACACTAACATGCTTCTCTTTACTCGACTCCCTGGACAGGCTATTGCTTGGGCCCCGAGTAATCCTGTCATCCTGAGCCAAACTGCCCGGGGACAATTCCTCTTCTGGTTCACCCAGCTCTAAACCCGGGATCTCAGATTCGCGATGTTTCCTGTGTGTTTTGGGTGCCTTGGCCATTTCGACTTCATCGACATTGACAAAGCGAGGGTCGATAGCCACATCCTCTTCGTCGTCGTCTTCCATCATGGTATCACCATACTGGTAAGGAGTCTTTGGCTCGGTGATCTTCATGCGCCCGCCCGATTCCTGCTCCGCCAGGTACAGGTTTGCTTCGTCCCACTTCAGACGCATCTTTTCTGGATCGTCTTCTCCTTGGTTTGCGGCTACGGCGGATGAGTGTCGGCGAGATGCTGAGGCTCTTCTGCCCGCGGAGGATGAGCGCCGGTGCCCGGCATTTTGAAGTGTGTTCTGCAGGACGAGTTCTCTTTCTTCCTTTGGGTCGAGCGGGGTTGCGGGTGGAATATGGAAGTGGTCCTTCTCCGGGGATCCAGGCTTGCCACTGGCAGATGAGAAGGATGGGTTTTTCAAGATGCCTGGAGATGGTTTGGTCAGCACATGTTTGATATCGGGGTAGTTATTGGGAGGGGATCACCCTTCGGTCGGATGTTGCCTGAGCTTGGGTGGTGCAAAGGCGGGGGCGAATGTCGGACTTCGGCTGGCATCTTGATGGGTTTTGTGTAGTGCTCAGTGACAGTTTGGGTCCTGATTGAAATTGTATCCGGCTTCGGCCTTGGTACAAAGTTGTAGGAGAAGTTTGGTGTTGTAGGGTGTAGTCACAAAGCCGGGATAGGATCGAAAGAGGTTCCAAGGTTGACTCTCGGTCGGCACCGAGTCAGGCGGGTTACAGAAAGGCGAATAAGCGCAATCGACCTCGACAGCGTGAAGAGATACACAGAAGTGTTTCCTCTTGGGGATGACAAGCCGCAGCGGTGGGTACGATTAAACTGGAGATTGGCGTTGTCTGGGTTGAGGTGATTGGGTTGAGAGAGACACCAATTGGTAGAATTGGAGAAGGACTCCGTGTGGGATGCTAGGTGCGGGCTGTGTGAGATATGTTCGACGAGGCGACGGGTCGATGATCATGTATATACGAGACAGATGTTCGCTGCTGCATTTGAGCGAGGTCAAGTGCTTGGTGGTGGAATGAAAACAAGAGCATGTGCGAGGGACATGTGAGCAGAAGATGAACGCTGCTGCAGTTACGGAGCGAGCATGCGCGGAAAAAAGCGCTTCAAATGACACGGACTTTGCGGCCGGTGGCACAGAAGAGCACGCGGGCAGGGCTGTCATCAGCACGTCACGCTTCCGGCACGAGCCCCCTGGCAGGCAACGTCATAGCCACGTCTGGATTTGCCGACCGGCAAACTGAATCATCATGCATCTGGCTGCTGTTCACAATCCTCCGGTGACCCCATGCCAATGAGGCCAGGCCACTTCCAGCCTTAGAGCGCGCCAATCTGCATCTCTCAGGTGAAAAATTTCTGCACTTGGGCTTCATTTGCCTTGCGTTTGAGGTTGACTCTGCGGTTCGTTCCTTTCGCCCATGGGAAGCTGGTCTCCCGCTAGTGGACAGTGACGAACTCTCCCAGCAGGAAGACCGAACTGCAGCCTGCATTCTAGCGTAAGAGTTATTATCTCATGCCAGCGCAATGTGTACATAGCGTCTTCACTCGTCACTAGGCTCTGTTCAGCTGCGAGTGTGGCGGCAGACACTCCATCCAGCACGGCTCCATGGGCCACATCGTGTATAATCGCCGCTCCCCATCAGTCTATGCTGTCTCGATGCTGTGCTTCCGTTGATCCTCCACCTCCCTTCCGCCCGCCGCATTGTGCCTGGCACCGCTGACCTGTCGCCGTATCTCTGTGCTTCCCATGGCCTCCTGATGATTGGCCCACGAGGGCATGCCGTGGCACCTGATCTTCTGCAGTCCAGACGACTATTCGTAAACTGCGAGGCGTCGTGGGCTTTCTTGGACGTGATTGGGGGAGTGCAAAGGACTGAACAGCTTGAGCGCTCATACATGCATGGGACGAGCCTATCATTACCCCGCACGGTACGGCGGTACATTGGAAGGTCAGGACTAGCCCGGACTAGCATTCTGCGGCATCTGAATCTGGAGATAAAGTGTTTCTACCCAACTCTCGCATGCAGCACCCAGCGAGTAACTTCCTCACACATGGCAGCCAGTCCTGTCAATCAACCTGTCCGTCGACCAGGGAAGATAACGTGTCAAAGCTGTCAGAAATGCCTCCGTTGTTTCGCCAGCACTGATCTGATCCAATCCCCTGCGTCTGATCCAGACCGATCCACATTCCTTCGAGGTAGCATCATCAAAAAACAATTTGACCACCCATTGCACAAGTACACGTGTATCATCACAATCACTTCAGGTTGCGACCCATTCAAAACCAATACCGAAAATTGAAACCAAAACTCCCAGACCCCAGGCAATCCGGTCAAGGATCCCTCGACCCACCAAAGACACACAAGCCACCCAAAAACAGACGGACAAGTCCCTTACTTACCTTACCGTCCATGGAGAATTGTGATAATAATAACAGTGGTCTTCATCGAATTGAACGGCCGGCTTCTCGCTCCTTCAGTTTCGTTTGTGCCACCACGTCTCCATTCTTTGCCGCTTCTTGCATCCAGTGCAGGGCAAGACAAAGTGCTTGACTATTGCGCCGAAATTCTCCTTCCCCTTCCCACATCATTTCACTTTTGAAAATGTCCGAAGATAGGGTCAGTGGCAGACTGACGATCGGCGGAACATCTGGATGGGTTAGGTAGAGACTCGCAAGCTCTCGTTGCGCGATAGCATTGCCCTCTCGTGCCCCAACGATCCAGTACTCCATCGCTTTGAGGACCGATGGCTCTCTCTTCTTGGTGCTCGATATATTTCGTTTGATCGAATCGCTGGCAACAATGCGATCTGCGACATCCACCATCCCCCGACAGACCTCGTCCTTCCACGCCAATGCTGCCAGTCCCATGTGAAGAAATGCTTGTCCTAGCTCCGGGTCGTCCAGGTTGTCCGACGATGCGAATGCTGCAATGTATTGCAGGTCCCGGAAGAGGGTTTTGGGTCGCAAAGCATGGAGGAGGTCCTTGAGTGACTGAACCATGAAATTCTCCTCATTTTCCGTGGTCGTGGCAACTGATCCCTGGGACGCCGTCTGGCACCTTTTTCGGCGTAGATTCGCTGACAAGGAACTCGGGTCGAGGCTACAACGTCGTGTGCCGTCTTCGGCGCCCGCAGCACCCTTGGGTTTCACATGAGAAGAGTCATGTCCGGTCCTTCGATCTTGTTGGAAATTCTGCGACAAAAGCTTGAAATCGCGGATAGCCCTGAGCTTCAGAACGGGATCCGTATGATCTCTTACGCGACAAAGGATGTCGTTGAACGCGCTTAGGTAAGGGAAGTCATCAACTTTGGCTTGCCCTGCGCCACCGAGTAGTCCGCTTTCCACGGAATCAAGCTCAGAGCTGCGGTCGTGCTTGCCCGAGGGAGATCGATGCGGTGCAGCACTGCGACTTCGCTGTTTGTATTTCCTGGAGCCTTTCGAGTTCGATCCTGTAGATGCTGATGTCTCATTCGCTGGCGGCAATAAGCGAGCCAATGCAGAGCGCTGATTCAGCCTTTCCATGATACTTGGGGTCTGGCAGATCGCGTCCATCCAAGCGTCGCTTTCGCTTCCACAACTCCACACGGGGCAAGCCAAGTCGGAGAGCAACAAAGAGCTCAAATCCTGCCTAAGAGTCTCCAAGAAACTGGCTTTCTCTTGACTGCGATCGACTGATCGATTCAGAGTACCCCCTTCAAAGGTTGAAGCAGGCCTGGAATGTTGTGAAACTGAAGTGACAGACCGGGAATTGGACTGCCCACGTGACCAGATGCTGGCACTCTCCAGGGTCGTGGACGTGGTAGCTCGCCCTGGTGAACTGATGTAGGAGGAGATATCGCTGCCCAAACCATCCCTTCCAAGTCTGCTTGAGCCTCCAAATATCGACGCCCTTGAACCTGCGTACGCCGGACGCATAGGGAAAGAAGTGGACGAAAGTGGCTCACTCATCACACTGGGCGGTCTGGTGCTCGTACCACCAAAGAGTCCCGCATGGATGTCATACTGACTCTTTTCCCTCGCGAAAAGTTCGCTCGACCACAGTACAGGGCTGGCAGCAATGGTGTCTCCGACGAGCTTCCGGATTAGAAGCTTGACCTCCATACAGAACCGATGAATTCTCTCTTCTCCTCGACAGAAGTTCTCCACGTTGTTGCGCTCGAGCCATTTCTTCGTCTTCTCGATCTGGGCATCTGAGAGCTTCCTAGGCCCACCATACTCCGCGGGTGCTTTCATGATTGTCTCAGTGTCGACCCTTGGCTGGTCAAATATAGACGATGCTGAGGTTACAGAACTTCCCGGTCGGGATGGCTCCTGTGACGCTCCATATTCCTGACTGGGCATTGCACCTGGTCTGGCAAGTATCGCCATGTTATTCAGTGCGACTGTGATATTGCGAGCGTTGTCGTAGGCATCAGAGCTTATCACGAACATCGTGTACCAGAGTTTGACCCGGAGCTTATCAAGCCAACTGGAGGCCGTAGCTAGGGCCGTTCTCGCAGAGGCGTAACATGCTTCCAGATCGGCTACTTCTTGTTCCAGCTGCAGGCATTCATCTGCGAGCAGAATTTGCCGTCCATTGAGTTTCCGAATGAGTGGGCCCAGTACCTTAGTATCGTCACCTGTCAGTACTGTCAACGGATAGTGAGTGCGCAAGTAGTTCAGCGCATTGTGCCAGAACATAGATGTGAGACTGTCCGTCTGAATGTGGGAAGTCCTGGACGCTTCGGCGAACATCTCCGAGAGACCAAGACCATTTGCCTTCCCCGTTGATGCCTGGAGCATGCTCTTTGGGGCGCGCAGAGACATTGGGCTGTCAGCCAGACGAAGTACGGCGGCTTGGACTGGGTCAAGATCACCTAAACCATCCCCGGCTTTCGGCATATTATAAGGCAGATCCGTTGCTGCAACCGACAAATTTCCATCCTGCGATATTAGTAGTAAAGCCCAACTTTCTTGACAAGGGTGGACATTCTTAGAGGAGTGGCCAGGTTCAATGAAATCGAGTATGCGTCTACATAGCCTGTCGAACTTTGTGGTAGCACGTGAGTATTGCGAGTTGAAGGTTGCCTGGGAGGAGCTTAAAAACTGGTCAAACGGGCCGGAGGTGTGGATAGCTTGTGGCCTTAACTTTTCGAGGAGGTGAACAATATCGGCTGCGCAGATCGAGATGTATGGCGATTGGAAACCCCCGAGGCAGGTGGGAGGGGACTTATCAGCCTGGTAGGGATTGATGCACTGGTCGGCAGACATTTGTCCGATGTTCCAGTTAACGGAATTCCGAACGTCTTCATCGACTCGCTGGGTAGGCCTGAGAAGAAAATTAGCGGGGAGATAACACGTTGCCGGAGAAGAAATGTTACATGGAGCTGACGCAGTCCGTAGCACGAGCATTGGCGTGCTCCCACAATTTATGAAGGAGATGGAATCTAGCACGAGTGCTGATGTGAAATTGAAGGAGCATATTTTCATCCTGGTCACTGTTAGCTGAATAAGGACATGAGTACATGAATTCCTACCTCTGGGAACGACATCGCAATACGGAGGAAATCCTGTAAGAACCATCTGAAGAAGAAATGGCCGCGGAAATCGCTCTGGCTCTTCAAGGTGGGCAACTTCCCAACAATTGCACGTCCGAGGCGTAGCGCACCTGCCGGGATACCTCCATCGCCTGACCCTAGTATTTGGAACAGCTCCTTGACCTCTGTGTCGAAGAATGCTTGTGCTTGAGGCGTACTATAGAATAAGTCGAAGATGCTCGTGTCAGTTCGGCCTTTGCTGATCGGAGGTTCGACGGAATTGTATAGAAATGCACCACGTTGTAAGCTGCCCATCAAGAACATTTGCAGACGCTCTTTGATTTGCCAACCATGCAAATGTGCAAATGCGGAGAGAACGTCGCCAATTATGGCTTCAAAGGCTGGCGCAGACTCCGTAAACAAGCTCGCGCAAATCGTAGACCATGTTGACAGTCGAAGTTGGCTTTCGGGGCTTTCAATGTCATTCGAAGAGGCATAAACGTTGTGGATAAGGAATGACAAGGGATTTGTTCTCTCAAACGATGAAGCATAGTCTTCGAGCTCCTTGGAATAGGCCTTGCTTCTTGTTAGTTGCGCGTCGTCCTCATATTCCCTGAGAAAGGATCTTGGGCGCCTGCGCTGCGACTCTCGACTGCGATTCTCCGACAAGGATACCAAAACCGCTTCGGGAAGGTTCTTGAATTTGGGTGAAGTAGAAAGACCCTTGACTTGGTCCGGGTTCATCGCCTTGAATCTTTCTACCAAAAAGCGGGGATTACACCGTAGAGTATGGAGTAATTCGAGACAATCCTCTCGAGAGGATGTGGAGAGTTTAGCAAAGAATGGCTCTTTGCTGGAGGTTTTTGAAGTGAGGCTCGCATCAAAGGCATGGACCTCATGGTGCCATTGGGCCTGGCACAGACCGACCAAGTCTTGCATATGCTGATGTACCCTTGTGAAGCCGCTCGGATCAGACTGCTGAGAGATCTGCACGAGGCCATCATGTACCCAGGATCCGACGCGCTGCAGGCGAGCAGAGAGTGCAATTGCATTCCTAAGACGATCCCTTTGATGGTGGAGCATTCGTTTCCGGTGTTCATGGTGTCGGTGCAAGCGAAGCTGTCGCGCGAAATCCTCGAAGTGAATGCGCATATGTGCAAAGGGTAGCTCGCGATTGGAAGCAGCGAGCGTTGGCTCTTCCGCATCTGAGTCTTCGGCCTCTTTCTGGCGGAATTCGCTAGTGGCTCTCGTTGTCCCCTTCAACATCGGTATATTCTTGTGCTGCTCCTTGAAACGACTCGTTCGCGATGCATACTGGGCAGGAGCTTCCCGTGCGGAGCTCCTGAGCGGAGGAGAACCCGTGGATCTGGGTTCTGGAAATTCGGGTCTAGACATAGGTTCGGCATGGTCTTGAGCATTGTCATCGGTCGGTCGGGATGGAACAGCAAAGGAATCTATTGTTACCAGAGTGAGAAAAATGGAAGGAGGTCGACATTGGGCAGAAGAGACTTGGTGACCGACCTTGAATGCGCTGGGCCCGACCTTGACCCTGATCTTGAGCTTGACCTTCCTCAGCACCGGAAACCCCAGGTAGTCCTGTCATACGCTGCCCAATTCCATTACCGCAGAAGGCTCAAGCCAAAGAGAGCAGGAGCAACAGAAGGGCTCGAACTGTGGCGAGACCAGGCGCAGCAAAGTGAGGGATCCTCGCGATGCGAGGCGAGTGAGGCGTCGGGGCGAGTGGGTGCGGTACGTCCTGACTCGGGACTGAGTCGAAGATCAACTTGTGACTCGCAACCCAGCGTGTGATGTGATGTGACTCTAGCTTCAGCGGTCAGGCGTCGCGGCAGAGGAAGACTCGAATTCTGAGTCGCCCCTACTCGAAGTTCTGAAGGTACTTGAGTTGAGGAGGCTTCCTCCAACTTTCACTTGTACAAGCACAGGTGCACGTACCGCAGAGTGACCAAGGCCAAGTTCAATAGTCACTGCTGCAGGCCGGTGATGCGGGGGAGTTTCTCTCGCTTGTGGAAGTGTACAATGCCCAATGCGGGCACTATGAAACTCGAATTCTCAGTCACCTGCGATTGAAATCTGGAACACAGAGATCCGCAAGGCTATGAACGCCGCAACACATTTTCATCACGGCGCGTATATGGACCAGACAGACTTTTGGGGTCTGTCTGATCGGGGACCGGCGACAGGACTAGAAGAACCAAAGAACAACGCACACCAATTCGCAGTACAACACAGCGGAGCGGTATGATGGATGACTTGCAGGCCCTGGCGACGTTGCCAGCGAATGCATGCATTAGTCAAGGCTAAGCAGGCCTCCTTGACAGAAGCTCCAGCGACCACTCGCTGCCCCTCAACATGCTTCTAAGAGCTCAAAGATGCGCTCCGGCCCGGCTGTCCTTAGACTTTCGCTCGACACACCGGAGGTTGCGCAAGAGGCCAACAGGGCCACGGCATCGTCCCCGGATTTCCAGCAGATGTGGCGACACCTCAGCAGCCGGTCGTGAGTGGTACGGGAGAACAGCAAATGAAATGGTACAACTTCGCCTTTGCAGCCTGACTGATCGACTTTCAGCCTCTCATCGGTACTTTAGCAGTGGCTGAAAAGGCGGCGAATGTCACCTGGGCATAGGCGCGCCACTGTCGACACGACAGTAGTACACCGGTATTGCAGTCACTTGAGGGATATAGAACCCCTGACAACTGCCAGCAGAAAATGTCCGGAATACCTATCATGGCGCTATGGATACTTTTCTCAGCATGTGAGTGGTGCTACCGACATGCTGCAGAACATGACCCTTTTCGCCTGTCCTCCCATGGAGCTCTCAGAGATGGCCACGTCGAGCCTTGGGATGAAGCTTACTGGACCACAGACGAGCTTTCAAGATGTTAAACGATCTCGAACCCGAAGATCATTCCGCCATGTGTTCGGTTTAGAGACTCACCGACCGTGTCACTTGTGTACACCCCCTGCACCAGCCCCACACCCCTCGGATGATGCGCTGGCACTGCATGCTACGTCTCAGAATCTGTTCATTCGCCAACTCTACTTCGAGTGTTTCTTATTGGAATCATGTTACAGGTACCATTCTCCGACATCAGTGCTTGCCACTTCAATCCGCATGGCCTGGTACGTGTCGGTTCAGCTGAAGGCGAAGTGAAAACCATTCGATTAGCGCTTTCTTCATCGTCGGATGGTTTAAAACACAATGTGCCTGCTCCTCAGCTGAACTGATACACTGAGCTGACTGGTGATTTGGCACAGGAATATTGGCTCACTCACGCGATGATGTCTCTTCATCGTTCGTCCTGGACTTTGAAGTTGCGGTGATAAAAAGAAAAGCGGAACTCAGGAGAAGGTGTATATGACAAGATTATGCTGACAACTTTTCATAGCTGTGAATCGGAATTATCACCGCGAACGTCCGAGATCTAATCGTTGAGAACAATTGTCAAGAACCTGCTGTTGGCCACCGTTGCTGCAATCCGACCTAACTGACACCTCTCCTCGTACTACGAATGACAGTGACTGGTGGTGCACAAACAACTTTCGAATAGAAAGGGCACTTCATCGCCACTCTTGTGAGAAGAATCATGTTGTTCCAATCACTTGTCAATTCAACATTAATGGCAACACTTGGCAACCATCTCAAACAATATTCGAGTTATGCGTGTGTCAAACACGCCAAAATTGTGATACCAGAGGACTCATGGGAAAGTTAACCTCCTGAGGATGATGGGCGTGTCAGTGACAGGCAAGCCTGTTCACAGACTGTCAGATCCCCACCTGGGAGGCCCAAAGTCCACTCAACAAATAGTGCCAGCAGTGACCAAGGTACCTCTCCAAGGACAGACCATTCCATCGTCACCAGGTAATCGGAAAGTGGATATACTTATAACAAAGTAATTGTCAAAATCCCATTGTCCCGCGGGAGATGAGTACGGAGGCCAACCGTTGCCGAAAGATGTTGTTCGACTCCTTCAGCTCACACCCAGAGCTGAAAATCACCTGTACCAAAAGATTTTGTGAGCTGAGTATGCCGCAAGAGCATTTGGATTTGATCAGAATTGCCGGTTGAAGTTATGCAGCCGGCCACGAGAAGCAGGTTGCATTCTTGCATTGGTTCAACTCCTGAGTAGACAAGAGAAGATCTGTGGTTAAACAGCTAAACGGATTAAGGAGCAGCTTTGTCTGATATTCGGACTCTCGGGGTCTCCCCGCCGAGACGGGTAGATACTGTGTACTCGGTACTCGGTACGAGTACAAGTAATCTCGATCTTTGGCGAGGCACGTCACTTTGTTGGTGAACAGTCCACAAGGTGGATGCGGGAAAGTCATATCAGCGAAGGAACATGGAACCCTTTCCCTGATGACCTGCGGATGATCAGGAACGTGAAGTTTATCATGGCATGTTCGTGGGACTCCTTCCTTTGACTACTCGTAACCAGTGAGTACGGGCCACCGCTCCTGCTGTATTGGTTGCAGGGTTAGATGACGTCCTGCTATCGAATAACCGGGGCACAAACGGATTTGTGGATCCGTTGCCTCGGGAGGGTAAGGAAGTGTTTGAACAGGCCGGGCCGACTTGGAGAACAACTGAAACGCCGTGACGTACTCCGTACCGTTGATCCAATTATCGAAAAACCAGCAGGCTTGATGTTTGATCCTCTTCGACCGGGTCGCTTGATGCTCCACTGATGCTGTGCCAATTCAAGAATCCACTTTCTGTGCAGTGAAGATCTTCGACCTGGACCTGGGCTTGTTTTTCCGTTCTTCAGGACAGGAAAGTTGGCACTTAAACATCCTGTGAGGAGTAGTTTGTACAGTGGCGCAAAGCTCTAATGATGAGCCTCTTCCAAAGGTTAGGACACATGCGAGGTTAATCATTGCATTGCATCGCAGGGGGTCCGTCCGTCTCACGCCTGACCAAGGTCCAAACAAGTAATCGGCGTTACATATATCATGCCACAGAGCTCATTAGTACGTGGCATCAAGTGAGGTTGAAAAGATGTTGGAATGAAAATTATGAAGATGACTGAACGAATGAGGCCGTTGCAGGTGGAAGGTGGTATTTGTTGATGGGACTTTGCGACGAGAACAACAATAACTGTCTCGATCGAGCAATTTGAACCCAAACTTCGTTCCTGGGTGGCCATGATAGCCGGGTGATTGGCCCCAAGACGTCGCCCGCAGGCCTATCTAGGCAAGTAGACTGCCTTTCAGGTGACGTTGAGTGGCGGGTTGCATCTCGGCTCAGCTGAGTTTGGGCGACTACGAAAACTGGGGTGAGTCAACGTCAAATTAGATCCGCGAGTGACAGACAGCAGACCCCAGGGTAAAATTCCTCGAGCGAATGAAACCTGCACGCTTATGGCGACCGTCCGTGAGCCAGTTGCGTATTGATTCTGCATCTCGCAAAACTGGGACGAAGCCGCATGCATACTCGTATGAGATCCCAGGTTTCTCTTCTGGCCCCACGTGTTGCGAGTCGGGAGAATAGACAGCGGCTTCCCGACCAAGCTGAGATGATGACCTGGGGCCTGTTTCTTTGCCCGTAACTTCCGCCGTGGGCCTGTGCACGGGCTCATGAGGAGCTATCGCCAGAATCCAGGACAAAGAGGAGAGTCAGAAGCAAGGTGTTAGCCTGAATCCTTGCTTCCGGTTCAATTGACGATCCTCGAGCTGCCTCAAATAAGCCTTCAAAGGCTCCAAGACTCCCTTGCAAAGGGCTCATTCCACACTGCAACACTCCTTCAACTCTCATTTTATCCTGTAAGGCTGCTGCCCTCCATTAGAAAGGAAAAGGCCAATCGACTCCCGCCCGGACATGTGTGCATACGAACTCTGACGCCCTCTCCGCCGGATCCCCTATCCGTCTTCACCATTGGCCCAGAAATGCGACTGGAGGTCTGCGAGGACTCAATTTATAGTACTGCTCTAGCACTTGTCCGCTAAGAGGGGTTAGCGATACGAGAACCAGGATCAAATCTGAGGACAGGTCGAAACACTCCTTCACATTATCCTACTCCATCTATCGACTAGCTAGACCTCGATTCAAATCTCCCTCTTCCCCATCTTCTTTCGTCACTCTTCAGCGCTCAAGCTTCCTTCACGACAATTCGTGTCACGCACGCCAGCCTCAGAGCTTGTCACCATTACTGCAGGACACTCGACACCGTCAAACAGTCTTTCAAGATCACCTTACTCTCTGCATCAGCCTCACCACCTCGACCAATACAAACCTGCAGCAATCCTACCGACCAAACTGACCTTGCAGCAAGGCAAAGGTTGCTCCACTACCCACACGCGTACCGCACCGCTCCCAATCTACACTTCGACCTCATTGAGCAATCTACTTTTACCTTAGATCCTCAGTTTTGACACTCTTTTGACCGATGAGCGTGTTGACAGTGACTGGGACAATCCCAGACCCGTACAATTACTCACAGCCGGTTGCCTCTTTGTCTTTGCCGCCTCATCCCGCGCCATCTCTGGCTGACGGTGCCTTCACTCGACCCGACAGAAAATCCTACATCACCGCGACCACTACCCAAATAGCGCCGGCGCGAATGATTAGCAATCACCAACACACGAGAACTGGCTCTTCGAATACGCTCCCTTATCCCTCAGCGCCTTTTCGAACCACAACCCCTACCACACCCAGCGCAAGAGCAGACCACTCCCGCTCCGTCTCCTCCCATTCACGCCAGTCCTCCGCCTCAAATAGCAATATCATGAGCATGCGCAGACAAGGCACCACCGCATCCGCCACAAGTCTTCCCCGGCGCTCAACATCAGGCCGCTCAACAGCAACAAACAGCCCCACTTCGTACGTTGCATTGATGCGAAGACAGAAGGCAACTGTCTGGTGTGACCGAGCCCAGAACATCGACCCCCGAATTGCGGCTGCACAAAAAGCCGCACGCCACCGCGCTGCGCTTGAAGTTCAAGGTGCGAGTCATGGCGCCCGAACAAGTACAATATCATCTGGTGGGGTAGTAGGAAAGATTCGGCATGGCGGCGTTCCCAAAGCTCCTGGCTATGTGCCTGCGAACCTCACAGGTGCTTCTGTACCGGTTCGATTAAGCGCAAATGAAGCATTAGGCGACGAGGAAGAAGAGGAAACACGAAGTAATAGCATGGTGCACGGCCGGTCAGGTAGCGGAAGAAGTAGTACCAACAGTGCGAAATATCGAAGCGGCTACCCTCGACCTGACGCCGGGCGGTTCAGCAGCACGAGTACACCACCGAGTGAAGGTTCACCGGGCCAGGGTATTCCCGAAGCCTCGGAAACACCGGAGGATTCACAGAAGCGCGACCACTTTGAAGACAAATCGATACCGGGCGGGGACGAAAGCGAAGATTCATTTGGCGAGCTCAAGGATCTTTCGGGTCCCACGGCCGTGCAGCGAGCGCTCGAACAAGCGAAGAAGGCAGAGGATTTACGAAGGAGAGGGAGTGTGGACGAAAGGACAATGAGTATGGGTCAGTCAGGAGTTAGGTTATTCGTCGCAAATCCGGATCTCGACGATGATTAGGATTGGGCTGCCACTTGTGTTTGGCTTTCTGCTTTGGGGGATTCTTGATTGCGCAGCATGGTTGGCGATCTGTTTTAAGCATACAACTGGAAATGTACAGCAGTGTAGAGGGTTGGCTACGGCATTGAACGAGAAAGTTACGACGAACCCAAGGGGTAGCTTCTCATGATGAGAGCGCATAGTTGATGCGTGCCCTCTTGTCTACGGGTAATGGAGTTGGGAGACCAGACGACGAGGGTTAAGTAACACCGATGTCAATGAGAGATGAGTTGAAGGCTTGAAGCCGCTTCGATTTTGCCAGCCCAGGTCGGTTCCAGTTCCGTGAGAGAATCCAGGCATTTCATTCTGTGTTGGACTTCCCGACGCTCTCAACCAGGCCAGAAGGTAATAGAGCCTCAAACTTCGCACTGCCGGTGAGCTCGGAAGACAGCCGTTATGTCGCCGCCACAATCTTCATGCCGACTCTCAGAACAGGTTTTGGGAGGACTCCTGGAAGGCATGCGTCGCAGCCACGTGAGGTACTTGCACCCCTGCAGATGGCGACAAGTTCCCCGGGCGATGAGGACAGTACGTACGAGTACTCGTACAATGCGGGTTGCTCGAGGTTACATCGCTAAGAGACAAGGATTCAAGGGCTGTTTACAGTATGTACTACGAGTAGTGGTCGATCAGGCGGGAGAGTTGCAGACCAGGGTTTGCCCCTGCCGATTCTCATCACGCTCTCAGCAACACAAGCAAACCCTTGGACTGTATCTGGGGAGTCGCCTCCTCTGGGGTTGGCAAACCCTCATGACTCTCTTATTGTCAGCCTTCCTCCAGATCGTCACTTCAACTCATTCGGCATTCATCCGATTTTGATCTCATCGTCGTGCTGTAGTCACATTTCTTGACCGAGCACACGCTGCGACGTCCGGATAACTCGGTTTGATGGATATCTGCCTCGGTCAGTTTCCCTGCTTCTACTCCTTCATGGCGGGCTTCGGTTGGAAATTCCCGCCATCGAGTTTCACCTCCTGCGGAACCCACGCACGTGGGCGTGGGGTGCATAAATTGCACGTTCGTTCAATTTCAATGCGTGCTTCCTGTCGCCTCCCTGCGCCTCTTCATCGCCAGCAAGCCCCAAAATATCAATTGACCTTGACCGCCTCTTTCAGTTGTCTCTTCTGGGCTAGTTTGAGGAGGTCTATTGAAATTGTGCATTCAAGCGATGCAATGCGCTGCAAGCTTTAATGTGAACCTTACCTTTTCCGCCTTCGCAGGGGCAATCGATGCCTAACACCGGCGAGTTGTGATGAGCAGCTTACGAATGCTCGATGGAGGTGCTCCAGCTTCAGCTCGTCGGCCCATTTCGACACATGCTCCTCCGACCCTCGAGCCTATGTGCGGGATTGATCCTACTCAATGATTTGACCTGGGGTCTAGGGTGTGACACAGAGCTTGAGCCAGAGGTGATTCAATAACCACGGCTTACGAGGAGCCAGCACCGACAGGAGCGAGCCTCTTCTCGTTGAGCGATTTAGTCTTCCAGGACGTGAATGACACCCAACGTCGACCAGTGAGCCAATGGCGTTTTTATGTCAGGGTCGAGGGTCCTTTGGTAAGAAATGCAATACTATTTCCAAATGCATCTTGGAGAGGTGATAGCAGTGGCATCTTCGTTGAAGTCATTCATCGTCCTTCGAAATAATGTAGTCTTCGGGCGAGCAGACGCGCACAGCCTATTCCATACTTTTTGTGGTCACAGTCGATCGGAGGCCTTCATGAAGCCATCATGAATGACTGCAAGATTTCAATGGTAAGTTGTCATGATGTCCGCGCTGGACCAGGAGCACCGCATTCGGTCGGCGGCAACGACCATCGTCCAATACCAAAAGGCTTCAGAATGTGCGAACCTGCCCGCCGCAATATTTGAATAGGCTCGAAGCCATAATTGTAGAAGGTACACAAGCCATCAGCGATCTCTCTGAAAGTCGGAGCGAGGATGACATCGCCTCTCTCACGGCCTTCCTACGAGGACGAGTACATACTTCAGCAACGACGATGACAATTTCTACTGTATGCTCTAAGTACTCGCACTGTGGGCGCAGCCGTCTATGGAACACTCGTTCTCGTACCGTCAGCGGAAACTCTTAGAGACTGGTCAGGCTCTTAGGCCGGATTCACACTTACTCAAAAGGTCAGCCCATCTCATGCATTGCCTGCTGCACTCGAGCAGATCGTACGACCATTCAAGCTTCATAGTGTTGAAGACAATCGGTCAATCCAGGCGACAACATCTTCCACTTGAGACTGTCAACTCGGCTGGCATCCCTACCTTCTGTGTATTCATCCTGTGACGTCTGGACCAAGATGCAAAAGGAACAGCCCCATGTGTTTGGATGTGGAGAGATGTCTCGTCTCGTCTCCCGGTCAGGGGTGCGCGTCGCTCGATTTGCATATTCATAACCCCTTGGCAGCGTCTACGTTGTAGCACTCGCCTCCTCTCTCACCTCTTCATCCTAATACTCCCAAGTGATAATGCATCCACCCTACGATAATGGCCAACGAGTCCCCACCACAGTCGATGGGTGACCTGGAGAAAGGGGTACAAGATAACGACCACCATTTACAGTCAGACAACAACCTCAATGGCGAGAAATAGCGATCATCAAGTATTCGCATATGACAGGGATATGTAGCTCCGTCAAGGAAGTGTGACTGCTTACCATGAGAGTTTCTTTCCGGCGTTCAAGACTGCGAGTTTCAAGAGAAATCCAAATTCCCAATCGGTGTCTGAAGCCAATACCATGAAGGCAGACCGCTGAAGGACCAGCCACCGGCCGAGCATTGGTTGTGAACCTCAAGCAGCGACATCTACAGACGATTGCCGTTGGTGGTTCAATCGGTGCGTTACGTCTCATCGGGAATGCAGAGACGGTCAAGGCTAATACCGGCCAGGAACTGGTCTCTTCGTTGGGTCTGGCTCAGCTTTAGCGACAGGTGCTCCAGGTTCGCTCGCGCTCGCATATGGCTTGATCAGCATCGCTGTACTGCATTGTCCCTGCTCTCGGCGATCTGGCCGTCCTTTTCCAAGTTCGGGAGCTTTCGCCGTCTGTAATACCAGGTTCATCGATCGGGTGGGTTTTGCAATGTTAGGTTCTCACCACCCACCACTTCCAGTTTCCGTCGACGCTAAACTGGAGGCAGGGTTGGAACTGTGCCCTCGACAGACTGGTTACCTTGCCGCTGGAACTCACTGCTGCTTCCATCACGCTCTCCTCCTGGCTGAGGAGAGAGGGCCGAGCAGGCGACGTGGCCATTCTGGAAGAAGGCCTGGAAACTCTTCTGTTGAGCAGGCAACCTCCGCTGTCAGACATGCGTGTGATGAGAGATGCTGGTCGTGAAATCATCGGCGTCAAGTCATGTTAAGGATGGGTTGGTCCCAGATTTGCGAGCCCTGTGCTTCGCATACAGAGTAGTCGGATACCGTGAGGTAGATCAGGCCGCGGAACGGTCAAGGGCTCATCACCAGTGTCGTTTGCTCATCAAGCCGAGAGAATCGTCGGTCCCGAATATCACAGACCAGAGCTCAATGTACCTGGTATTACAGTAGTAACTCGAAGAAGGCTAGACCGAGGGAACTGGCTTTAAGCTCCGATTCCGACTGCCCGCCCCAAGTGTAAAGAGCCTCGGCCAATTCGGTTTCGGCTGTCCCGTTGCCCCAATGCCGCTACAAATGTTCCATGCGGAGGACGTATAATGCAGGTCTTGAACGCCCGCGGGTGAGACCATGCGTCCATACATGCTATAACATGGGCAAATGCTCCGGTAGTCTGCGCCGGTAGAGACAAACCCTCTCGAGAGACAAATACCTTGCTTTGTTGAGCAAAGATGACCGCCAGGCCACCGCTGACAGGCGTCCGCGTGCTCGAGCTCGCGGGCTTAGCTCCAGGTACTGTACACACATGGCATAGGCTGGTGATCCCCTTCTTGAGCGACTGCTGAACATGTATTGTGTTTCTGCAAAAAAGGCCCCTTCTGCGGCGTCCTCCTCGCGAACTGGGGCGCCAGCGTGCTGCGCATCGACCGACCGGGCCCCGCGACGGCCAGCAACGACCTCCTCACGAGCCACAAGTCGTCGATCGCGCTGGACCTCAAGAACGAAGCATCGGTGGCGGTGTTCCTCTCCCTGGTGCCCAAGACCGACGTGCTTATCGACCCGTTCCGGCCTGGTGTGCTGGAGAAGCTGGGCCTCGACCCGGAGACGGTGCTGCTGAAGAAGAACCCGCGGCTCATCGTCGTGCGCTTGACCGGCTTCCGCCGCGATGGGAAATACTCGGCCATGGCGGGCCATGACATCAACTACCTGGCTGTGTCGGGCGTGTTGTCCATGCTGGGCGCGCGAGGCCAGCCGCCGCTCGCGCCCGGGAACGTCCTCGCGGACTTTGCGGGCGGCGGGCACGCGGCCTTCACGGGCGTGCTGCTGGCGCTGATCCACCGGTCGACGAGCGGGAAGGGCCAGGTCGTCGAGGCCAACATGGTCGACGGCGTGAGCTACCTGGGCACGTTCCCGCGGCTGTTGACCAAGATGCCCATGTGGAACGGCGAGCGCGGCACCAACACCCTCGACGGCGGCGCGCCCTACTACGGCTGCTACGAGTGCAAGGATCCCGGCAAGTACATGTCCGTCGGGGCGTTGGAGCCGCAGTTCTGGAAAGAGCTGCTCAAGGGCTTGGGCCTGAGCGAGCAGGACGCCGTGCCGGGCGGCCTCGACCGGCTGGACAAACGCTCGTGGCCGTACATGCGGGAGCTGTTCACGCAGCGGTTCAAGTCCAAGACGCGCAAGGAGTGGGAGGCCATCTTTGACGGCACGGATGCCTGCTGTGCGCCCGTGCTCGAGCATGCCGAAATGGAGGCCGCCGGCTACGAGCACAGGCCGATCGTCGGGCTCACGGCGTCACCGGCCAGAAAGGTGGATATGCCGTGGGAGGGCAAGGCTTTGGCGCCGGGCGAGGGTGGTGAAGAGACGCTGAGGGAATGGATGGGCTGGAGGAAAGGCCAAGACTACGACGTCTCGGCGAGGGGAGCTTTCGAGAAAAGAGAGAAAGGCAAACTATAACGTACGCGTGGTGGGCAAGAAGGCCACATATGTAGCAGAATCGAATATGTATACTGCTCGCCTATATGCCTAACACTCCAATGTATAACCCCCAATTTTTAGGGGAATCCTAGTCGTGAGATTCGTGATCTGTACAGGCAATGAAGGGCGCACTCGACCGCGAGACCACGAGACTGTCCTTGCCATTACCATAGTCCATAATAAGCCCCGAAGCCCGCCGCTGCAGGTAAATCATCGGCATTCAACAACCCTACCCCCTCTTCGAGCAAGGTGCCCCATACCGCGTTCCTGGTGCTGATTGGCCAAGCGGGCGTGTCCCAGTATCTGGGCAAGATTCCCTTCGATTTGGCCAAGGCGATCTGACTCCTCAACGTCGCGAGTTGCGTGGAATTTAGCGTGGTGCCGTTGATGGGGCCAATCTGGGCACTGAACTGCGTGGACGCGACAGGAGACACGGCCGCCGTGATGTTTGACTGTGTCGAGTTAAGGAGATGCAGGCCCGCGTCGAAGAAATAGTCTCGCTGTTGGACCGGTTCGACTTGGTCCAGCGGCGTGTTTCCCGTGCCAATGACGGTCACGGGCCCAACAGTCACGCCCGTACCGTTGAAGGTCGTTAAATAGCCTGCTGACCGGAGAGGTTGAAGGGCAGTGATGACGGCGGGCCAGGTTGTCGCGCCATCGGTTTTAAGATCGATGAACAAGAGCAGAGTCTGGCCGGAGGACGTGTCGTACACGCCGTTCTTGGTCGGAGAAGTGACGAAAGGCGAAGAGGGGTTTTGTCGTTTCAGCGTGTCCAGAAGAGGCTGGATGTAGAGCGAGTCGAGGGTGCGGGCCGGTGTGAGGGCCGAGGTCTCATGGCCTACGTAGAGGGTGTCGTTGTAGAGCCAGACGTCGGCTTCAATCGAGGCACAGCCCACAGAGAGCGCTGAGTAGAACGGGACATCGCGCCAGTAGTCGTTGTGGGAGTGGATTGGTTTCTGCGGAGGGGTGTTAGTGGCAGGATCAAGGAGAACAGCTGTGACAATAAGAAGAACAAGACGGGGGAGAGAAAGAAGGTGAGCAGGAAGATGTAAGAAACGCGTTCAGCCTCGCTCCGAAGTTCAATATCGGGATACAGATCCCATTCCAGTAGTGGGAGGACTTACAACGACAATTCCCCTCGTCAAGTCAGTGGGATACGTGTAGGCATTGCTTTTCTGGGTATTCGCCAGTATGTTCTGGAGGGTAGTACTGATGTCCAAGCCTACCGCTTGTGCTGACGCAGGTATCGAAGCGGCGTTCGCCTGGAGTGCAAAAGGAAGTGCGAAGAGCAAAAGGGAAACCATGTTGAAGGACGAGAGAGATCACAACAAGCCGGGGCAAACTCTTGAGCAGGCCAAACACAAAAGGCAGAGAATCCAAATGAGCGTGATGTTGCAATATATGATCACCTCAGCGTCTTGGAATTCTGGCCCACGTACTCCTACAATGATGTCGATGAGCAGGGAGTTTCAATTCTCATCCAGCTGGGAAAAGTACTGGGGCCATCAGCCAATAGGAGCAGCACGGCCCGGTGACGAGGCCAACGGGATGCCGCCGTTCCTGCATGAAAAGGCCGGGACGGTGGCCGTCTCTCCAATTATCGCGCTTACATACACACGTGCCTTGTCCCATTCCTACCACGACTCTTGGGTATCATGACAAGAGATACATTTGAACAGTCCGCTCGCAGCGGTCTGTTGAAGCCAAGATCGTTACGACGCAGAAGTGATTGTGGAAGCGAGCATCCTTCCATGCCGGTTGACTGCTGCTCATGGATACAGGACGAGCTTTGTTCGGCCGTACCAAGCATGCAACGTGTACCTCGTAAGCGCTTAAGTTTCATAGCAAAGCCCTTAAATTTCGTAGCAAAGCCCCGGACCACATGCAGAGAATACGCGACGGCTCATTATACAACTGCCGGTATGCCTTGGTTGAGGAACCTTACAACAAGATGATGGACACTTGTCCCACCGCAGCTTCAGTGCCTACACCAACGCGACGGGGTCCTTTCAGTGCAATGTTGATATTGTCATTATAGAAGTGCAAGAAAAATCGAATAGACAGAATCCATCCTGGTTTCGGTGACTGACACAATCCTCAAGGGACTGGCGGTGATTGTTACAAACCATCTGAATGAATGTATGTTGACCATCAGAAAGCTTGCGGGAGGAAGATTGGGTTACGATGGGAAAGAGGGTGAAGCACCTATGAACTGCCACCTTGACTGCTTACATAAAATGTGGCTCAGTCTGCCGAAGCGAAGCGGCTTCGATGACGACATGCAGATCGACAATGGCGCGCCCGTGTCCAACCAATCACAACCGGGCTCGCCTGTCACTTCAGCTGAGAAGTGAACTTGTTGCGCAGCTAGTGGTTGAAGGATGGTGTTGACAGCCTTATCAAAGTGGAATGGAGGGTCGAGTGACCAAACCTACGAGTAGAGTTTGTACGAGGACTGTGGCGCCTACAGTGAACAAACCAACACCAATAAGGGCCCCTCGACGCAGCGAGGAATGTCGCAAAGCCACTTGCGTCGTCTCGATGTCTCTCACTTGAAAGTGACATGACGTAGCTGCCTTGAGAGTTTATTACTCCTTACAGCTCCTGCCTCGACACCCGTCCTTCCAGATATCAGTCCGACATCGTCTCTTCTTGCATCCAACGCATCCTCTTGACCCCTTCAACTCGGACGCATCTCTCAAGCCAATTCGAATACTGTTCAATAGCCTTCACGTCTCCATCAGCGGGAACTATGCAGATTCTCAACATCATCATCTCCGCTCTCCTTGCCGTGCCAGCTTTGGCTCAAGGCAATTCCGATGGGCCAACTGACACCCTCACCTCATCGCCAGTAACGCCAGCGGCCGTTGCGAGCTCATTATCCTCCGTCTCATCAGAATTTTCGGCATCCCTTGCGTCGATCTCGTATTCCGTATCGGATGTTGCCGCATCTGCCTCCAATTCAGCTGAGAATGCCGAACAATCTATCGCCGCAAGCTTCAGCTCTGCCAAGTCAGCCTTCTCAGCAACCCTCTCCAGCCTAAGCTCTGAAGCCGCCACAGGCAACACTGGAGCAGCCGCCAGTTTCTCCTCTTTGACCTCCAATGCCGACAATATCTTGGGTAGCATCACCACCGAAGCGGCGTCTGCTTTGAGCGCAGTCACAAGTCAGGCTGGCTCAGTTGCCTCACGCGCATCGTCAGCACTCAGCTCCGCGACTGCAAGTGCTGCCTCTGCTACTGGCTCATCTACCACCAACGCTGCTGCTGTTATGCCGACCGGCTTCGGCCTGGCTGGCGCTGTTTTGTTGGGTCTCGCCGCATTCTTGTGAGCGAGTTGACATCAACCAAAGATGAAAATGTGAGCAATGGTGCTCGGGTGGAGGAGGCAACACGAAGATACCGTTCAGGAGTTTCATCTTGCAGGAACGTCATCGTCATTGCGCTTGGTGGGATGGCATGGGTTTCACTTGGTAACAGCATAGCCCGGTTTATCGTGGTTCGGTTTCGCTTCAGCATTACATAGCAAAGGCGCTGGCGGTCGAAATTGAGTTGGTCATGAAGGACTCTGCAGCGGACAACTCCTAACGTGGAGGCCGGCTGACACGAAGAGCTGTATCCAATGCAACAAGCTCAGCGAGCATAATATGACGAGGTATTAATTAAAAGTGCATTTTGTCTATCATTAAATCTCCAAGTTGTGGCTTGTGATTCCGACTGCTCGTCTAGCGCTGACTCGGTCCGGGCCTGAAGTCTCCGAATTTCTCGCATCGAGTCATGGTTACGGCCGAAGACAGGGAAGGCGATCAATCGCAGCATTTGCTTCAATCAATACAAATACACCGCCCCCTTGAATATTGATTCGTGTCACTTCTGGAGTCTAGCCCCTGTTCCTGGATGTCGGCAACGCAACGTGCATAGCCAAGCACAATAATCAACCTCAACTGACATGAACAGAGCTCTGCGTCCGTTAGCGGCTCTCATTCCCGTTGCGTTTGGATGTTACCTCTTCCAGATCCACCGTAACATCTCCCTCGTTGATCCATCGAAAGTGACCGAAGGTGGCAATGCCCCACCGTTGCATCCCAAGTCCGAAGCATACACCATTGTCAACCCCAGAGGGCACGCTGGCACACACGATTCTCGGTCAATCGTGATAGACTTCCCTCGGGCCAAGGGTGCTCAGTCCGATGAGCAAATACTAGCCAATCTCATCCAAGGCTTCTTCGGCGGATGGGTTCTCACGCCAGAGCGACTGGTACTTCAGACCTTGCGCAGGAGACTAGTGAGCTTCTCTCGTAAGTGACCCCATGTCCAGATCCTGGATCCATCGGTTTTCTGATCCGCCGGAGTAGAATTGGCCGACGTCGAAGAAGCAGAGTCAATCTGGACCGGTCAGGAACTGTCCAGGGATTGCCCGCCACGCGTTGGCTCGGTCCTGTTTGGGGCATTCCAAGTCATCGATACCAAGACCGGCGAAGACAATCCCGGCCACAATGATAACGCTGATCCCATCCCCCGCGATAAATATGTCGACTTCGGGTTCGGTTCCGACCGCTCTGGCTTCTCAGGCTTTCATCGCTGGTCCTTGAGACGAGAAGATCCAGCAGATGCCGTGGACGGACACCCTGAGACGACTGTCTCAGCTTCTCCCCCCCAGGGTCGATCGACTCGTCTAAGGATCACACTTACATGTTTCGTCTGCAATCCCAGCCGCGACAAATCATTTGAGGGCGGTCTTCTGCACACCTTCCACATGACTTACGCGAGGCTGTTGTTTCGAGAGGCTGTGTCGAAGGTGTTACAGTCATGAAATGACACGCGGAGTGTTGTCATAAAGGCTTGGGCGCGAACGCGCTCTCTCTATCTCTCCCCTCGACTCCTTAAATAAGTAGCGCGGTTGTATTATATTCCTCGAAGAGCGGTCGACAAATTCGCGATGCGAAGGCCGCCATTCCGCGACGTCTGTACAATATTTCAGCGATACCCAGCGAGTTAGCGTTGCCATTTCGGACGACTGTCCAGTTTCTTGATGCCGTGATGCTGATGCTGATGCTGGGCGCAAGACTCGACGAAGTGAATGCCGCTTGCTTTGGTCCTCGATAAACAGCTTTATCGCAGCGGGCAACGCCGAGTCTGGCGTGGCCGCCTTTTCCATCCTGCGGCGGTATTGCGACGGCATTTCCACCCAATGCAGCTGCGATGGTGAAATGCTTGAGGTCTCGGTGGCTTTAGCTGACTCCTGAATCGTAATGTTACTTCGTGCATCTCGCGGGTCTGTGCCTTTCGCCGCGGTTATTCTGGGAGCAACTGAGGGTAAGTCTTAACTTTGAACGTTGCATCTGCACATCCACAGTAGGTACCGCCTCATTGACTGAGCTGAAGGTTGTTGATGACTTCCAGCGGAGAAGAAAATGCTTCCGTGCCACCTTGGAGCGGGGAGTTTGCGTGTCCCGCCATTTGGTTAGATGTACCCGAGTACTCCTTACCGAGTACATCAATTAAACGAACGTCAACTCGCAAGCTCTCTTTCTCGCTCAACCACCAGGTGATCATTCCAGTTCCCTTCTCTACTCGGACGGTCCGGCGCATATCTTGATACTTGTCAAATAATATCATTGTCATCACTACCAGCACCTCGATCGTTGGCTTGCCTAAATACTTAACTTGCCCGCTTTCCCTCATCCACGTCTCCTTCAAAGTCGATAATCGAGATGTCTCTCCCCACGACACGCCGCGTCGTGACTGGTCTGTCTATACACCCATCCATGCCTGTCTATCGCACCCTTGCTTAATACCTCTCATCCCGGCAGGCCACGACCAAGCCGGCAAGTCCATCATCATCTCCGACACGACCCTCACGCCCGCCAACCCGCTCGACACGGCCGGCTCGCCTCCTGAGGGTATCATTCCGGGATTCACGAACATTTTCAAAACGACAGGCTTCCCCGCCACGAACGTCCAAGGCCCGTGGTACGACGTGCACGGCAAGAAAATCGGCCTGGTCGATCAGAGCGGCGTGGTCGCGCGGATCGTGGACTGTGAGTCTCAGTCCCAGCAACCCCACATAACATAAATCCTCGTAGGACCCATTCGTGGACCTGATGACCTGCACAAAGCTGCAAGCCTCTGCTCTGCGTCCTCTATCATTGCGCAGGATGTAGATGTGGATTCCTTGCTGACCGCAGCTCAACGCATGGTGCACAGTCCCCGCGGTCGGCAGCACGCCCGACGGCGTGAACATCACACACCGCACGCAGAGCGTGGACTTTGGGATTGTCCTCAGCGGGACAATCACCATGGTGTTAGACGATGGGAGCGAGACCGTGTTTCAGGCGGGAGATGTCTGCGTGCAAAGAGGGACTGATCACGTATGTATACGAATGTTTTCGCCGTCCCTGCCCGTCTTTCCTGGGTTCCTTGTTTCCTCCCCTTCTACCAATCTACCTACCTACCTGCCTACCCACATACCTACTTCTCTCACTCTCTGTACCAAAAGGTATTTGCCTTGGGCTTCAATTGTACTGCGCTGCACTACACTGCTTTACTCTGCGCTGCACTATCACAGAGGGAAATCCCAGCGCAAGTACAAAACACAAGAAGAGCTCCGAAACTGACAAATGCACGCGATACGACGCGCCCACAGGCCTGGAGGAACGACAGCACCGAGAACTGCCGGATGTTCTTCGTGCTGGTGCCGAGTGTGCCGATCGAGAACCCAGCGACGGGGCAGGCTTTTGAGGTGACGCCCACGACCCATCTCGAGGATGAGGGGCATATCAAGGCGGCGCGGTAGAACATCAATGGGGAAACGTACTCATGAGTGCGCGGGCTGGCAGGCAGCGTGGTGTTAGGTAAGCAGGTAGTGTATATCGCTGAAAGTGACCTGTCTCTCGGCAAGGGAGGGACGGAAGTGGACATGGCATGGCATTGCATGGCAATTACACGGCGTAGCGGGATGTGAGAGGTTAAGAGGGGCGTTGGGCAGCGAGAAGAGTCCGTGTTCATAGATGGCCCGGCCACAAACATAAAACAGAATACTCAACACAGCTAAATCGTCGGTTTTGATCCGGTAGTCGGGTTGCATGTTCGGTTCTGCCTTTTTACCCCGGTCCAGGACAGGTCCCTGGACGACATCCCCAATCGAATCCACATCCAGGGAATACATAAAGTTCCGTCTCCTTTCAGTCAACTCGGATTGATCACGAGATACAACCTATCTGGTCGTGGGCTTCGCACATTGACAATACCAACTCGACATTGGGTACTGGACACCGACGGAGCCGATTCGACTCGTTATTCATGGAGTTTCATCAAGCCGCGATAGTATCGCGTGCAATGGGACAGTCTCAGCTCAAGTGCTAATCTTTTTCAACTGGTGTTCAGCACGCTGTAACAAGATCTCCGACCATCGCGACGAGATAGACTTCATGCCCGTCTTACGCACCAATCTCAGCAACCACCTTGCCGATACTGTGCACGTTCGCGCCCTTGATGCCTTCCCTCTGCACCAATCTCTCTGCCTCTTCCTTCTCGAATCTCTTCTTCTCCAACGCCTCAAAGTTTCGCCTCATCGCATTCCGGGTGAACTCCTCTCCTGTGACCAATGGATACTTCTTCAACGGGCCCTGGATCATCACATCCCTGCACGGTTGATTGAAGAAGGCAATGCTGTAGCGTTCGCCGTAGTAGTCATCCGGCTCAGACGGAGCCTTGACGCGGTGGAAGGTGGATTTGAAGCGGTCGTCCGACCACGACATGAGAAGGTCGCCTATGTTGCAAATGATGGCTTCTTGGGAGGGGTTGACTTTGGTCCAGGTGTCGCCGTGCGCGAAAGAAGTGGAGGCTTCGCGGCCGGGACAGATCTAAGGTGGAGATTAGCCGATCACCTTCAGCAACAGCAAAATGCACAAAAGGACAGTATAACGTGGAACATACCTCGAGCCCACTCTGTCCTTGCTTCTGGAACAACAGGGTCAAAAGATCCCAGTCGGTATGAGCTCCAGCACGGTGCCAGACCTCTCCATTGGACACCTTGGGAGTCTCAAAGTAATGCAGTAGTCTAGCCACGGTCTGACTCTCAGGTCTTTTTACATCATGTGCCTTGACAAAATAGTCGTCAGGGAATCCGAGACCCCTGGCGAAACACACCATCAGTCTCTCCGACACGGCTTGCACTTTCCACATAAACTCCAGCGCCGAGTCCTTGAACCCAGGAAGGGCGTTATCGTCGAGCCACTTCCCTTCCATGTTCCTGCCGAATTGCATTTGGTATGATTCCTTCCGATCAGCGGCCCCAGTGGAGGGTCGGACTTGTGCGTTCTTCTCCCATCCGGCATTGGTTGCCGAGGAGAACGGAACTTTGGCTTTGACTTCGTCTGGAAGAGAAAAGAAGCGTGCTGACTGTGAGAAGATGTTGTCGATTTCTTCTGGAGTGATGCCGTGGTCCACGATGCTGAAGAAGCCGACGTTTTCGGCCGCGGAAACTAGCTGTGAAGTGATTTCGTCGATGCGGGATTCATAGTTGGCGAGAGATATGGTGGGGATGGAGCGCTCAACGTATTTGGTCTTCTCTGGAGCCATTGCGCCGCCACCTGTTGCTGTGGGAGGGCTCAGATGTGTCAAGGAATATAGGTGTAGAGAGCCGTGGGATGGCCTACTGTGCGTCTGTTGTTACAGTATTAAACTAGGGATGAACGCGCGTTGATGGAGATCTTCAATAAGCCCAGAGGAGAGGGGACCCTTTGCTTTTATGCTCCCTCGAGCAACATCAAGCGAAGCAGATCAGTGAAAGGCCTGGACTGATAGCGGTCATCAGTGTACAACCGATAAGGCTGTCCAACGCTGCCCCGCACTTATCCGCCAATCAGACGCCGCCGATAATCGTACGTTGTCGATCGGATCGGGTCAACCAGCTTTTCGCACAGCCTTGCGCTCCTCTCTTTCCAGCTCAGAGTGTTTCCTGGATATCGAAATTTAGCAGATCTTCGAAAAGGAAGTTGTTGCTGATCCCAGTATGAGGAGGGAAGAGTTGTTCGAAAGTTTCGTACCCCAGGTCCGATGTGGTGATCGGGTCCTGTGAGCCGGGTGTCCTTGATCTCGAGTCCGTCGGTTCGTAGAGGTCAAGAGAAGGCTCGACGCCTCTATTCGTGGTCCGCAAGGATTGCGTGAACGAGTCATTTCCGACGAAATTTTCGACAAACTTGGGAACATTGAATTTCTGCCGCTTAGGTTGGCTGCGGTCTCCGCTCATATTATCGTGTGTACGCTTTCGATAGTTCTCCAGGGTATGATCGGCTGTTAGGCGAGCCTGCTCGGCGAGCAAAGACGACAGCAGGCGGATGCCCCGCATTGCGATCATGCTATTCTCGAACTTTCCAAGCAAGACGATGGTGTTTTCGACCAGCTTCCGGTGTTCCTCAAATTCGGGCTCATTCGGCTTTCGGTGGAAAATGTCTAAGGCAAGGGTAATTCCTGCCGCGACCATGAAAGCCTGATCGATCCACAACACTGGCCCCTCCTCATCGTAGGCCTGCCTGGCTTCTTTCAGTATCGTCTTCGCGGCAGCCATGCACGTCCGCCGAGTAAAGTCGAAGGTCTGTTCCGTGAAACTTCGGCCCAGGAATGCCCTGTGAATCATGATGATCTTGTGAGCGAAGCAGATAGTCAAGCTTCGTCTGGCCCACGGCACCCAGGGAGGCCATTCCGGTCGGATTGCTTCCCTGACGTTGAAAAACCGCGGGAGTCCTTCCGTTGCAAGGGATCGCATCTGTGCATCGTAGTCCAGCACCTGTTCATATTTAGTGTATAGAGTATTCGAGGAGATAATGGCATCGTGCATCTGAGGCATCAAGCTTGCAATGTGGCAAAGGAATGTCGGGAAGCTCGTCATGCTTGGCACGTCTTCCGGTAAAAGTTCCATCGTGTTATCGTCGCAGTGGATGGGTTGGAGTGTGGTGAAATGAAGTTTCTGGATCGAGTACATCTCGGAAAAGGGGATTGAGAACCAGTCTTGGATGCACAGTTGCTGCCAGATCCTCCTGCCCGTTTCTCGCTTGATGACCCTGTCTCGCTGAGCTGGCGCCGACGGAGTCAATGTACCGGAAGCGATATTTGTCTCGTCTTCAGGACCAAGCCGCTGCAATCCAAGTCCCTGAGCGATCTTGACAGCTGCACCCAATAAGGTACTCTGAGTGTTGCTGAATCCGAGAATATGGGCTGACATAGTCAACACTGTGATGGCTTGAACAGAGTAAATATGGTGCCGCCACATGTAGTCTGCGAGGTTAAGGCAAGTGACAGTAGCCTTGTACCACTGTCGCGTGAGTCTCGCTCTTTCATTCTTCTTGAAGCCCCAGGACATAGCCAATTGCTCACTCGCGCAGGTCATGCTTGCAGCCATCACGGCGAAGAGTAAGCCAGTCCAGCGAAGATCCATATTTCTGACTTGCATTCCACTGGGGCCCTTGTATACTTCCTTCAGCTCATCATAAAAGGTCGGGCCATAGATGCACCCATGGTACCACAACACCGAACTGACATGATACTCGACCAGCTGGAAAACCTGCTTGCGGCTAGGTAGCAACAACTGCAGGAACGAGACTTGTGCAGCACCAGTGCCGCCAAAGCCGTTTGAAATATCCCAATCGGATCCGGTGTCCTTGGGAAGCGCAGCATTTCCAGTCTGATGAGGCTCCTTGAGGAGCTCCAACGCTTTCAGGTCGTAGTCGGACAATTTGTTCCGACCCCAGCTAAGGAACTCCAGCACAGAGGCTGTATTATCGACCACAGGCTCCGGACCATTGGTCGGCTGTGGGTTGAGCACGGTTGGATAAACTGCTGGCAGTTCACGAGGACTGGGACCAGAGTTTACAGACTTGGGCGTCCTTAGAGACGGATGTACGGCAGAATCTGGAACAGTAACTTGAGTAGTGCTCGGCGACGGTTCGGTGGAGGCAGGGCTGGCCTCCGCTGCGGCGGATGAACGGGGGTAGATTCGATGTTTCCTTGGATCATAGCCACCTTCAGGCCATTCTCGGGTGCACTTATCCCCATCCCCCCGTTTGACGCAACGACCGCAGGGTAAATTCCGATCACATTTTTGCCGGCGCATAGAGCACTCGGTGCATGTTTGACGTTCTTTGGGCATGGCTCTTGCCGAGCAATCAAAGCATAGTCTGTCGTACTATTTTCGGGTGATCCACGATCGATCGAAGTTGTACGCAAAGGCACGGATGAGGATGTCCACAAGTCGTACGGAAGTACGAAGGTGGAGGCGGAAAATTGAAGCTGAGGTGGAAAGAAAATTGGGCGAGCCCGGCAAAAGCGGCCGAGGGGCTTGGCAAGCAGTCACGTGCAAGCCAATGCCGATAGTTGCTCCCGTACTACGTATGTACGAACCTCCTGTGTACAGGTGAGGAGAGAGTAAGGCAACTGTGAGTTGATGTGTGAGATTCGGAATATGCTCTCAAGTGTGTAGGCCAAGTGCACACACTGTACTTGAGGACCATAATGCCACGCCATCTCTTCGATTGCAGTGACCAGTGAGCCAAAATATAACATCCTGGATCATCACGTCTCAGTGAACATCTCAGGTCGAATAAAGAATGACTCTGACCATGATCGCCTCGTCTCGTCGGCCTCTTTGATATGTATATTGGCCCGAAACCAACGTCCCTTATGATAGATGAGCCCGTCGTTCTTGATGTGAATGGTCTGCCAAAATTCCTCCAACATTTCCACCTTCTTGCCTTCAATACATTCGAGCTCTTAAAGTAAGCGACCTCTTTGGGAAAATCCCCTTCCAATCAGCTCTTTGATTGGATGAGCTCGGTTGTGCCCTTCAAGGATAATCCGGCCGGGGGACTAAGGTGCCGCTGTTCGACCGTTGGGGTCGAACTCGTTGCTAACTGCTAGCATTCCAGGCCTTCAGAAGGAGTGGAGTGTCGCGTACCACCAAGCAGTATCAGTTCCCGAGCCCTGGGCGATGTAGAATCTCTGCATTTGGGGCGAGGAGCCGATGCCGTCGGGACTGAGGAGATATCGAAATCATTTGATTGCGAAAGTTGGGTATCCTTTAGGTCTGAAAAGTCTTTCTCGACCATGTCAAAACGATCACTCTTCGTCATGGTCGTTCAAATAATAAGCACGCTCCCCTCGGTACTGCTGCGCTGCTCAGTCCTTAGAAGTGATAGGCTGATTACCTCTGGCCTGAAGATCTCGAAGGCCAGCGACATGGCTTCATACCATGAGAATTCAATCCTCGGGATGCCCAATATTGGGGACGAACCGAAGTTGACTGAGACAAATCGGACTGATGGCACTGGGGTGAACGGCCGGGCTACCCAAAAGCTCATCCTTCCACACCAGTCTTCTTGCTGAATGCATCTCTTGCCATCATGGTGTTCAAGACCGCACAATTGAACGCTGCCTCTCCTGGAGGAACGACCACGAAGATGTACGTATTCTCGGTGAACCTAGCAAGGAAGCAATTGAACCGTGGCGTCTGGACCTTGTATAAGAGGAAGCCCGCGCTTGCCGCCGTGGTCCTGGTATTTCGTGCTGCTGTATGCTTGTAGCTCTTCATGATATTCGATATACGCTCGTGTCGGTCGACGTTGTCATTGTCCTCGCCGAAATGTGTAACTACATTTGTGACAGTGAGGAAGGTTGACCTCTCGAACAAGACAATCTCCTCGGCCTTGAGTTGCTTGGCGAATGCTTCCAAAAAGCGCTCGATGATGATCAGATTCGGGATCATCTTGTGCACGATTCCTGCCCAGGCCTTGTATAGCGTCTGATCCCATATACTGCTTGCGAAAGTCTCGAGACTAAGCCCCTCCGACCGTGCGGCGATCATCTGGCATCGTTCCTCGTATATCTTCTCACGGAGTTCGTGCTGGACCAGGTCCATCTTGTGTACCAAGCAGAAGACGTGTGCATTCGGGCTGTACTCTTTCAGTGCCTTGATAACCTGACTGTACGTCTCAAGGTCTTGTTCGACGGCGCGGGATTCGATGTCAAAGACGTAGATGAGGACTTCGGCGTCAGAGAAGACATTCTCGCGTTGAGCGTTGAGGTACGAGTCCATGAATGCATCCTGGCTGCGCAGCGAATATCAGCAGACTTGCATGACCTCAGCGCAAAGAAAGGCCGCATACCCTCCACAGTCCCACAGATTGAGAGTCAGGTTTCCCATGAACTTGGCATGACTGTGTTCCACATCGATCGTGGCCCCAAGCCGTCGAACGTCCTTTGCGACATAGTTGCTAAAGATAATGGAGCGCATAGATGACTTCCCCGAGCCGCTCTTACCCATCAGTAGCACCTTCTTCTTCCTCTTCCTCGTGTCCATTGTGCCGGATCGCGTCCTCAGCGCAGGGAAAGCCTTGTCTCGTCCGGCTGGGCTGCAATGTGAAAGATGAGAGAAGGTGGGGAGAAAAGCTGGGGAAGCTCGGAAGAGATCACGGCGGTGCAGAGGACTGCATGGACACCGAGCGCACAAATCGCCCAATATGATCGACTGTACCGAGTAGAACGAAGCAGCACCAAGCCAGATACTTATAGGAGCCCGCGGCCACACTGACTGGGAAAACGTTGAGAGACATTAGCAAGTCTTTGGAAAGACGCCATTACTTTCTGATTACTTGGTTGCGAAGAATTCAGTGTCAGTCGGATGTGCGAGTGAAAGACAAGGCTGAAAAGGCCTGGAGCACACAAAAAGTCAAGGTCAAGAGGGCGATTGCTACAAAACTGCGAGAAGACACAGGACGGCAGTCCGTGGTTGCGCTTCAACACTGCAAAATGTGTCACAAGCTACTTAATTGAAGCTTGCTAAGAATTCAGTGTCGACCGCCGTTGCAACCGCCAAAAGCAGGTTTCAGGCAACTTCAACAAGTGACCGCAGAAAAGAATGGTTCCAGAAATGGTTCCTGCCTTCCGTGCTTACGATTCCAATTCAGCTTGTGCCTTGGCCAGACATCGAGTAACAAATTTGATGCTCCCTCTAATTCTGCCTTCGGTTTTCAAGCCTCTGTCCCTGCCTACTTACATAGACGCCAGTGTTTCGGGGCTTGATGACGCCTCCAAGAAGGGAATATACTAAGCCATCATCGTTTTATGCGTCGTCTCATAATCTCTGTTGTCTAGCCGTAGAAAGCTCATCATACACATCATCGTCCAAGCATGCAAACAGATCTCCACTTAGAAGACGGTGCCGTCCGAAATGATACCGATCGGGGGCCCTTTGGTGATCGGCCGGGACACCTGTGCAATTTCACGACCGCCCTATAGTGTACTGTTAGCCTTATTCATGCTGTAAAGCCTTTGGAATGACTTTACCTTCCAAGTGCCCGCCTCCAGCATTTGTGCCAACGTCAGCTGTTGAGGGCCCTGAAGACCAAGACCTGCATTGACTGCACTGAGAAGCTCGTCTAAGAAACCGACAGTGACAGCCCTCCATTCCACTATGACGTCGTCGCTAGGTTCGAAAGTCGGGACCACCTCAACTGCATTGCCGTTACCCACTGTTTCATGGTAGATCTTCAGGCCGCGCTGTCTGTCAGGCTCTTTCAGAGTGAGCAGACCCGTATCAACCAACAAGCCGCCGTTACGATACTCAGGTAGACCAGTCATCAAGTCAGCACCCGCGAAACGAACATTGAGTAGCTTGGTCATTGGAACCATCAGAGAATAACAAAGCCACTGTGTAAGCTTGTGGAAAGGAACAATGGTCTCCCAAGGTTGAGCAGGGGGAGACCTAGGCATAGCTTCACAAGGCCAGGCATCTCCCAGAGGAACACCCTGGATGCTAGTCCGCGTTGCTGGCCATATGCTCGACAGACCATCCATGAGTACACTCCACAGTGTTGGTAGTAGTACGACAGGGACGGAGGCCGCTTGCGTTGTTGGATGCGATATCAAATAGTCTGCAGCTCTTAGCGGACACCCAATCTGGCGGAGATCGTCTACGCTTACCGATCATGTTCCCAGGGCGACCGTCAACCCCAAAGATCTCCTCGTTTTGAAGGGCAGAAGCGAGCCTAATCAGCAGCCCAGTGCGGCCTTCGAGCCCGGACATCGGATTTGACTCTGACACTTGCATCCCCTTAGCCAGGGTCTCGACCGTCACTTTCTTCAGACCTGCTGCATCAACTTGATGAGGTTGGGCCGCGTCACTGCTGAATGCCCCCGTCTTGAACATTTCCAGACTCGCCACGGCCAAGCCTTCACTCCTCGCGTACACCTTGCCGGACTCTTTGGACTTGTAGGACCATTTAGTCCCCGCTCCCGCATCGAGTAAAACTGATACCAGGAATAGGTCGATCAATCGCCGCGCCCTCTCCTGATTATCGATTGAAGTTGGCCACGTCTGCAGTAGCTGAGTTACTCTGGGCCTTCCGCCAACCTCGAAATGCTGCCACCGACCGTGTGGCGGTATTGAGGCATAGTCACCTGCAAAGTCCCGCTAGAAACCGTCAGATTTCAATGCCGTGTCAATGCTGGCGAGAACATACCTTGATGATGGAAACAACATAGTCGGCAGTGTCCTTGAACTTAGTCATGTCGACATCGAAATGGTTGAGAGCGTTAACCTTGGCCTCATCCAGGACCAATCGCGATCGCTCTCGAACGGCATGGATGCTTCGAAGGTAAGCCGCAGGTTTTGACCTTGGGTCCGGGGGGTCAGGGATGGTGATTTCAGGCATGGTTCCTCCCAATGACGGCGAAGATGAATTTGAGCTTATGAGTGTCGGGGATTTATGGGAGTAGTTCGAGATACGCTCAACAGTGACAGCGGGCCGCAGGAGCGATTTGTTGCCGTCTGGAGGAAGTTTGGTGTCTTTTCTTTTGAAAAGTCCCTTCATGGCGGAGAAGGCCTATCGATGACTATGACCTATCACAGCAGACCTCGAATGCAGGCAGCCGATCGGCGGCCGAAGTGGAATTGTCGCAACTCCAGCTGCAAGGGACAGTTGAAATGGAGGTTCGGGCCATGCGTTACTGGCTGACCGGTGGTAACGCAATAGGATCTCGTTGCTGGAGAACTGACTGAGATAGGTCGAATTTAAAACACCGTTCAAGGACGCCTGTGGAATACGTTAACGTATTGCGGTAGCAGCAACCTTCCCACAACGAGACTGGAGCAAGCGAGTGACCGATGATTAGGAAGGGCCAGGTGGAATACGAGAAATGACTCGAGAGAATGAAAAACAATGTGCCGATTTGTCGAAGTCGGCACAAGAGGCAGAAAATGAGAGAAACGAAGTGAAGTGAGAATGAATTTCTGGATGGAACCCACGAAGCAGCAACGAGGTGCGGCTCTTGAGTAGAGGCGTTTTCGGCTCTATTAACAACATCAATACTTTCCCACATATGTCGACCGCGTTTGATTGAGGTGTCAATGATATGCAGCGTTCAGGAGAACCGGAGGGGATCTCTCACAGGCGAGCGAACACTGCCGTCTCGATCGCGGCAACCACGCGGGAGCATGGCGCAAGACCATAGCGCCCCCGAGATGTTGGCGGGCACCAACATGGGTAAACGTGAAGCAGGGGCGGCTCTCGGGTGCGCTCGTCCTCGGCCGCAAGGCGCGTTAGGCTACCCTAGGCTAGGATTGCCCTCCACGCCAGCGAGCCAAAATCGACCTTAGCAGTTTAGTACCGGCCCAAAATACTCAAATCCTTCCAGTAGTTGGATCCTCTTCGCGCGTGGCCGCCACGCAACCCATGTCTGGGAGACATCCTTACCGTCCTGGCCCCTCAACCCCCCAAGCAGATTGGGTACCTGTGAGTCAGTGGTCCTGGCTCTGCCTGAAGGCGGCAGTGTTTCAGCAAACGCTTGCCGTAAGGCACCGACAACACCAGACGTTTATTTAAAGGACGCGTGAACCTCATTATCATGTCCATATCATATCTTCTGTGAGTAGACTCATCTCAGTCCATAATTATTATCCGACCAGAAGGCAAGCTAAGAGTAAGCTCTGATCGATAGCCTAGTTAGCACTCCATCATCGAGATCTGAAACACCTAGCATTCCTTAACGTCCAACGGCGACAAGTACGGCTCCTCATCCGAAATTTCACATCTACTTAGACTGTGCAACGAATACGAACAAAGCTTGCTCCACACCGTACGCATGATCAGATGGAGGCTACTGTGCAAAACGATCAAACGCAGAGTCGCCTGTGTTCGCTCCCCGCCGAGATCAGAGCCAGCATCTTTACTCTTGCTCTGAGTGCGGATGACGACCTCTCCAGACCATATCGGGCCGACCGAAAGTACTACAGACCACAGTATCACTACCACCAGAAGATCAACTTCTCTCTTCTTTTCACATGCAAGCAGATCTATCGCGAGACTCGGCTGCTGCCTATTTCGGCCAACGAACACTTGTTCTGGTTGTTCAATGGCCCCTGGAAGCAGATTAACCAGAAACACCGTAACACTGCGCGTTGGGACTCCTGGTATTTCAGCTTGAATGAAGCCCAGAAAGCAGCGATACAGAAAGTTCACATCTTCAGCCAACAGTACTATTTGGAGAACCTCATCACCACTGATGCACGAAGGTTTCCCTTCAAAACGTATTGTCTCCATTTGACATTTCGTCATTCGGATTGGTGGTCCTGGGAATCACCACCGGCGTCGAGCGACCGCCTTGGAATCTGTCCATGGAGACCCCATCGTACCTCGTGCCAGGAAATGCTCGCTGAGCCATTTCGACCGGACCTGGCTTACATCAAGGAGCGAATGGTCGAGGGCACTTGGGGAGGATCGATCTGCCAAATTCTTAACCTACGAGAGCTTGTCCTGGAGTTCGAGACTGACGAGAGAAAGAAGTTCCAACTCGATGCGGTCATCGAAAGAGCCAAAGGTTGGAAATTCCCAATGGCTTGGGAAGATTTTGTTCTCGAATGGAGTGGACAGCTTAAACAGTCTCGATGGGAAGGCGTGCGAGATCTCAAGGATGAATATCACTTTCTGAAGGAGCAGCCTGTCCGAGACAATCTACCCAAACGCCAATACTACGTCGTCACGATGGTCTGGAACGCCGTACCGTTGAGGAATAAGGTCGAATGATTTGATAACCTTTGGCGATACACGGATGTGTTACCGTTGATGATGTCGATGTAATGGGTAGGCAACATAGGCTTACAAGCCACCCGACGGCAGGTCACTGATGCTTGGCCGGCTCATATATGGGCCCGTTTCGAGGAATCGATGCGGAAACGCTGTGGCTATTCAATGCATTCTTAACGCTCCGCTGAGCCTATGGTGATGTTGGTTGGAGTTTCCGGTCCTTGGAACTACGTGCAGCTGGTAATCTTATTAGTGACAAGATAGCATTATACCTCTGCCAGCGATTCTAAACACTATAGTTCTCAATCCTTACACTGCCAGGTAACTCCGTCTCATTTGCAGTCTTGCAGCTTTGCCCTTCCCTTCTGTAAATTTTTCCGAGACAGGGATATCTCTTATCTTCCTCACACCTCTGTCCGCATAATGTCTCTACACGACTAAATTTGAACCCACCGTTGTATAATAGCTTGACGATGTGAGATAGAAGGAGGCGATGGCGTTGCCTACGTTTGAAATGGTTGCTTTTTGCACGCATGGCAAGGCCAAGCAATCCTGAGAATTGCTAGGATCCCGTCGTAACGTTTCTAAATCTATTCCTGGTGTGCTCGTTCTGAGGAGCTGCTTCCCACTGCACGCTGTCTTTCGCCCCAGTGGCTCGCGCGAGCGCGGTCTGTCCTACAATGTCCCCGTCATAGTGGATTCGTTCCACTCGGGGCACACCGCAGCAAGGATGGGATGTGGTTAAAAAGGCGATCTGGGTTGCCCTTCCATGCCACTATTTTCTTATGGACACGGCAAGTATAAGAACTTGCGGAGAAGTGTCGTTGACAGAACAGGCCACGGGAGGGAGAGGCAAGAGATGCGCACGGTTCAAAGCTTACAGGATTGTCCTTGAAGGTTGTCTCGGCTCACAGGCCCTGTGGCTGTGATTGTGGCTGTCGACATCTGTGGCGCAGGCATGTCGCTCAATGCGCACCATCAACAGTGATCAGATTACACTCTCTTGCCATGCTCTCAACGCTCGTTTGTTTTGTCTCTTAGCAGCACCGATCGGTCCATGCTTGCTCTCAGGAACGTAATGAACCCGTGTTAATGGACCCGCCCTGCTCTCGCCGCACCCATGGACGACATCGCGGGGTTGAACTGGAGTTCGACCCCAGCCAACGGACAGAAATCAGCAACATCGACTTCGACCTCGAACTACTCTGCCTTCAGCACGTTAAAACCCACTCCTCCGGCCTCTGGACGGGCATCCCCGTTCAAACCACTTTCCAGCCAGCCATCCTCGAAACCATCGACCCCTGCCAACGACAGTTTTGCGAACCTGGTCTCCTTTGGTTCCACGTCGAGCAAGAACCTATCCTTACTAGAACAGCAGAGGAGGCAGACGGAGGCAAAACTACAGCAGCAGAAGGCTCAGAGCCAGACGTTGACTGCTCAATATGCGGGAGGTGACGACCAGTTCTGGAACAGCCTGGGTAGCGGAAGCGCATCACCCGCCATTGGTAACACGAAGAACCAGACCTCGAGCACACGAAGTAACGCATTAGATGACGACGATGATGATGAGGACTTGTTTGCTGCTTTCAACAAACCTGCTTCGCTCAAGACTGAGAGTGCTCCCGCTCTTGTGCAGAGGGATGCTACGAACATTGACGATGACGATCCCTTCGGGCTAGCGGAGGCTGGCCCGCGACGAGCTGATACTGCGGCCACGGCGACGACGATAGACGATGATGACGATGTGCTAGGCTTGCTGGGAAAGCCAGTGTCTGCTCGACAACGGCATGAATCTCCACCGCCGGCTGCGAGGAATGGCCCTACCGATTTGCACCCACAGGACAAGGCTATAGCCGAACTTATCGATATGGGATTCCCTCCAGATAAATCCAAAGCTGCTCTAGAAGCTACCGAGTCTGGGCTTGACGTCCAGGCTGCTGTAGGCATCCTTCTCAACCAGGCACATGCCGAAGCACGTCAAAAAACCCAGTCCAGAAATACCCAGCGACAAGGAGTGGATGAATGGGCGGAAGATCAAACCTCCCGGGCAAAAGCACGCTGGGATGATTCCCATACCACTGAAAAACGATCGAAGGGCGCCGGTCCTGCGCAAGACAAGGACATTGAGAAAATGGCAGCTGAATTTGGCGCCAACTTCTTGAAGACGGCCAACTCTTTGTGGAAGCAAGGGACGAAACAAATACAGAAAGCAGTGCAAGAGTTCAATTCGGATACCGAGTCAGTCGGCACTCAACCCAAGTGGATGCGGGAACCTGCAGAACGACCAGTCAGGAAGGAGCATCAGCCACGCCCGCAGGAGGTTGAGTCAATGCCTAGTCGGAGGAGAAGAAGCCCGGAAGCTCGAGCTCAACCAGACTGGACGCATGAGGCGATGATGCTGGAGGGGAGCCGACCAACACCACCCTTGAAGCCGTCAGCTTCATCACCACGCTCAGAAAGACGCTTCGACTCGGGTGCCGACAGTTCACGCGACCATTCTCCGGCCATGCCGTCTCGACTCAGGGAGTCTCTTCCGCAAACCCAGCCGGCGTTCTTACGACAACAGAGTCAGTCGCCCGCCGCTGGCTTGAAAGCGAGTCTGAATAGAGCAGCGGCGGAGGAGCAAGCAGCTCAAGCATATGTCAGCTCCGCTCGAAGACGGAAGCCTCAATCTCAACCTATTGCTTCATCCTCGCAAGCATCCACTCCACAGCCAGACCTTCTGGAAGGCAGCTTCAAAGACTCTGCTCCCAAGCCTTCACGCCCAGCGGCACCAACAATAACACAGAGGCCTCAACCTCCTCGTCCCCAAACTCAACCCACGAAGCCCGCCTCAACACCACCCATCCAAGTCCGCCCACCTCCCCCAACCCGCCAAGTCCCGTCCGTCTCGACCATCGCACTGAAAGCCAGCAACACTGCGCGAGAAAAGGGCAACGATCACTTCAAGCGCGGTGACTACGCCTCCGCTCATCAATCCTACGCCACCTCGCTCTCCCATCTCCCGGATTCTCACCCCTTAACAATCGTACTTCTGACAAACCGCGCCCTCACAGCCCTCAAAACCGGTGAACCGAAATCCGCGATCATCGACGCGGACAAAGCGATTGGCATAATCGGCCCGAGTAAAGGTGAAAACGAGACCCTCGCCACGGGCGATGACACGTTCAAACCCATGCGCGAGTATTACGGCAAAGCACTCATGCGCAAAGCGGAAGCGTTGGAACAAATGGAAAAGTGGGCGGACGCGGCACTCGTGTGGCGCGAGGCTGTGGAAGGTGGACACGGTGGTGCTACCAGTATCCAAGGGAGAATGAGGGCCGAGAAGGCTGCGAATCCTCAAGTGTCAAGGCCGAAGCCAGCAGCCGCGCAAGTACGAAAGCCGGCGTCCGCACCACCAGCGTCCCGGAGGAACGAGGCAGCGTCAGCGAAAACAGCGGAGGCGGTCTCCCGACTCCGCGCCGCCAACGCCCTCTCTGAACAGCAGGACGATGAGAAATTCCGCCTCTCAGATGCGATTGACGCGCGCATCAATTCCTGGAAGGGGGGAAAGCAAGATAATCTGCGCGCCCTGTTGGGCAGTCTCGATCAAGTACTGTGGGAAGGGAGCGGATGGAAGAAGATCAGTATGGCGGACCTAGTGCTCCCAGGGAAGGTCAAGGTGCAATACATGAAGGGGATTGGGCGGGTGCATCCTGACAAGGTACGTCGTGTCACCTCTTACATTTTGGGTTGATGTGGAGAAGGGAAGAGAAAAGATCCTGGTTCGAGAGGTACACAGAAGCTGACGATCCAACGTTGCTAGATTCCCACTGATGCGACTACCGAGCAGAGAATGATTGCGGGAGCCGTGTTTAGTACGCTGAATGAGGCGTGGGATAAGTTCAAGAGGGAGAATAATCTATAGACGATGCAAGCATAGCCCGACCCCGGGGGCACTTTGAAGGCACAGACCGTGGGCAAGATACTCTTCTGCCTCGATTGGCAGGATGTGTTGTGTCACGAAGGGGTACAGCTGACAGAACATTTTCATATGCAGAGAGAACAATTCCACACCGGTTGGTTCTTCTGCTGGGCCCGTCACCGCTAGTTTTACAGTTCTCTGCCAGCTCTCCCTTCGTCACCTCTGGTTTACTTCTTCCTCTGAGCGGTCTTGGGCCCCTTGTTAGATTTCTTGCCTTTCGTCTTCTTTGTGCCTCGGGCCGCCTTGGCCGTCATGCCTCTCTTCACGCGCAATGCTCGTTTCCTCCAGGCCAGCCATCGATCACTGCGATCATATTCCCGGACTTTGACGCCTTTCCTCTCCGCTGCTCGGCCGATCGATGCGTTCGCTTCGCGGAATGTTCCCTGTCTGTTGAATGCCGCAGGTGGTGCGGGGGCAGGGGCAGGCACAGCACGACCTGATCTGAGCAACACTTGGCCTGGCGACCTGCTGCTGCTGCTGCTAGCAGCTAAATGGGCTTCCAGGAACGATTCATCCACGCTCTTCTGCGCCTCCGGCGGCGGTCTCAACGTCGTAGCGTACATGCCCAATCTCCTTCGCGAGGGTGCATTCCGCGGTGTGGGTAATTGCGAACCCGGTCCGTCCTTGGCCAATGCCACGCCGATGAAGCGTCGCTTCGGATGTTTTAGAGGGTCGCGGTAGTATCGCACGTAGCCGTATTCGAGGGCGAAGATCGTGTGGTCTTTTCCGATGCCGACATTTTCGCCGGGGAACCATTTTGTGCCTGCAACAATGCTGGTTAGCAGCGGGCGTCTGAGGCGGGGAGAGAGGTGACTGCGCTGGTACCTCTTTGCTTGAAGATGATGTTGCCCGGGTGGACCCATTCCGAAGAGCCCTTTTTGGCGCCTAGTCTTCTACCTGCGGAGTCGGAGGGACCATTTGCTCGACCCTGCTGCGCGTGCGAGGCGTGGCGGACGAAGATTGTCGAGCTTCGCGGTTGGAGATGAGCGTGCTTTGAGCAGAGAGCCAGGGCGTTCAACGACGATGCCAGAGTGGCAAGGGAGGCGTCTGAGGCCGCACCGGGCCTGTATATCCGGGGCTGCAGCATGACCGGGAGCGCAGAGGAGTAATAGGAAAAGAAACGGATGCGAATGGGCGCCGGAAATGCACTTGAGGTGGAACATTGTGAACATTGAAGCTGTAATTTCGAGATTCGGCGGCGCTAACCGTATTGGGCGACGCATACAAAGGAGAAGAGACACAGTATCATCTCTCATTTCGTCCCATTCACTATCATCACCATATAGGACTCCCATTACGTCCAGCATGAAGACATCACTGAGTATAGTTCTTCTCCTTGTTGGCCTGGCCTCCGCGCAATTCCAGTTTTTCGACCAGTTCTTTCACGGCGGCCACCAGCAACAGCAGGCTTCTCACGAGAAACAGAATGTAGCCAGCGATTCGAATTGGTATCGTCAAACCTGGGAGGGTGGTGAGTTCTCCTTTTCAGCACATGGTCTCTAAGTCGTCATCATACACGGCGAGGGGCTGTTCTGATCAAGACCTGATGCGCCTCTTTGATCATCACAGGCGCTATCGGCAACATCTACTGACTCGACCGTCTAGCGACATGCGACAAATATCTCTGTCCGGACACTCTAGCTTGTGTCCACTTCCCGCACCACTGCCCTTGTCCGCACCCCAGCGTTGAGGATAAAGTCGAGTTAGGGGATGGCATAGCTGTATGTGCCAGCAAGGGAGGATTCAAGGCGGGCGAGGCGGCCCGCAAAGTCGAATTGGCAAGGAAAGGGCTGTTATAACGAATCTTCATGTTCACTACCGCTATCGCAAGGGCCGATCGCAGTTGAAGTGTCTGCACCGATGTTCATTCGACACCCTGCTGTCCCCACGGACTTCTTTGCGGTTGGAGCGATGTTCCTCATGTCAATCTTGTTACTGGGACCGAGCTGTTCTTGAAGCGACTGGCCTGGACACATCAGCGGGACCCGGCCCGATCAGCGACAACTGAGTCAACGGCGTATACGAACCTCGGAACGAGATGTAGACCAGTGTTGAAAGAATGCCTGTCGGCGGCCTTCCACGTGCATTAGAGAATCAAGAGTAGCAACTCTCGACATGTGTGCAACTCTCCCGGTAGGCTGTTGTTGCACGTGGACATTGATAAGGATCGACATGATGTCCGCTTGCGCCCAACTGTTCACTATACGGGGTTGACATGACAGTGACCAACTGACAATATTGCCGTCGAGCCTGGGCTTGGGAAGTGCATTCCGGTTTCCGACAGCTTGGCTGGCGCGACGGGGTACTCTTCCTCCGACAATGCGGCAGGCCTTCTCCCACAGGGGTGTGCTTCTAGCGCAACTGTTCATCCACGAAACTATCACACCTTGGCTTGAGGAAGTAGTTAACCACCTGACTATAACGCCAATTGTTGGAGCCTGGCTATTTACTTTCGCTCATCCACGGCGTGGTCATGTGTCTGAACAGGTGGATATCGTTACATTCGGAAGGCTACGATCTGCAGCCTTACGGAATGTTCGATAATGCTTCCATAAGTCTTACTGGTAGGCCACGGCTAGTCGCTCCCACAGATTACGCCAGATGTGGGAAGTATTTTGCATCACGTCGTTGCTATTCGATACCATCGCCTATGTCAAGAATAAGTCGCTGCCGGCTCCGTGTGTGTTCTTGTGATGCTCACCCCTCACGAAACCGGTCTGAGAGAGGGGAGCAACGAACCGGGGGTGTGAAGGGGCAGGGGCCGAGTTCCGAATATTCCTGCAATGGCCGGTGTGCCCCTGCGATTCAGTCGCAGGCAGAGGGCGCGGGGTGGTTGAACGCCCTGGTAACACACGTTGCTTTCGCGTGATACTGGCCCCCGTAAAAGCTGTCGCTTGTTGGCGATGATCCCAGCCGAGAAGGCAGAAGTGCATCATAAGGCGCATGCACAGCCCCCACACGAAAGTGAGGCTTCGGGAGGCTCAGATGGTGACTCCCCATCTTTTGAACAGCGGTTCTGTCCTACTTGCCAGCAGCCGTTGATACTCCATTCACCTCCTCTGGCTGCATCGCGCCTCAAACACATGGCTCACTTTATCGTGGCCACGCCGTCCACAATTGAATCGTTGCGTTCGGCAAGGTAGTGTCATGGACCCCTTCTCGTTAACAGCAGGCGCGCTCCAGATAGCCGGTGCCTGTGCGCAATGCACTGTTACTATCATCAAGATTTGCGGCGACATCAAGTCTGTTGATGCTCGGATCAGCTCCTTCTGCGATGAAGTCGGTGCTCTTCGGGCGACCTACGAAGGCCTCGAGAAGAGCTTGTCGTCTCCTCTTCTGTTGGAGGCTGCGCGGGTTGCCAGCCAAACCTCGGACGGCTCTCACTTGTGGAAACAGATCAAAGACGCGCTCGATGACTCCAAGAAGACAATGAGACGCGTGAATGAAATCCTCGTCCAGATCACGAAGGCATCAGGATTCGCACGCAGAATCAAGACTCACCTGGCCGAGAATTTGCATTCTGGCGAGCTCTCGCGACTACGACAGCGCATCCAATTCTTCAATGCCGCTCTGTCATTACCCATCCAAATGGTCTGCGTTATGCTTCAACTCGAACAAAGGGGGATGACAACAGACCACCACAATTCTCTGGATCTGAAATTGGTGTCTTTGGAACAGAATATGAGATCCCTTGTCCAACGACTTAGCGTCCCTTCTCGCTCACAGACCCTGGGCGGTGCCACTATCGCTGCCTCGGAAAACATGGCGCTAGATGAGGATGACGGAATGAAGACCTACATTGCTTTCGCCAAGAAGTTCTTGACGACCGCATCTGCCGCTGCCAGCACTCGGTCCTCATTGAGCACCATGTCTCCTGCCATTGAGCCCGACATTCTCGACGGACGCCAGCGCTCAGAGAACGACTCGCCACTGCCTGGCGACAACAGAAGCCACGTGGAGGGCTGGATCCAGCCCCCCTCCGCAGGCATGGTTCCTCCAAGTCCGCAGACTGGCGGGCATGGTCGACGGAGCCTCGGCTATGGGGCAGGCAATATCGAAGACGACAACGAAGTGGAGTTTATGAGGACAAAACAACACCTGAAGTTAGGACAGGACAGCTTTGAACAAAGTGAGCATGCCAAGGCAGAAAGGCATTTTCGGCGAGCATTGGCTCTTATGCAGGACCATGACTTTGACGGGAGAATATCTTTTCAACCATCAGAAGTAGTCCTCATGCTGGCCGAGTGCTGTTTGAAACAAGACAAACTGGACGAGGCGGTTGCCCTGCTTGAACCTGTTGCTGCCATGCGCCCCGATATCTTTCCGAGCATCTCGTCAGACGACAAACCTTCGGACAGAAAACGATCCACGCCAGGTCGGGGCCCCGACAAGCTGCAAGCACTTGCGGCGAGCCACATGCTAGGCCGAGTTTTTGTGCTGAAGGGAGATTTCGACAATGCGGAAAAACAAGGGTTAAGGGCATTTACCGAGCGCAGGAAAGATCTTGGCCCGCAGGACGAGAAGACGTTAGAGTCGGTGCGCCTGGTCATTGAGATCTACAAAACACGAGGAGAGGAGGGAGACGAGGAGGAGGCCGAAGGCTATGAAGTCTTTCTGTCGACGCCTGAGAAGCAGACGCCTGCAGCGTCAACAGATAAGCTACTGACCACGGCGCAGGAGACACCACGCTCAGTACCCACACTCATTCCTCCTGAATCTGCACACCACGAATATCTACCGAACGCGCCAAGGTCGAGTTTTGTGCGTCGTATCAAGCACCTTGGCCGCTCTTCACAATCTGGCATAGCACAGTCGCCAACCTCATCAAATATGCAGAGGTTGTCTATGTCGAGATCGACGACATGCAATGATCCTCAAGATCCAGATGTCGCCGCCCTGCTCGGAGTCCGAGGTGTCAGCTCGCCTTCCGAAGCGTCGACCCATGACAGAGCTCTCTCCATGAGCGGCGACGACGAATCGATCGCAACGCCCTCCACGGGACGGCTTTCTCGCTCGTCGTCAAGCAGAACCCTTGAGCCGACCTTCCAAGCCATAGCCGACCTCTGCAGTGAGAAGAAATTCGATCGAGCCGTAAAGGTCGCGATCCAGTTCCTTGAGACATACCCGTCGAGCTACATGGTGATCCGGAAGCCGGAGCTGAAGGAGAATATTAAGCACGGATACGGACACGGACTGGCCAAAACGGGGCGAGGATATTCGCCTCTGCATTTCTTCTGCGAGCTCAGGGAGGAGCACGCCGAGGAAGTCAATCTCCTGATCAGGCAGGGCGTGGACGTCAATGCAATCGCCTTCCAAGCCGGGTACACTCTATCAAACCCCAAGGATCCGTTCACAGCCCTGCAGCAAGCGACTGAGCGGGGGTTTTCAACCATCACAAGCCTCCTGTTGGCGGTCGAGGGCGTCAAAACTGACGTCCGTGACCCTGAGGGATATACGCCGATCATGGTCGCCTGCAGAAAGGGCCACCACAGCATCGTCAAGCAGCTGTTGAACTTCGCTCTGCCAACTGAGTTTCCTCAAACCTGGCATGGCAATACTCTTCTCCATGATGCTTGCCGGCGATGCGACCCCATTCTGGTGGAGATGCTGCTGGAACACCACACGGACATTGACGGACGAGATCGTTTCGGCAAGACGGCGTTGATGCATGCGGTTGTCAAGGCCGACATTGCCGATCCCGTGGAGAAGAGGAGGCGCATTAAAGGACGGTGCAAGACGGTGCAGGTTTTGCTCGAGGCCGGCGCCGACCCGACGCTCAAAGACCATAGGACCAACAAGACTGTGCGAGATTACGCTGCAGAGGAAGACGACGCCGAGTTGATGATGCTGTTGGATCAGGCTCCCAGGACGGGAATCAGTGAGTTGGTGGCTTGAAAGGGGTGTCGTGTAATTCTGTCGACAGCAAACGCTTTTCGGATCCAGGAACAGGAGTAAATGATACCCCGGAAGGCTGGGGGGATGGTAGTCGACTCTTCGACGTGGCATATCCCTCTGGTATGTTTTATTATCAGTATATGTTCGAGTCAGAACCACGAATGCGTGTCTCTTGTCTTCGCGGGCCAGTTTTGCCGGCCCAAGCATAGTGCGATCTCTCATTCGGTGTATCTGCCTCCTCTCTTGCATAGCGACTGCTTATCAATGAATCAACCCGCCCAGAGACTGAGCCATGTCCCACTCGTCCAGAATCTCGGCCTTGAGGGCCTCCAAATCAACATCCGGGGATTCCGCGCCCGTCAGCCAACTCGACAGAGCCCGCGCTGTAGCCTCTCTGGACACAATCGCATGGACAAGCAACCTCACGAACTCGATCGTCTCCCACGACCGAACAAGCGGGTTCGGCCCAAACCACTCGCCGACCTCGACGGCCGACTGGCCGATCATGAACGTCATTGCCACAGGCGTCAACGCGTCCCCGCTTCCCGTAATATTATACACCAGGCGATCCATAAACCCGCCGGGCTCGGCCGCCATGATCATATTCAGCATGTGCAGATTCCCGATGTGCGCGCCGTTGAAGCAAAACGGCTCGAAATACCGCCGAATGCTCTGCGGGACCGGCCTCGCCGCGCGCGGCAGGCTCATCCGGTCCAGCGCGTCGAGGAACTCAGCCCGCGTGCGAAACAGGGGCACCTGGCCGACGACGAAGGCGTGCAGCATGCCCAACCCCAAGTGTAGCCGGATCTCCTGGAACGTGCGCAGCCCGTTGCGCAGCCTGAGCAGCTGCAGCAGGCCCGTGAAGTGCTTGTCGGCGAGCTCGACGTTGCCGAGGCGCGTCTCGGCCAGCGACGCGACGACCAGGTGCAGGAGCGTGGTGTCAAGGAGGAGGTTCGCGGGGGTTTGCACCACTTTGCGCGTCTCGGCGTAGATGGCGGCGCGGCGGGCGTAGATGGCCGTCTTGCTCGCGCCCGTCATCATCTCCGCCATGAAGATGATCCATTGCAGAAAGAGCGGGCTGTCGGCGATGGACACGACGGTGCATTCCCGCACGGGGCAGTAGACCGGGTTTTTCTTCACTCCGTGCACCAACCGCGGGGTGGTGTCCAGATCTGTGGTGTGGGCGGGGAGTGTCAGCTGGCGAGCCCCTTACGCAGAACAGCAGCACGCAGCACGCAGTATGCAGTAAATGCAGGACAATGCCCAACCGTACCACGCAGACCACCTGGACCGGGCCCAGGAAATGGTAAGCGGTGTGAGTACGGGGGAAATGGTAAGCGATTAGTGAGCGGCGACTACTCAACCGCCATAGCGAACCACTACTGTAGCCAGCCAGCCACAAATCCTTTTCTGGGTATTCTGTACTCTGTACCTTGCATGTATCGGTACAGTACTTGAACAACCCTGTACAAGTGGATGAGGGAAGGAAAGGTCGTCACTCACAGTAAAACAACATATTCCGCTCCTTGATATCCAATTCCACAGGGAGCTGGAGGAACGGATCGAGCGGCCCGGTCTTGATCCACGCCAGACCTTGCGATTGCTGCACCTCTGAGTCGTGCTGCTGCTGCTGCTGCTGCTGGGCCTGAGGGTCCCGTTTTGCTGCACCACTCTTGTCCGCAACAACAACAGGCAGTAGCCAGCGCGAGTACTTCGGGCCCGCTGCCAGCGTGCCATCACGAGTCTGCTCCTTCTGCTCCCTCTGCTGGCCTCCCAGGCGACTGTTGCCCTTCCTTCCGGCGCGGTGGTGCGCAATGCTCGCGGCGTGGGCCCTCGCTTCCTGAATCTCCAGTTCCTGCTCGTGCTTGCTCTTGTGGGTTGATGGCGTTTTGGAGGGCAGGAAGAGCAGTTTCATGCGTGCCATTGTGCCTCGTAGTCTCCGTGCCAATACCAGTCCGAATACCAATACCAGTATCAGTCTGTACGTTACGTACAATCACTCACTCAACCACACACGCTTGACGCTGACTGGCTGACGTGGTGATACAGGATCGCTTGCTCGCTCGCTTGGCTGCACCGCGCCCGATCCGTGCTTTGCCACGTGTGGGAACAACGTCGCACCCGAGCACAGAAACAGCAGTAGTGACTGGGGGGCGTTGGCGTTCGATGCAGACGTTCATTAGTTATTTAGTGATCCAACAAGATTGTTCCCATGTGCGTTTTCAGGCCAGTATATAAAGAGCCTTGGATCCCTACGAAGTCCTTCCCTCCCTCTCACCCGCTACCTTAATTTTTTGGCGCAGCATTTGTCATACCTTTGCAGCTGGAGAAACCCGGGCCGACGCAGGGATCTCACCACGCTTGTTGGGCGACCTGGACGGGTCGACAAATTGCGAGTGCAGGCGCCTGGGGACGCCGTCGCGCCAGTGTGCTGCCACGGCTGCATGGCTTACCTAACCGGGGTACCTACTTCCAGAACGAGCCCAAAACCGAGGGAAGCGGGTTGGCCAATCGGGCAGCGGGATGGGGTACGGGCACTGCGTCGCGGGAGCGCCATACACCATACCGCGGAGAGAGCCTGTGACAGGAGACGTTCACTGGGTGGAAAATCTCGGACGGTCGTTTGGGCGACGATTCATCAAAAGGAACGGTGGGAGGGAAGCTGATGGGTGGCTTTTTCTGGAGGAAAGATGCGTGATGCCGAGTTTGATGACGGCAGTATCACGCGCTAGAGGATTGTAGAAATCGCAACATTGGGATTGGGTCCCTCGATATGAATCAGCGATAGTTCCGTGCTAGTCGTGCTTGCCGTAAGACCGTACTGGCAAGATTTCAATCCCAGGAACTTGGACTAGCGAGCCATGGTTCCGAATGCAGTCCAGGAACCAGGGAAAGGGGCTTGCCAAAAAAAAAAAAGAATCCGGGCAATAACGAACAAAGGTCGTGGGCTGGAAATGCCAACTTGAGATCCCTGTAGGATACATATATGGTTGTCTGATAGATTGTATACAGTACTCGAATGACATGTAGTGTGTCCCTCTGTTCCGGCCATGCCATGAAGCAATTACTCTAAGCCATTGGGTCACTTCGCGTACGGTCGGCTCGTCTTGTGCCACCGGTTTGTCTCCCAACTGCCACCGGAGGTAGTTCTGTTGTTCTTGAACTGCAACTTCCCATGTACATTTCCAAACACTTGACATGCCTGAGGTGATGCGATTCTGGAAATATCTCCTCACATCTCCTGCTCGTACTATCACTTCCCTGCTTCACAGCTTTCCGTTCTGCCAGTTCATGTCCGATATCAGGCCTTCACCACACTTGCACCCACAGAACCGGCGGTTTGGGACTGATACTCTTCGTACTGGATGGGCCGACTAGTGAAGCTCGCGATGCTCGCAGGTCGCTGGACTTCGTCCCAGGCCCCGTTCGCAGGGTTCTCAGCATTTGCCAGTAACCCCTGGTTCTGGTCCCGGTTCGCTTCGTCAACGCCGTCCCCACGGTATTTGGTTTCTTCCGCTTTCTCTGCCTGCATAAGGGGAGCTTCGGCGGCGGAACGGTCCTCCGGCGGAACCTGCTCGGCAAGGCCAATGTCGGCGTTCTTTCGAGATTCGCGGGCGCGTCGGAAGCGAGCGTACAGAAAGATTGCTAAGGCAAGGACTGTAAGGCCAAGGCCGATGCTGATGCCGATTATCCTGTTCCGCAAGATACTTTTTTTCTGCTCGGTGGTTAAATTTGAATTATTGATAACGACGAGGTTCGAGCTGAGTGGCGCCATCGATGAGATGCTTCTCGTTTCTTGAATTTTGGATTTCGAGGCTCGAGCAAACAGGCCCACCGTTGATGTGTCAGAGTGCTCAAATTAGAATTTCTAGATGTCTCCTTGAAAACAGCGAGTGTCTTTTACACCTGGTCAGGGCGAAATCTCAATTCAGAAGCCGGGTAAGGAGTGATGATTTAGGAGCTATCGGCAAGGGATAGTTTTGTCCAAGGACGAGGAACGCAAAGGTGTGAAGATTTTCCAAAAAGAAAAGCGGTACGAAAGTGAGGGGGTCAGGTCTCCGTTTTCATGTTGTTGGCGTCCATCCATAGTTTCACAGACCATACCTGAACCTCTATCGCCGTCTCTTGCAAAAGTGCAGAGTGGCGTAGGGCTGAAGCTCCAGGCAACATATCGGAGCTCGTGACAAGAAGACAGCATGCAAGCTAAATCATAGCTGAGAAAATGAAGGACCATGTCAAGTTAAGCGTGCTTTCGGACGATGAGCGCTGGGCTCCTGCGGTCCAAGTAGTCCACCTGCTGGAGTCCGCTTCGCGTGAACGAAATCCAGTCTTGGTCAACCAAAGCCCCGGGAATGAGAGGAGCTGAAAAGAATACGAGCTTGGCAAACCTTGAGTTCTTGGCTCCTGGGCGATCAACTCGGCCACGGGATCCAATGCCTGCCTGATAATAGGTGCGGAAAGGTACGCGAAGACTGAGTGTGTTTGAGGGATATGTTACGGTGTAAGTATGCCGTAAGGAAATACATCCAGCCCGCCAGCCTGCGATGTTTTAGTATGCCTTGTGCCACGGCGCAGTCCGCTGAGCAGGAATAAACGATTATGAAGGTGCAATCACGCGCTGATCATAGCACGATCGGCTCTCCCAAGAGACTGTGAGTGAAGGGGGAAGTGGGCATTTGGCACGCCGCGACAGACACCGATGAGGACGGGCTGGGACGTGAGCTTGCACGTCTCAAAGCTCGACCGTCGAGAAAGAACTCAGAGTATTGCTTACCGAGGCTTGCCCAAAAATTAATCGGTTAAGGATCCCGTGTCGAAGAGAGATTCGCTAGTGTGTCCGTAACCCATGTGTTGTCTTTGATCACCATCTTTTGCGGGAGCATCACCACAGCCACAGCATAATGCACAGCCACAATAAGCTACGTCACATCTTGGCACGTGGATTTGGCATGAAACTGGGCGTCCCTGTTGTTTCACGTGGGGCGACGCCTGCGTCCTGACAAGAGTTCCCCCAGCTTCTGGCCGTATTTGAAGCTTCCACTTCAACACCGCCAGCCTCCCTGAAGCTGAATTGCCATCCTTATCCAAGAGACACACATCCTCGACAAACGGTAAAGTCGAGAGCGATCGGAAGAGAAATACCTTCAAAATGTCGGACACCATTCCAGCTCTTCTTATCGTTCTCATCACAATTCTCAGTGAGTGTTGTCCTCTTTGACGCCTTCTCGCCTCCCTTGACTCAAGAAAGCGTGACTGTTGTTGAATCATCCAGCTAATTCTCTGTCATAAAGTCCCTCCCGTTGGCGTCTTCATGGTTGCAGGCTGCGGCGCCGATTTCTTCATCAACGTCTGCCTGACCCTCCTCGGCTATATCCCTGGCCACATCCACGCATTCTACGTCGAATACGTCTATTTTGACAGGAGGGAGAGAGCAAGACTGGGGCAGTTGACCGGCCACCAAGCACCCGGCGTATACAGCGACAGAGTTCAGTCGGGTGGCGCTCCGGGTTATGGGACGATTTAGGGGATGCGAACCAGAGCCACACACACGCGCGATGCGGCTGGGGTGCCCCGGCCTGGAGCCGGATCAGAGAATACTCCTGTACACCCCGCTGTCATCACGGTACCAGCTTGAGAACGTATGGCGGCGTGAAGAAAGGTATTCGACAGCGGTTGAAGCTACGAAAAGGAATCGATCTGGAAGTCAATGTGGACGGAGTCTGAGTGACCCGCGGCAGCTCGTGATAATCGATGGGTGTGCTGAAATCCAGCGTCCTATGGATTCGTGTCACTATTAGTTTTCGAGCTGGAAGCTGTTGTGCTGTACGGTGATACCCTCGGCACCGCTGGGATAGAAGCAACGAACTGACCCTCTTCTGGTCAATTTCTATGCTCCACTTCCTTTCAAATACAGTAGGAAAGCCAGGAAAACAAATATATGGAAAACAACCCGTACGCCCACACTCTGTGGCTTCTATAGCTTTTGGTGAGCAACAGTCTCAACGAACGGTCAACTGGAAGGGCGAGCAATTGGATTTCAACAGTCTCCAAGTCTTAGCTAAGGCCTAAGGAGGCAGCGTGGGTAGCTTGAGACTGACTTTAGGTTCGAAGGATTTTCGATGGTGGCTGATTGCTATTATTGATCTTAATCCCGCTCCCTCTGTGAGATCACTTGCATTGCCCACGGTCTTCCGCCCTCTCACATCCTAATTTTGGGCAAGCTGCTTCCCCGTGTGGACGTTGTCAGTGTCCAGGTGTCTTAGGCCAACTCGCGGTACGGACTACCGCCTGCCGCATTTGGTCCACTTAGCCTCAACGCCGTCTTGGCCTTATCATCAAGGCTCCAACACTGGAGACAAACAATGGGGGCTGTGATCTGTGGTCTAGAGAGCCTCGCCAGCCCGTCGTCACTATAATCATTCTACATTGCACGACATGGACTGTTTCAGGCTGGTAACACAGCAAAAGTTTGCACGGAGAGGCACCCTGCTTTGACACTAGTCTTTCATATCCATTCCATTGCATCTACGGAGTAGATATTCCGTCCTCGTCCGATCTCCACGCAATCTCTTTTAGCTGCCGATGTTTGGCACGCCATCATTGCCGACTTCTGGCTGCCGTTGACGAGACGCCAAAATCTGGTCCCATCTACCGCCCGACCAGCTGGTAAATGTCCGATCTCATCGAGCTTCCCAGTCCATATGGCGCCTCATATGGATTCGGCAACAGGCCACATGCGCGACAGTCGATCAAATCACTCAGCTCACTTCCTGGAAAGTCTGCATCCGCACGCTACAATCCCATCCTAGATCCCTCGGAAGAGTACAGCAGCGGAACTTTTCAATTTCAGAATGAGCTACCGCCGCAAACCACCACAACGCTCGGCGCGGGCAGAGTGGGCAAATTTGGCACGGACTTGCTCATTGAGATTCTCCTCTGTTCATTTACTTTACTGGTGGCAGTGCCATTCTTGTGGTTGGCTGTAACAATGGCGAAATACGACGGTCAAAAGGTCACAGAGTCGGACACGAACTATATAAAACAGGCAACGAGCACGGTAGGTCTGAATTGGAGAAACGATGCGTGCTATACTAACACATACAGGCATCGACCCTCTTCACTATCCTTTTTGCAGCGGTGCTGGGCTCGACACTCAAGCGCTTCGCGACGTGGCGGTTGGAAAACGGCATAACGCTCGGTCTTCTCGAGCAAATCATGCAGAGCCGCACGTTCTTCACTGCTCTTACCACCCAATTGTCATTCCGAGCGTTCAATGTCATGACTTTGGTTTTACTATCAAGCTGGATTTTTTCTCCCCTGGGCTCTCAGGCATCACTGCGATTGGTGTCCGTCGGTAGAGAATTCACCGCAGATTCTCATTTGGTCAGCTACGTCAACACCGTCACCAATCAGGTCTTTAATTCCGTTTCTGGTGTCGACTCATTGCTGACGGCATTGAAACCGAGTTACATAAGCTCAGTCCTTGGTCCGACCACAATGAAGAATGGGACGATGGACCTGTTTGGCAACGTTAAGATCCCGTGGCTGGTGGAAAATGCTGAGAAAGATGCCAACGGCTGGGTGCCCCTGTCGCAGTCGAATCTGACCGAGGACTCATTCTCTTCGCTCGTTGGAGTCCCTATCGCTTCGTTGGCCAACCGCAACTCCAGTTTCATGATAGAGACGACCTACATGAATCTAGACTGCAATAGACCGCAAGGCGAGAAGGAGGTCAACATCAATGTCAACGCAACCACTATAACCAACGGCACTTTCTCGGGGCCTAATACAACCGTCGATTCGGCCGACTTCGCCATCTATCCTTCTTGGCTGGTGGGCATGAATCAGTTCGTGTCGGATGATTACTTCTACGGCTATCCTGAGCAGCTGGTCAACGTTTCGGATGCTAACATTCCGCAAGCCACATTCATCTTTCAGACTCGAGGTCCGTGGGTGGCTCGGTGCGCAATTAACCAGATTTACGTTGAGTCGAATGTGTCTTGCCAATCAGTGGCTGATTCACAACTGCCTTTCTGTGCAGTACAGGCACAACGGAGGTCGCCCAACAAACATGCACCGTCTACGGTTACAACGCTCAGTTTCCCCTCCACGTTCACTTTCCTGACTAAGGAATGGATTCTGGCAACCGATCCACTGCTAAGCTCGGGCTACTCCTCGCTGAGCGAATATTACCTCCAAAATACGAGCTCCGCCTTCATTTTAAGTGGTAATGGCCGCGAATACGCCGACTTTTCGAATGTGACTGCACAGCAGTTCTCTCGGCGGCTCGGCCAACTGCTCAATACATGGGTTCTGGCAAGTCAAACCTGTGCCGACACCATGCAATATTCTCTGGACCATCAAAACACCACGGCGTTTTATACCGACGGATTTGATATCTATGTGGTATCATGGGGATGGGTTGGCGTATACTGCGCGGCGATAGCGATCATGTTGCTTGCAGCGTGCTGCACCATCTGGTGCGCCTTTCACACCACGATTCCTGATGTTTTATCGTACTGTTCTTCACTCACAAGAGATTCGAAGTTCTTCGAATTCGCAAAGGGAGGCAGTACGCTGGATGGCGTCTTGCGCGCCAAAATGCTGCGGGATGTGGAGGTCAAGCTAGGAGAAGTTGCCGACCAGCAAGGAGCCACGGATGACCAGTTCCGCAGTGGCGTTGTAAATGATAGTTTCAGGGCTAATGAGCGCGTTTCGTATCTCGCTATTGCGCCGCCGCAGTATTTGCGAAGTCCGAGGCGAGGGATGTTGTATGCGTGATTCTTCATGAAAATCAGATGTTTCGCGGACTCTATTTCCGCAATCCCCAGAGGAACGAAGGTGACTCGAAAAGAAAATAATAAGAGAAATATCATGGATAAATCGTGATAAATGACTGCCTGTTGTCTCTGGACGAGGCTGCTTGGAAGCCTTGCGGTTGCTTGGCGCGGCGCGTTCGCGTCACCGCGTTCAACAGCTTCTCTGTCTGCGTCTTATTGGTAATGTTTGCAGTGAAACGATCAACGACATTGTTTCGCTCACAGTAGGGTAGTAACAGCCCTCCCCTCAATGCCTTGAGTTGTTTTGTACGATCGCTTTATATTTCAATATCTATTCCTTCTCGTCCTCTGGTCCAATATGACCACCAACGTCGCTCCTGCCCCGCAAGCAGTACCCTCCCTGCCATCCGCTCAACCAACACCCTCTAAGAAACGCAACCACGAAGGAGAACTTGTCGACTACTCTTCTTCCGCTTCTCCGGCACAGCTGGAGAGTAGTCCTCTCACTGTTTTGCAGTCTCCCACCATTTCACAGGAGCCGAGTGACCAGCTCACTCCATTGACTGAGTTGGGTGCTACGCCTACCGCTAGTCCGGCCAAAGGAACCGACATGGCACCTGCACCTAGCAAGAAGCTAAAACAGAATTTTGCGGAGAAACAAGCCGAGAAGGCTATCAAACAAGCAGAAAAAGAAGAAAAGGAGAGGTTAAAGGCAGAAGCCAAAGCGAAGAAAGAAGAGGAAAAAGCGAGGAAAGATGAAGAGAGAAAACGCAAGGAAGAAGAGAAAGAGGCTTTGCGCAAAGTGAAAGAAGACAAGAAGCGTGAGAAGGACGCCGAGAAACAAGCCAGAGAGGCAGAGAGGCAGAGAAAAGAGGCCGAGTCTCTTAAAAAGGAGAGGGTAATAGTGTCCTCTTGTTTCCTATCTCACTTCTAATACTAACGATTATGCAGGCTCAAATGCGGCTCGGGGCATTCTTTGGGAAACCCACAGTTGCATCCACTCCACCAGCGCTTAGTGAGTGTGAGGATATTTCTCGAGGCACTACTCCGTCCCGAAGAAGTTCGATTGCGTCCCTCGATATGGAACCTCCGCTTGTGGACATCAAGCCGTCGTCCGCCAAGCACACCAAATCCGATGCGAGACCTTTCATCATGCCGTTTTTCATCAAGGAACACATGCAACTTGCCCCCTACAATCGATTCCTGTCAAATAACACGTCTCCGCCTAACGGTCTCACGCTCAATCAAGATGGAATCCCCGAGAAGATCAATGTCCGATTTCGGAAACGTCGACGGACGCGTCGAGTCAGACCTGTCAAGGTGATCTTGAGCGAGATGAACGACTCAGAGACTGTACCTATTGATATGACGAATCCAGCAGACCCTCTTGGTAACATTCCGTACAAATATCTGTTTTACCGTGAGGATGTTAGGCCTGCCTACCAAGGAACCTATACTCGACCTGTTTCACCGCGCACAACCCGCAAACTCGCTCGCAAGCCATCGTATAAAGGTCTCCCGGACACAAACTACGAATACGATAGCGAAGCCGAGTGGCAGGAACCGGAAGAAGGTGATGAAGAGATCTTGGACGATGACGAGAAGTCAGAAGATGGAGACGGTGACGAGGAAATGGAGGACTTCCTCGACGACGAGGGGGATGTAACAAAGCGGCAACTGGTTGTTGGGAACATGGAACCGAAGTGCAGTGGACTGTGCTGGGACGATGGAATAGATCATCTGGAGAATGGATTCGACCTGTCGCTCTATCGCATGGACGTTCTGCACGACTCGACCCGATTGCCAATCGATCCGTACTCGTCAGCACACTGGTCGGATATCGGCAAGAAGAGCCCGGTAAAGCGAGAGGAGAAATCGCAACAATGTGCTGCGATGCAGCCACCTCGTCTGCCTTTGATGGCCGTTGATCCGAACAGTGGGAACATGGCGTCTCTATCAGCATTCCAGAACTATGCATCAAACGCTGGTCAATCAGAGAACAATGTTCTCGTTGTCAAAGCAAAGGCAAACGCATCTGGAAAACCAGTCAAGTTGGTGCCACCAGAACTCCTGCCAGCGTTCAAAGCGGCAGTGTCTGGGAGCACTCTGACAAAGGTGGGATTGCTCGAAGTACTGAAGACACAATTTCCGAAATGCACCAAAGATGCAATCAAGCATACCGTTGAGGGGATAGCAGAGAGAAGAAGTGCTAAGGAGGGTGAGAAGAGGTGGATTCTGATTGACAAGTGAGCCTTGAATCAGGCATTTGTGGAAGCGGCTTCGAACTGTTGATGAACCGAGTAAGCGAAGCCACCACGCTCATACAGACTGATGCGTTGATGTTGGCACGCCCACCGTGCAAGTGCAGAAGCGTCCTATGACACCTAGGGCTCTTCCGCCTCTAACGAACCGCCTCTGAGCAGAAGCCAAATGGGTTACATGAAGATATAGTTGCAGGCATTAGAAGATTGCACGAGTTGTCTACCAAGGGTGTGATGCGGTGCATGGAAGCGAATTTATTCATGTGCATTCTCTCGATCTCTACCACACTGTGTGCCCAGTAAGAAGTATTTGGGAAACACATTGACGGGTTGTATTTGTCCTGGCCGGTCCAACTTCGGGAAATGTGTAACACGCACACTGTACAGCGACAGTATGTGATCGCCCGAAACAAGGAACCGGGACCCCCCACAGTTGATTACCGCGATCATCGCGCCCTCTGAATTGTCTGTCACAACATCAGTCCAAGCTCCCATTACTGCGCGTGCTGCCCCTCTCTCTTCAATATAGCCGTGTTTGGATTGACCTAAGAATTGCCTGAGAGAGGCGCCCATGGCTTTCCCTAGTTCCGACGCTTCGAAAAGAGGCTTGCTCATAGTTATTGAAGGCCTTGATCGCTCAGGGAAGTCCAGTCAATGCCAACGCCTTTTCGACTTCCTTAGACTGCAAGGTCAACGGGTTCGGTACACCAAATTTCCAGGTTTGCTCGCTGGCGCGCCGGTGATCCCTCAGCTGCTAACATTTCACAGATCGGACGACGCCGACAGGACAGATGATCAATGGCTATTTGACTGGCGAAGCCCAGCAAGACGACCACTCTATTCACTTGCTCTTTAGCGCCAACAGATGGGAAGCTATCAATTCCATCACGTCAGATCTGCTTAGTGGGATAAATGTGATAGTCGACCGGTATTCTTTCTCCGGAGCTGTCTATTCAGCCGCCAAAGACAACCCAGATCTTTCACTCTCTTGGGCTTGGAATCCGGAAATCGGACTCCTCAAGCCTGACCTACTGTTTTTTCTCGACATCTCTTCTACAGATGCCGCCAAACGTGGTGGGTATGGCGCTGAGAGGTACGAGCAGGAAGGAATGCAAACGCGTGTTCGGACCCTTTTCAAGGACCTGTTTGCTAGACTGAACATCACGGTCTATCAAGTCGACGCTGGAAGGACCATCGATCAAGTTGCTGTTGACATCCAAGCCGTTGTTCAAGGGGTGGTGCAGAATCCTCCAGGGGCTTCGGGCGATTTTGAGAAACTGGGACCATTACTTGAGACGGCGTCTTAGGAAACGAGTGGAAGGGAATGGCAGAGGGCCTGTGGGGTCAGCAGGTTGGTCATGTTTCATCTTCACTATCTTCTATGACCCTCTCTAGCATTACTTTCGGGCACTCTCCAGCGGTAGCGATAGATCCTGGCCTTCCTCTAGCTTTGCGATTGGAAGTTCCGCTAACGAACGAGTCTGCAGATGCAACGGATAATTCATCGTCGTCATCAGAACTGAGTTGGTATCCCTCATCGACCACGTGTTTTGCGGTAAGTGTTTCTTCCTCTCTGTCCGAATCGCTGCCTTCGCTATATGTCTCCATGATCTCCGCCGCAACTGCTGCCGTGGACTTCTTCCCCTTCCTGCTCAAGAGTTTCTTTACCTCTTTCACTCCTCTGTTTCTTAATGTGACTTGTTGCATCAACTCCACCCAGGGGGTTTCCTCGGTGCATGAAGGGCATGCTGCCGTGTCTGGGACGATAGACGAGGCTGATCGATTTCTTTGCAGTGAAGCATCGGCCAAACATGTGACGTGAGAAATGCTCTGGCAATGTTCCATGTGGCATATGACAAAAAGACTCTTGTGGAGGTCGATGTTTGCAGCGCACAAAGAGCATTTCTGATCATCGCCGTCGTCGAGTAGAAATTTGCTCTTCTCGAACACACCTCTTAGTCGGGCATATGTCGGATCGACGCCATGAGGCCCCCCCGTTCCGATCAGCTCAGCCCTCCTCTTCCTTCTCTGGGTCGCCTGGGGCTGGGCAGAAGAGATCTCGGCTTCGTCCTCCTCCCGAGGCTGCGCTGGATCCAAGGTGACCTTTATACCAGGCCGAATATGCGTGTCTACACGGCCGCACCAGGTCGTCCACGACCGGTACATGTCCTCGCTGAAAAAGCGAACTTCAAGTGGCCATTTGGAGAAATAGGGCGCTCGCAGCAAAAGATGGAGATTGGACAACCTCTCGATCAATGAACTCCTTGGCCTACCCGGCCTGTTGGTCACCTTGCCGGATTTCGAAGTCTTGGTGCGTGTTGCCGCAAATGAAATGCGCTGCTCGAGAGAAATATGCCGGGTCAGGTGAGCATTGGTCCAGGCCCATTCGAACTGCAAGGCGGCAATGTTCGACGGGAAGCCGGCAACGATGCAGCCCATCTCCCAGGGTCGCAAGCTGGAACGGGATGTGCGAGCAGCACCGCCCTTGACTCTGCCATTATGTTGGCCAAGGCGACGCGCCGGGTCCGGCGTTGACCCAATATAGGTGCTCGCGTGGCGAACTGTGGAGCGGAGGAGGTAGCAACAGTAGAAAGCGGGAATGGGTTTGATTTCCATCTGGTGTAGTGAGCCGAGTTCGGTTAATGTTTCGATCGAGACGGTAGGCTTCTGTTGCGTTGCCTTGAGGTTGTTGTTGACACTGATACGCGCTGAAAAGCGAGGGGAACCTGGCGATTTGTGATTCGCTCCCCTGCGGATGTTAGGCGCTACGAATTGTACGACGTGAGCGGTTTATCAATGTTTTATCTGAGCCTCATGTTGGGCTCGTGTCTTTTGTGACACTCTTGATTTGTCCTTTGGAGTAGCCATATGCCGTGCATGGCCTGGTGTATTCGCCATGCCGAGGGGTTGTTGACAAGGTTCCCGAGCGAGAGGCGGCACGGGGCAGCATTCGGCCGTGAAACGCAGCGGGGCGATTCTGTGCACCACTGAGCGCTTTGGTCCGCCCGAACGTGAGCACACGCCACTGCCTGCAGGAACCGCCAATCGTGTCTCGTCCGGGACCTGCGCTGCCCTGTGCTTCTGGTTCGGAGCCTTTCGTCTCTCGTTCTTGCCCGGCGTATCATTCTGCTTCTCTGTCCATGTTTTCCTCCTCCACACGATCGTGCCCAGGCCTCTCTGTTCAGTGCCGCATGTGAGCCACGGCGGTCAGAAGTGCGCTGCCAGCACTTCTCACAACACTTTGAAGCGAGTCTCGCATTCGAGCCCAACCAAGCCTGCGCTCCATACGAGGCTACCCGCATCCGACTCACTGGCACCCGCCTGCCACTCGTTCCTTCGCTCACTGTATCTGTATCAACATCGAAGCTTTGTCTCTCTAGTATCCATCCTCCATCTGCCGATTTCGAGCCTCCTACGACTTTTCACCGACAAACTCTCGAATATCCAAATTAGCATATCCCGCGGCTGGTCAGATCTCCCAAACTGTCGCAGTCATGGTCGCTCCACCTTCAACTGGTGGTGTCGCACCACAGGCTGCGACTGCAAAGCAATCATCATCAGCGACACCGGGCCCAGCGTCACGGATGGCTGGTGGCCCCCCCGCCAGCATGGCTACTCCCCTTTTCCCCTACAGCGCTCGTCGAGCACAACCGCTCGACATGCGGTCCGTCGAGCGCAAAGGCCATCCTTCAAGTCGCGATCCGCCAACGAGAAAGAGACCTCATGATCTACTTGAGGCGCCCACCTTCAGACCGACCGAGACCGAGTTTCGAGACCCAATGGAGTACATTCGCAGTATTTCTGAGAAGGCGAGCAAGTTTGGCATCTGCAAGATCATTCCACCTGAGAGCTGGAATCCAGATTTTGCTATTGATACCGAGGTAGGAGCCACAGCGATATAAAGTTCGAGCATGGCTGACTTATCTACAGCGCTTCCATTTTCGAACTCGACGTCAGGAGATCAATCTGGTTGAAGGAGGTGAGAGTGTTTCGTGGTGTCTTTGACGAGCGCGACCTTACAATCTATGCAGGCAACCGAACCAACCTCAACTATCTCGACCAACTGGCCAAATTTCACAAACAATATGGCGCTCATCTGAACCGTTTCCCATCTGTCGATAAGCGCCCGCTAGATCTGTACAAGCTTAAGAAGGCTGTCGAAGTCCGAGGTGGTTTTGAGCGTGTATGCAAGGACAAAAAGTGGGCTGAAATTGGTCGAGATTTGGGATACAGCGGCAAAATCATGTCCTCGCTCTCGACCTCCCTCAAAAACTCCTATCAGCGGTGGCTCTATCCTTACGAAGAGTGGCTGCGGCATGCCAAACCCGGGGTCCAGGAACAACTCCAGAACGAGCAGGGGGGATCTTACTCTCCCTCGGTCATGCCTCCTCAGCCTATGCTCAACCACATGTCTCATTCACAATCTGCCCCGCCAGTCATGGGAATTAACTCACCGAATCTTCAACCGGCTATGTCCCTTCCCCCACAGATGCAACATACCCCAGGTCCGTCTCAACAGCCGCCACCCATGCCCTCGATACCGCCACCGACCCCACCAACCCAACCGAGACCTGTGTCGTCTTCTGGCTTTACTGCTGTGAATAGTGGTTTCACCGCGGTGAATGGTCCGTCAGGTTTCACTGCTGTCAACACCCTTCCACCCCCCGTCGTCAAAAAAGAAGTCAACGGCGCGCCGCCACCAAATCAAAGTCCAGCGCCTTCTTTTCCGCCTATCAATGGACCGACAATTACGACGATACGTAACACCGCAAGTCCAATGCCGAATGGAACCTCCAATCCATTGAAACGGACCCTGAGCCATGATAGTCTTAACGGCGAGTCTGGCTCAGAGGGCATGAATGGCGATGCGGATGGCCCTGACGGCAGGAGAAGCAAGAGGCCTAAAAAGGATGTGATGCCAACCATTCCGGGCAACCATATTCCTGCGATGCGTCCTACTACACCTCAAGTTCGCGCGAAGCCTGTACAGCGGAGGCATGGGGAGAAGTGCGAGAAGTGCAGCAAGTCAGACAACAAGGAGAACATTCTGGTATGCGATAGTTGCGAGTTGGGCTACCATAGGAACTGTGTCGACCCGCCCGTGATATCTCTTCCGGAATACGACTGGCATTGCCCCAAGTGTCTGGTTGGCACCAACGATTACGGATTTGAAGAGGGTAGTATCTACTCTCTGAAGCAGTTCCAAGAGAAGGCAAATAACTTCAAGGAGCATTATTTTTCAGCCCGGATGCAATTCGACCCTGTCACCAACACGCAACGCAAGCCGACAGAGGACGACGTTGAACGCGAATTCTGGAGGCTGGTCGAGGACATAACGGAGTCAGTCGAAGTCGAATACGGTGCAGATATTCACTCGACCACGCACGGCAGTGGCTTCCCGACAGTCGAAAAGAATCCACTCAACCCTTACTCGAAGGATCTCTGGAATCTGAATGTCATGCCATTCCTGGAAGAGTCGCTGTTCAGACACATTAAAGGTGATATCTCGGGCATGACGGTTCCTTGGTTGTATGTCGGCATGTGCTTTTCAACCTTTTGTTGGCACAACGAGGACCATTATGCCTATTCAGCGAATTATCAGCATTTCGGGGCTACCAAGACCTGGTATGGCATTCCTGGCAAAGATGCTTATCGTTTCGAGGACGCCATGCGGAAAGCAGTCCCAGAGCTGTTTGAGACGCAGCCAGACTTGCTCTTTCAGCTGGTCACGATCCTTCCGCCCAATCAATTGAGGAAGGCCGGAGTCGAGGTCTACGCGCTTGATCAACGCGCGGGTCAATTCGTCATCACCTTCCCTCAAGCATACCACGCCGGCTTCAACCATGGCTTCAACTTTAATGAAGCCGTCAATTTTGCTCCAGCCGACTGGGAGCCATTTGGCGAAGCAGGCGTCCAGCGGCTACAGGAGTTCCGTCGTCAACCCTGCTTTTCGCACGACGAATTGCTCTTCACGGCTGCAGCTTCAGATACCACAATCAAGACCTCCAAGTGGTTAGGTCCAGCTCTGGAACGAACCCGAAATCGCGAGTTGGCGGAACGCGAGAATTTCGTGGCTATGCACAAACGGCACTTCCCACATGACGACTGCACGTTCGACAGCCTGGCTGAGCAACCTTCCGAGGCTTGCGGCTTAATCATCAAGATCGAGAATACCGAGCTTGAGGAGGAAGAGTACCAGTGCTGCTATTGCAAAGCATTTTCATATCTCTCGCAGTTCCGATGTCACCGTAGTGGCAAAGTGACGTGCTTGCTCCACCCCGAAGTCGCCGAATGTTGCTCAGACACCCCAGAGGAGCGTCTGAGAGGGTCGAATCACAGTCTCCTCTTGCGGTATACTAACCACGAGCTGAGCGGCATTGTACAGAAGGTGGTGGATAAAGCCAATGTGCCCGAGGCCTGGGAAGCGAAGTTTGATGCACTATTAGCCGATGATGCCCGACCTGCGCTTAAGACAATGCACACACTTCTAAGTGAAGGTGAGAAGATACCATATCCTCTCAAGGGCCTGGATGACCTCGCCGACTTTGTTAAGAAGTGCGATCAGTGGGTCGACGAAGCGAACCTATACCTCACACGAAAGCAGCAGAACCGGCGCAAGAATGAGAAGGCGTGGCGTCGTTCTTCGCTCCGGACTGGCAAAGCAGATGAGAAAGACGCTGAGCCACAATTGACTTTGGAACGCATGAAGGCGCTGATCGAGGATGGAGAGCAACTCGGCTTTAGCGCACCCCAGCTTGAGAACCTGAAAGAAAAGGTGACAATGATCGACGAGTGGCGAGCCAACGTAAAGCGCATCTTGAGTGGCCTGAATAATCCCACAGCCGAGGAGCTGGAGACCATACTTGACGAAGGTCGTGGTTTTATGGCTGCTATGCCCGAACTGACCAGCCTGGAACAAGTCCACGCACGAACCCATTGGCTTGAAGAGGTCCGTCAGGTCCAGAAGGAGGTGCAGTCCAAGACTCTCGACGAATGCAAAGAACTTCTGAAGCGTGCCGGCGAGCTCGAGACGGCGCCACAGATGCCTGAAGTCCTGTTCCTCACTGAAGTGGTTAGGCAAGGCGAATTTTGGGAGATCAAGGCCAGGGAAGTTATGGGGGCCGAAGACGTTCACTACCCTCAGCTGGAATCGCTACATGCCCAGACCCAGACTCAAGCCTTCCCTGTCAACAAGGATACCTTGGAGCAGATGGATGCTATCCTTGCCAAGAACCGCGAAGCCAAGCGCCAGATCATCACCTTGGTTGAACGGAGTCACGATCCGGATTTCCGCAAGCGTCCCATGTACGCCCATGTTCGTGATGTTGTCAAGAGCTTGGAAGACCTCAATGGTAAACCTCATGGTGCCGCCGACCTGGAGAAAGAACTGAGACGCCACGAAGACTGGATGAGGAAGGGTAAGAAGCTGTTCGGCAAGGCCAACGCACCGCTTCATATTCTAGAACAGCACATGAAGTTTGTGGAGGAGAAGAATAGCTTCTGCTTCGATCTCAACGATACGTTCAGACCGCCAGTTGAGCCCGCATCGCGAGAAGCGACACCGACTGACGGACATGAGAAGGGCGCTCTCGGTGACGAAGAGAAGCCTGTCTTTTGTATCTGTCGACAGCCAGAGGCCGGACTCATGATTGAATGCGAGATTTGTCACGACTGGTGAGTGGCGTTTGTGAGTGGGCCGGCGCTTTGCTAATTCATTACAGGTACCATGCCAAATGCTTGAAGCTCGCCAGAGGCAAAGTGAAGGAGTGCGAGACGTTCACCTGTCCCATTTGTGACTGGCGGGTCAAGATACCTCGAGATGCGGCCCGGCCGAAGCTGGAAGACCTCCAATCCTGGCAAGATGAGATCCAAGATCTGCCATTCCAACCCGAGGAGGAAGAGCTGTTGAAACGAATTATTGACAAAGCTCAGGCGTTCCGTGACTTCCTCATGCAGTACACTAGCGGCAACCAACTGTGCAGAACCATCGAGGAAATGCCGGAAATGCTCTTCTACCTGCGAAAGATTGAGGGAGCTGAGGTCCTGCTCGCCTTTGAGACCAACGTTTTCAGGCAAGAGCTGCACAAGTGGCAGCCCATTGCTCCCGAGCCACCGCCAATTCTGGATCAGAGCTTGTCGACAAGAAAGCCGCGGCCCACAAAGCAGCAAAAACTAATGAAAGAGCTGGGCGTCGAGAAGCCAGAGGACCTGCCTCCCCACCTACGAACCAAAACGTATGTACGCAGAAAAACGCAAGAATCGTTTGTGACGGGACCTCTGCTGCCCAAGCCATCAACTCAGTCACCATCGGCACCTGGTTCTGCTGCCAGTCCGGGGCAGAACGGTAATGCGGACGGCTCCTCTGCAATGCAGAGACAAGAATCAAACGAGAATGCAGGGCCCAGCAGGACCTACGAGGCTGGCTTTATGTCAGAGACACCTTACACAGACCACCGACCTTCTCCGTTCTCACCCAACTCGCCTTCCTTGTTCAGCCCGACCAGAGACCCACCGCAAGATGGGCTGAGGGATCCGATGATGCCAACATTTGGTGGTGACAATGCAGGAGGACGAAACCATGACCCATCGTTTCCGCTATTTCGACCAAATGCTGGGCTAGGTCTTGACGCTGAGGACGATCTCCGGAATGGACTCGCCAACGTATCAGAGAGTGTGCCCAACTCTACCAGGGACGCGTCTCCGCCGGTTTTCGAGTCGGACAATATGTTCATGGACATGACCAATCCAGACGGAGACGCCAGTAACGATGCTGTACCCAGTCTGGAACAGGAAGCCAGTCATGCGAGCGAGGCGCTGGACATGATTCGAAGCGCGAGTCACGACTCGGCCAACGACAATGTGGAGCTGGAGGATGGAGATAACGTATCCAAACACTTTGACGACTTTATCAACGGGGATGAGCAGACTTAGTGGGGGCTCGGACCTGGCCTGGCGTTTTGTTGAAATATCGATACCCTTGTGCTGGAATTGTCCTCTTTGACCGTCATGAACGGAGTTGGTGGCTTTGACGAGAGTCGGAGCGCAAATCGGCAATGCTCAAGGGGAGCTCTGTATTTTCGGGATGGCTTTTGTATGGATTTCAACCCTCACGGCGGCGCAAAAAAAGACATCTGTATGTGGATGGAGGCTTACTCTTCGGATCAAGACCGCATGGTAGCTAGAATATGGCGGAGGCCGCGCTGGCAGGCTCGCGGAAGATCTGGGACAAGTACTCCGTAGTGGGAATTGCTACAATATCTTCTCTACCAGCCTCACGTCACGTGTCGGGTGAAGCTACGGTGGGCTATTCCGCAGCTCGGCAGTTGATGAATTGCCGCCTGTGCGTCGCCGCCTCACCGTAGTTGGTTAGTCCATTGACCCCCGGCAGTTGGCGTCATCAAACATTTCGGGGGCTGCTAAAAAGTTCTCGCGGGGTAATTTTGACTGTTCTGGGAGTGCGAACGCGACAACGTCGGTCCTCCCAGCACAGTGAACGACAGTCTGTCCTGCGTGGCAGACGACAAGAAGCTTCGAACGGCCTCAATGAAGTGTTTTCGAGCTTCATTCCCGCGCTGTAACCAAGGCAGACGCCAGTGAAGTGGCACACGACAGCCAGCTTGAATTTCTCCTGCGAAACATCCATATCGCAAGTTCAAGTTGGCTTCCCAGTCTACCAACAACACTATGGCATCTGGGCACGATGACCGGCTTCCCACTCTTTTCTCCTCCCTCGATCCGTCCTCGTACTACTTCTCTCTCGAATTCTTCCCTCCCAAGACATCCTCCGGCTTCTCGAACCTCCAGTCTCGCCTGGCCCGGATGGCCACTGCCCTACGTCCCTTGTTCGTCACAGTAACTTGGGGCGCTGGCGGTTCGACAGCCACCAAGTCTCTAGAGCTGGCAGAGCTGTGTCAGAGACAACTGGGGCTGACCACTGTCCTACACTTGACATGTACCAACATGAAGAAGGACATGGTGGACGAGGCGCTGGAAGCCGCAAAGGAGATCGGGATCAGAAATATCCTAGCTTTAAGAGGCGATCCGCCCAGGGAAGAGTACAAAGACGCTGCATCGACGGAAGAAATCGAGGGTGGCAGCGGTGGTGGAGGCACCGAAAGCAATGAAGAATTTACCTGGGCGGTCGACCTGGTGCGATATATTCGAAGGAAGCATGGCGACTACTTTGCCATTGGTGTCGCTGGGTATCCGGAGGGCCACGCCGATGAGAGTCACCCGGAACAGGGAAAACAGAGCGTTGAGCACGATTTGCCGTACCTGGTGGAAAAGGTCTCTGCGGGTGCGGACTTCATCATGACGCAATTATCGTACGATATCGACGCGTATCGGAAATATGAGGACCGTCTGAGAAACTACGCGGACCAGGGGGGTGAGAGGCTGTTCGAGAAGATCCCGATCATTCCAGGCCTCATGCCGATCCAGTCCTACCAGATCATCAAGCGAATCACGAAGCTGAGTCATGCGAGACTACCCGAGGACATCTCGAAACGAATCGAGGCGGTGAAGTCAGATGATGAGGCTGTCAAGAAGGTTGGTGTGGATGTCCTCAGCGAGCTGGTGGAGCAGATGAAGACACTGCCCCAGCCAGCTGGTGTGCCTAGGGGCTTCCACTTCTACACCTTGAATCTGGAAAAGAGTGTGGCGTTCATTCTCGAGAGGACAGACTTGATCCCACCTGTGAGTTCGGAGGGCAGCACTGAAGATAGAGACGGAGATTTGTCTTCAGATTCCGACGCCGTGGTCGTTGATGATAAGCGAGACGGTCCCGCTCTTGCTATGAAGGGCCAACCAGATCAAGATGCACGTCCGACACAAGTATCTGCATTTTCCAGACGTCGGAAGAGTTCGATCAACGCACAACCTCACAACCGCGTCATATTGGATCGACTGTCCCGCTCACCCGCACAAGCTCGGCCGGAGGGAGACACTGACCCTCCTCCCCGCCGAAGCTCGAATCTTACGGCGCAGCACTCTGCAAGAGACCGAGGAACCGGCATCCCTGCGTCGTCGCCCACGAGACGGCATCATCTCCTCATATCTGAGGGTCAGGGCTCTTTGGGAAGGGAAGCCACATGGGACGACTACCCGAACGGTCGATTTGGTCCAAGTCATTCGCCAGCTTTCGGGGAGATTGACGGCTACGGACCAAGTCTAAAAGTCAGTCCTCTGATGGCGAGGAAGTTATGGGGTCATCCGAAGTCACCGGGGGACATAACGGCGATCTTCAGACAGCACGTATCCGGTGATCTGGTGGGTGTGCCGTGGAGCGATGACATCGACCCCAGCGGTAGTGACGGCACGGTGTCGAGCAAGGACTCATCGGGCGCGTTGAGAGCAGAGACCGACGTGATCAGGTCGGAGTTACTCTCTCTGATATCAAAGCAAAACTACTGGACGCTAGCGTCTCAGCCGGCCGTTGACGGCGCTCCTTCATCTCATCCGATATTTGGATGGGGACCACCAGGCGAAGGATTTGTGTTCCAGAAGGCCTTCGTGGAGTTCTTCTGCAGTCGTGACGAATGGGAAACACGGCTGAAAGGCCGGCTCCAGAGCTACGGGAGCGAGGTCCTCAGTTGGATGAAGACGGACGCGCAGGGCGTGTTTGAGAGTGCGCGGCACGCCGCGGGGACGACGAACGGCATCGGCAAGACCAACACAGCTGGAACCACCACGAATCCGACCTCTACCATGAATGCTGGTGCCAGAGACAGCACCGTCGCCTCGGACGTCAACACCGTGAACGCGGTGACGTGGGGCGTGTTCCCCAGCCGCGAAATCCTCACCCCAACCATCATTGAAGCCGAGTCGTTCCGCGCGTGGGCCCAAGAGGCCTACGCCATCTGGAGTGAATGGAGGCGCTGTTTCCCTCGGGGTTCCGAAGAGGCGGCCTTCCTGGATCGCGCCAGAGGGGATGTCGTGCTGGTGAATATTGTGGGGCAAGAGTTCCGGGGCGGCCACGAGGGGCAGGGAGGACGGTTGTGGCGGATCCTGCTTGATGAAGATGGCGAGAAGTCAGCATCTCCGACAGATGCGAGATAGTTGAGTTAGTCTTTGTGCAATCGTCCGTTTACAGTAGAAAGGCGCGGCTATGAAGACACTTCTAGAGACACGGCCTCGCCTCGTCGAACCATATGGTGCTTCGCCGCTGGTCTGTTGCGGTGCGTCGAAGGATCAGGACCCAGGACTCCAGACTCAAGCGTCATTGATTCGTCCATTCCCTCAGGCTTGAACCTCAATAAGTCCTGCGTCGCGTCACACAGGTACGTCATCGCCTTCTTGACGAAAACCCGTACTATCCCTCTGTATTTCTGGTCTCCTTCGAGAACCTACAGTGCCATGCACGGCCCTAGAGCAGATCCATCCCCGTGTACAGGCAGCTCCCGCTTGCCTGACCACTCCAGGATCACCCGCACTTCATTCATCATGGTCGCCCCGGTCGTCAGCGCCAATGCCACCTGATTCGTCGCAAACCCATCCGCGCCTTGCCCCAGGCCGCTAATGTTCATGGCAGCCTTTGCCAGCACTTTAATCCACTCCTCCACCGCCAAATACACGCTGTACCCGGCCCCGACGGTCCAGGACTCGCCGTGCAGGATCCCCAGCACGAGCATGAGCGGAGCCAAAGCCTGGCTGGGCCAGGACTCTTGACCGCAAGTCATCAACTTCGATGGCTGTGCTGAATTGAACATCCTGCGCAATCACTCAAGAACCGTTCAGCTCCTGTGCCAGGTACTCCGTATGCGTCGCGGTTTTCCCTTAGCGCCACCAGGTTATTGTGGACCGAAACCTCGATTAGTCTAAAGGGTGACTTCCCCATTCATCGCACTGTGTTCTACTCGGTAGTTGCTGGGATATTCTCATAACTCGGACCTCGGACAAAGAGCTTTCTATCGCTCATGTCCACGTTTGGCTGGCTGAGATGGCTTCCAAGAACGGACCCAGAGCCCCTCGCGTACTCGAGCCAACAAGTATCGGCGTCGACAAATTCACGGGCAAGGCATTTGATATAGAACATGCGTCTAACAATGCACACATGGCTACAGTGAATCTGTCATGGTTTCCCGTTCTTCACCGCGAGAGGGTGGCAATGTGGAGCCCGAAGCTCGTTTCGCCCACACATCGACTTGACTCTGGCGGCAGAAGATTGCGATATCGCTCGGCTCTTGAGGTGAGAGTCAATGATATATTCTTATGGATCTCTACACTTGTAGAGCTATCTGATCGTCCTTCATTCAGTATCACGATCAAGGCATTTGAAACGTCATGGCCGGCACTTTGATGGGCAAGTCCCGCATGGGACGCACTTTGATGGACAAGTCCCGCATGGGACTCACTTTGCAGGGCTACGACCAAGTGATTGCTTTGTCGCAAGCCAATATCAACCAATCCTTCAAATATCATTTCCGCGTCAACAGCACGAAATTCGCCAATTTTCAGGCCGTGATCGGAGACCCCGACGAACCTGACTATTTCCTCAAGGGCAAGATATCGCCGCCGACGATCGAGCTTGTTGACTCGGACAAAGGAGACCAGGCCATCTACATGTTGCAATTCGAGCCGGGCGCCGAGTACATGTACCTGGCCAAAGACCCCAAGAAAAAAACAGCCTGATTCAATTTTGCGATGGAGAAAGCAGCTCAGCTACCAGCCGAAGTGGCCAAGGTTGTCCAGAAAGCGGGCTCATACAGTGTAGATCAACTTGTGGTCATTTTCGGAACGGCTGATTTGTTGACCTTCAACTGGGAGCGCTCCAAGTTGCCAGGCCTGGAGAACAACCAACGAGATTTTCTCGACGCCAAGACCCTGCCAACCAATATGTCTTCGATGCCACATCCACCTTTCACTGGAAATACGTTGTCCAGCTCCGCTCCGTCAGTACGACCGCCGAACTGACCGCCGAGTTGACCGCCGACGTCACCTACGAGCTGGGCGAGTCAGATCTGACCTCCACGATCACCGACAAGGGCGTGGTTATACGCGGCATCGGTAGCACCTAAAATGCCGAACAGAAGCGAGACTGGGAAAAGTACGAAGAACTGTTGAAATCTACCATCAAGAACAAAATGACAAATACCGCTCGCTTCACCAAGGAAGTGCAGGACGGCTTAAACGGTCAGAAGAGATTTATCTTCCCGGGCGGAGGCACCTTCGATATGAAAGATCCGATCTTCACCAAGGCTGGCGATTTATTGCTTAGTCTAACTTATAGGGAGAGAGGGACTTCTAAATAGGTTTCGCCAGCCTGTAGCCGCCTGTCCCGCCATAAAATATGCGTAGCATTTTCCCCGAAATGCGACGAGCGAGGTTCCCTAGTGTGTAACAGTTTAGGGAAAGTGCTATAGCAGATTTGACAGATTTAGACAGATCTGGTCAGATCTGGTCAGATCGCATAGATTCGGATCGACATGCCTGTAATTGACTATATTTAATAGAACTATACGGTACTGAGTATACTGGAATGAATTGTATAAGGTATCAGTGTATCTAAACCTATACTCATACTTCTTCATCGGGGAAAGAGCTCATACGGTGCAGATCCAATAACCGAGAGTGATATATAAGTGGAGCATCACGCTATAAATCGTCGTGGTCCATTCTTGTGACACAAGTCGACACCTTGGTAAGACTGCGATATTCAAATCAGATGTCTCGTGAGTCGTGGTTTGCGATCTCGTTCAACGCAGAGCGCATCAGCTAGACATCATTTTCTTCTTTATCGAGGTACGCACTGATAGTCTTTCATGTCTCATTGCTCTTCACCGCCTCTGATAGCTGGTGGTGTAAAGTGCTCACAAGAAACTATCGAGGCATTTTGATATCGACGGCCTAGAACATAGGAGAATTGGAAACAAAGAGAGAGCACCGAGCAACTTGACGTCGGGTTTAGACTCGCATGATGAACCTCAAGTGGGATTCGTGGGGGCAAGCGAGGTCGCCACTTTGCTTGGTTCCATGCCAATAATTGGCTGCCATGCCGTGGCTTAGCGCCTGCCGATTCCTCCGAAAAGGTTGCGATTTGCGTCACTGACCATCACAGCCCTGCACAGCCTCACTTCATTTGCATTTCCGTCACCCCTCGCTCACCTCTTTCTCAACTTATCTCTTGCCTTCTGCCAGGCAACACGAGAACAGAAGCTTATATCTACATCTCCTTGCATTCCATCAACCTCCGTCCGTCCTACGTCCCAACTCTATCAACATGTCGGCACCTTCAGAACCCCCGCCATCTTATGACCAGGCCACGGGCTCCTCAACGACATCTTCCAAACCGCAAGCATCATCACATCTCGAAGTTCCCTCATCGAAGAATGGGATTCCGGCGCAAGCACGTAGGTCCATGGAAGACCTACAGAGACCGCTTCCTGAAGGTTGGTTAAGGCAATACGACCCTAAGGAGAACCACCAGTTCTTCGTCAACATAAAGGAGGACCCGCCGAAGTCATACTGGGAGCATCCTCTCGATATCCCCGATGTAGTGAAGAATCTCAGCAGCGAAGAGCGTGAAAGATTACAGGAAGAGGAGGACAAGCTGAGGCGGCTAGCAGACCATACACCCGCACACTCACCATCACATTCAGTGGATCATTCTGAAGAGGAGCACTTCCCACCAGAGTTGCCCGCAAGGCCGGTGGGCTCGAAGGAACAGACTACACAGAAGAAGAGCTTTGGTGAAAAACTCAAGGACAAGGTGACCGGCTCAACCCACGAAGAACGAGTCCGTGACCGCGCTCGAAGAGCCGAAGAAGAACGACAATACTATGAAGCACATATGAAACTCAGACGGTCAATGCAACAAGCGCAGATAACTGGCCAGCCGCAGTTCTTTGCCAAGGATCGAGACGGCAAGAACGTTTATATTGAGCCTCCTGGGGGTCCAGGCTACGGATATGGCGGGTATGGACCACAAGGCTATGGTGTCAATCCATTCGCCAGTGGACCCTACGCTGATCCCAACGCTCGCTTCATCCGTCCTGGTTATCCTTACAATCGTCCCTATGGGGCCTATCCCGGTGGCGGATATGGATTACCCGTTGCCGGTGGGTTGCTTGGTGGGCTGCTGCTCGGTGGATTACTGTTCTAAGATTACCAAAGACTTGGGGTCGGGGAACGCTCAGAGGCATCTTCCTCAGGCGGGAACGAGGTTATGACATTCAGCACTTTCGTATTGTATCGATATCCTCCGTAGCCAGGCGTTTTGTTTAGTAACACGAACCTTACAGACGTTCCATGCACTTCCTCCCCTCTCTTGACTTCATGCTGAAATCCTTTACTGTCTCTCCGTTCTCAAGCGTCCCCGACAATTTAACTCCCACCATCAACACGATGCGCCACAACATCAATCTCAACCATCATTCCTCCTCCCCAGCTTCGCCACACTAGGGAGTGTCCAGATCAGCGTGGGGTTCGGCACCCACTTCGCCGCGTTCCTCAGCATTCCATCCAACACCACTTGTGGAAGGGAAACATGACAGCTGGTGATGCGGAAGACTTGTTCCCAGCCTTTCTCGGCGGCGTGCTTGAGATTTAGATTGACCTCGGCGAGCGCTTGGGGCTCTCCAACGCCAGGGAATGTGTAATACTGAAGATGGAACATTGAGCGGTTCTGGTGAGAATGCTCAGTGAGGCTGAGAGCTAATTAACAGATGTGATGGGGTTCGAGTGACGCAAGGTCGGGAAATCGCTTCAAATGACGGTAGATGCTGAATGTGACCGAGACAATATACTAGCTGCGTCCCGGCGTCATTCTTCAAATGACCATGGTTTAGGTTTATCTCGGCACCAACACCAACATTACTCCGTTCTGCCTCGTCACTTGACTCTTCTGAATGTCCTTTGCCTTTCTCCTTGTCGGGTTTCACAGTCAGGGGCGCAAAGGACGGCGAAGCTATTGGACATGGCCCGCCATGCAGCGAGTTTCGTGGCGTGGCTTGAACATAGGCCTTTCTGGATTCCCGTATCTGCGGCTCTTGAAGTCAAACACGCACGCCTCTTCCGCCAAGAGTAAAGGATACGAGGTAGAATCTAGCTTGTCCCTGCAATTCGTTGACCACTCTATCCGAAATCCTTGCATGTCCAAATGGCTAAGGTCTTGATTCTTGGTCCAGTCGCACGCCAAGTCTGTAATTCGCGGGGCGTCTCACTTGCATCAGCATGTGAACTCGACACGCTGGGATGGAGCCTTATAAGACATGCCTCGAGCCGCATTCATGGAGTGAGGGTGGGAACTTCCACTTTTTCACACACCTTCACCGAGGTCAAGGTGAGAGTTATTTTAGCTGATCTAAAGTCGACGGTCGAGGCGCCTTCGATCGTGTCATATAAGGTCAATGGATGGGACTGCTGGCCCCGATGGCCTCACAAGGCTGAAAGACCTAGTCGATAAGTTCAAGCCTAATGGTGGATTCTCCGACTTGTCGCAGCACAAAGAGCATCCAATTGTTCTAGGTGCGTGTCCGCGACGCTAGTATGAGCTCGTCTAAGCAGTGACAGTGCCTGGATTTTCCGGATGGGGGCCACCACTATTAGGTGCTGTCAACTACTGGGGTGGAGTGGAAGACCTACCCCGAATGTTGCAAAAGGAGGGTTATACGGTGATCATTGCAACAATTGCGCCTCTATCGTCAAACTGGGAAAGGGCCTGTGAGTTGTATACACAGCTGGTCGAGGGCGAGTATGACCTTCCTGCTTAATGCTAGGTGCCAAGCTGAAAGGGTTGCCAGCTTCAGCACAGTGAATTCCGAGACCGGTGAACCCGTCGAGAAGTTTGACCTCGAGGTCAACTATGGTGATTATTTCGAAAATAACCCCAGCACCCCTGGAGTGGCGGCAGAAACAAGTGACCGTCGCCGGGCCATCCTGCTTCCCGCCGATTCCTGGAAAGATTCGGATTGGAAATGGGGTTCCAAAAAACAAGCACATTTCATTTGCCATTCTCAAGGCGGCAACACAGTTCGCCAAATGATCGCCCTTCTCAAAGAAGGGGGGCTCCCAGGAAGCCAAAAAGGGAGTGACAAGTGGGCAATCTCAGTGTCAACGTTAGGGACGCCATACCAGGGGACTACAATCACGGATGTTATACAGGATCTCCTGTCGGTGGGTTCTCACCGGGGTTGAATTCTTTGAAGAGTCTAACACAACGACACAATAGAAATCGGGAGACGACGCCACAAAGCTTATAGGCAGATTGTTCGCAACATTGTCTTTCCGGAGCCCGGCTGAAAGAGCATACGACTTGCAACTTGACCATTGGGGCATTTGTCGCAAAAATGGGGAATCCTTCTCAGACATGCGTGCACGATTCGAGAAGCCCGACGGCCCTGTCAAGAAGTGGCTGGATTCCCAATGCAATGCTTTCTACGACAACAGCATCGAGGGTGTCGAGGCTCTCCACCAAACGGCCGGAGATCCGTCGCCGCATGTCTGGTATTTGACATTTTCCTTTCACTGCACCAATCCGTTCCCGTCCTGGCCGACTTGGGTCCCGGCTGCACTCTCAAAGTTCCCCATATCGATCTACGACATCATTCAAGCTTTCCTTCGTCATATCCCGGCCGGACATGTAGCTGCTTTTGGCATTGACCTAATTCGTCAGAACCTGACCAGCGTCATCCTTTGGCCTCTATTTCAGGCCCTCGTGACTTTCCATGATTTCTTGAAGTGGGCGACCGCTCATGTCGTCAACAAATTGTTGGAAGATCAGGAATTCAGCCTCAAGCTGCCGGGGCCTGGCAGCTATGTCCCGCGGAAAGACGTTTTTCCATTGATGTTGCCGACTGTCTATGCAATGGGTGGCAGCGATCCATTGGCAAATCCCACCCATTCAGCCTCGAGGCGGGCAATACTAGGTAACAACTCGGAGAAGTGGCTTCGCAACGATGGAATTGTGAACACCATATCGATGCGTGGGCCTCGCAACGCAGATATCGAGGACATATCGGTTTCAAACCCCTTTCCCTTGGCGAAGTTGAGGGCCGCCGAGAATAAGACGGATGTGCGAGGGAAGTATTGGCATTTTGGTACTACTGGTTATCTTGACCATGCGGACGAGATTGGGGTCTGGACTATTTCGGACACGGTAAGTCTGCGGCGCTGGACGTATGCCAGAAGGCACAAAGCAGCAAAGGCTAATCATGTTTAGGGCAAGAACCTGACAGACATGTACAAGAATCTTGCGGCATTGGTCTCGAGGATTCCACCCGCTGAGGGTATACAAACTGCTTAGGAAGGATTCGACAAGGTGGCAATGTCCAGCTGGCGGGAAAAGTTAAAGCAATTATGTCAATGGTCTATTCGCAGTGGGCAAGATGAATCTATTTCATTCAGACGGGAATTACCCCTCCCTTATGTTCTGCTGTCCCAAGAACCCCGGGGAAACACAACCACAGGGTGCGGAGTCCACACATGACGATTGCAATGGTCACCTTCACCGATCCGAGGAATGCTACGAACTCCACAGTGAACACAGCAGGAGTGGCCACACGCCTATAGTCCGAACTGTTGTCTATGACATAAGGTTTACTGGTTTCGCCATCTCTATGGCTCAAGCTGGAGATTCGTTTGTTAATGGTAGGGGTTCAGCCTTGTCCGCTGTTCCTGCCACGTAATTGGCGGAACGCGAACAATGCGGATTACGTGCATACCGGGAACACGAGGAGCGCTGGTCAGCCTCGTCAGATTTGCTGACGGGTCCGGTGGTGCTCGAGTCATCAGCACCTGAGTGGCCTTGAAAGGTAGCGGACAACCATCCTGGTGTCTGACTCCATCTCGTGTGCATCGTGTCCAGAAGTCCGCACGGCCGTGCTCCGAGGACTGGACGACTCTAGATCTCCCCGATTCGCAACTTCCACCTGACTTTTAGCATCACGTTTTCCATTTAACCTAGACAAGTACCATCCCTCCTGTGGACGAATACGAAGCTGACCATACCACCCCGGTGAAGAAGGAAGATTACAATATCTGAATACGAACATTGGACTCGATGAACGCCTATTCGATGGTTTTTGGCTCTTGCCCGAGCTGGATTTCAGCCAGCAGCCGTTTGCGGGCGTACAGTGATGCAGGTATAAAGATCCAAAGAAGAATTGGAATGCACACCGCGGTGCGAGAAGGATTCAACTTTCCCAACGTCTGATTTCTCGATCTCGGATAATAGCAAGGTCACCACAACATACCACGAGTACAGGAGCAAGGAACCCAAAGACAACAGATCAAACTCAGAGACATGCATCTGCGAGTTACCACTCTCGCTCTACTGGCGCTCTGGACACTCGACGTCTCCGCCGCAGCTTTGCGTGTTCGTGTACGTCCCACACCCGCCCTCCCTCTCCCGCTCCCGTCCGCGGTCTGGCTTGCACAAGCGAAGTTTGCGTTGAATTTATACCTCGATAGTTATATTAACTGGATTCATTTACAGTCCACACCTCTCCAGGATGACTGCAACCTACCTGAAGGAGACCCACAAGGCGCAGACTGCAACCTCCCATCTGTCGACGTGGTTGTACGGCGGGTATGTACATAGTCTTTGTTTCTGTATCCCTTGTGGTTTGGTTGATTGAACTCCACTGCCTCCTTCCCTGATGAGCGCACCCTTCCCCGTCTCCGCTCTTCATCCAAGAGCACGTAGCCCATGTGGATAGCCAACGTTAACGTTTCACACTCCCGGGCCAGTCCACCCCGCTCCAAAACGACTGTAATCTCCCCGCCGGCGACCCTCAAGGTCTAGACTGCAACATCTCCTCAGTGGATGCGATCGTCGCCCGAGTACGTTTCCTTTCCTTTGACTTGAAGAAGGAATTCCATCCTTCTTTCTCTCAGTTCCCCCTAATCTATCACCTATTGATATCTAACCTCCTCTCCTTTTCTACGTAGCAAGACCTCCCCCTTGGCCTGACCTCTGTGACTGTCGGCACGGGCACCGCCCTCTCCGGGGCCACCATCTCCCTCACGCTTCCCTACTCGGCGAGTCTCAACCCCTCGGGCCCGCTCTCCGGGGCCGGCACCCTCGTCCTCTCGTCGCCCATCCGTTCCGCTAGTCTCGATTCCGGAGACGTCTCGCAGTCCTCGCGGGGTGCGTTCTCCGAGGCGACCTGTGACTTTTACGCCAGCAGCGCGAGCGTGGCCGGGCTGGTCGCGTGCACGGGCGATGTGGTGGGCAGTGGCAGCAGCACGAACTCGGAGGTCAGTTTGAGTGCGCTGGCCGGGTGCGTGGCGTGCAGTTATACGACGGGCGAGGCTGGGAGTTTTGACGAGTGAGCGAGTGAGTGCCTCTGCCGGTTCTGGTTTGGTTCGCACACAGCAACGCCGGGGAAATCATATTGGCCTAGCCTAGCCTAGCCTATCATGCATATATTATACAGTATGGTATTTCGTACTGGGCATTAATTAATTACATCATTGCATTGCAGGGACTGCCTTGATTGCTCGCCATCAAAGTACCCCGGAGACTCGCCCATCATATCAGTCGTCCACAGACGGAGCGCTGTCATTGAGACTGTCGTTGATTCTCGATTCATTCTCGCACGATGTCTGAATCTTCCCTCCCGTGCGCAAGACTCGCAAATCCACATACATACATACTCCCCTCGTCGTTGCCGAAGAGATTCAGCGGTTCTAATCGTCCTCGAGCGCCCTTTCGCTGACTCATACCTCGCCGCTTTGCTCCCGCGCTAACCACTATTTAATTGATTCGTTAACCACTATTTAATCGACTCGTTAACCACTATTTAATCGACTCGCTCCCTCGCCCGCTCCCTTCTGCTCCTCTTTGCCTCCCTCCCTGCTCGCTCCTGCTCCCTCGCGTGCCATTGAGGCTTCCCTTTGGGCCCCAGTCTCGCACGCGCCTACTTCGGCGTGCAGCCAGCGTTGTATTAACTTTCGAATGAACATTTGACATATTACATCCGAAGGTGGACTTTGCTTCTCCGCTGGATGCTTCGTCTAGTATTTTTGCGGCGCTTTCCGGCTATCTTTTCGTACCTAGATGAAGGCTTCGATGCCGTCTACCCCTTCGGCAACTTTACCAAAATATGAAACCGAATGGCGATTTCACGACACTGGTTATCCGAGTGAATGGGTAGAGACATATCGACCTGGCTATCTCCATCCCGTTAACTTGGGTGACACTTTTAGGGATGGGCAATACCGGGTCATCCGAAAATTAGGCTATGGCTCATTTTCAACCGTCTGGCTGGCACGAGATACAATGTCAGTGACGACCGATGACATCGAGAGCTAGAGAAAACTGATTCTAATATCAGTTACAGGAACTCACGCTATGTCGCATTGAAGGTGATGGATGCTCAGGCTTCTCTAAAAGCTAAAACTGAGCTCTCGATTCTGAAGAGAATCAACGAGTGCCGCTCGAAAGATCCGCTATCTCAGTACATTCTGATTCATCTGGATACATTCCAACACTTGGGACCTAATGGAACTCATCTCTGCTTGGTGTCTGAGCCCATGGGACCTACCGTCGCTTCTTTAGCTGAAGAACTCACGCCTTTGGAAGAATGGAAAGTTAACATTCACTATCCGAAGCATATGGCGAGGCGAATTCTAAAACATACGTTGCTTGGGCTCCAATTCCTGCATAAGAACGGCATTGTTCACGCTGATTTGCAGCCTGGGAATCTACTTTGTACCATTTCAAATATAGATCAACTGAGTGAAGGGGACTTACGACAAGATCTGTCAGGTCAAGGAAGAAACCCAGCACCTGAGGCCGTTCGACGACTTGACGGGCTAGAGGATAAATGGGCTCCTCGTTACCTATATCTAGGCCAGTCACTTGTCAGATACGCCAAACTTGGTCAAGAGATGCAAGTTAAGATATCGGATTTCGGCGCTGGTAAGGACTTTCTTTCTCTCGCTCTTTTTTTGGGGAAAATCTCTAGAAGGCTGATTTCTTTGTATAGCATTTTGGGCGCAAGAACCTCCCGACTCAACCGTCATCCCTATTGCCCTTCGATCTCCAGAGTTGATTTTGGGTGGAAAGATCGATTCGAGCATCGACATCTGGAGTTTTGGCTGTCTCATCTTTGAAATGCTGACAGGAGTTCCGTTATTTTCCGTCATGGTGCTCTTTGAAGACGACCGACAGATGACCGATGACGAACATCTCCTCCAGATGAACGACATACTAGAGCCCCTTCCAGATAGCTGGCTTCAAGAAAAGTGGCCGCGAGCTACAACCTACTTCGGCCTTGGCCGGGAGAGGCTGGGCCCACGTTCTGACGATCAAGACGAACCCTATATCGATGATCCTTTGGAGGTGCGATTCGCGGAGCATAAGCCAAATGATATTGACGACGTGGAGGCAGGTGTCATCACGTCACTCATTCGAAGTATTCTGAAGTACGAGCCAACGCAAAGACCGACTGCGGAGGAACTGTTGAAGCATCCTTGGTTTCAAGAGTGATATTATCGTCCGCGGAGTCCGAATTGGCCTCATATCTTTACGAGACACACGGATAGACTAAATAACACCTTGAAGGGCACTGCGAGTCGCGGAGGCACCTAGTGACGATACTACGCGTACGACGGGCGTGCTTACACGTACGAAAGCTGTCGCCGTCGCAAATAGGCCCAAATATGGTCTCTTCATATCCACAACCCTTTCTCCTTCGCACGTCAATCATCTCATTGTCTCGACATCGATCTCTCGGAGGGAGATCCTCGTACTACCCGGGAACAACATGAGTGCTACAATGACCAGGGCACGGGAGAGAGAGAACGAGCTTTACAACGACAAGCGACCGTCCTATACACTCGGACAGACATCGCGAACCTGTTAGCACGGCATCTCCTGTGCCATTGCCGGCGGAGGCGCAGGCATGTTCGACACGTCGCTCTGGCTGGACATGACTAGACCGATGTCGCAGATTGCTCTGAGAGTGATGAAAAGCTCAAGGAATGCGTCTGGACGGTGTGTGCCAAAAGTTTGGAGTATTTGCGTGAGATAGAATAGAGTTGAACAATTTGGATAAATCTATCATCAACCTCCGACCGGGCAAGGCTGAGCGAGGCTGACTGCTCTGCCAGGCCAATTACCAAGAGATTTCTTGGCGGCTCTGCAACTATTTTGGCCGTTCGAGAGCACTGATGACCTTTCGTCTTCTCCTACGGAGTACATCCTTCGTACTCGCCTAACCCTAATGGATCGTGATCACATCTCGGGCGATGCGCCATTCTCCGAGGATTTACTTGAGTTTCTCGCATGCGGTAAATCATCTGTAGCTTACGGCATCGACAAGGACCGAGTTTTGAAAAAGTTCCACGATGTCAGCGGGTTCGATGTTGAGCTTCGAGCGTACGAACGCCTTGGCCACCATCCGAACATCCCAGAGTACCTGGGGAGCGTGGAACATTCGATCATCATCCAGCGAGGCCAGGTGCTTCGGAAGATCCTACAACAGCCCGACGCCAACCATATTCCGGTGCAGAAGAAGGTCCAATGGCTGAGGCAAGCCGCAGAGGGACTCCAATATATACACGGCCATAACATTATTCATGCAGATGTTGGATGTCACAATATGATCGTAACGGCAGAGGGTGAACTGAAGATCATCGATTTCGAAGGCTCCAGTATCGATGGCGAACCAGCCGACTCCTTCTATGAATGGTTTAGCTACCGACGACCGCCGTCAACCGCCAGTGTCCATACAGATATCTTCGCGTTTGGTTGCGCGATATACGAGACTATGACCGGGCGGCCTCCGTACTACGAGCTCTCATCGTCTGAAGACAGTCGGAAGCTTATTCACGATCGATACGATGCGGGTCTCTTTCCAGATGTCTCACTTCTGCCGTTAGGAGGATTGATGCAGAAATGCTGGCACAATGATTACACTTCTATGAGTGAAATCGTCCACGAATTCCGGATATTCGACAACTCGAGTCTAGTGTAGCAAGTTAGATGGCTTTTTCCTCAGAGTCGCACACAAGTTCACAGAACGCGGAGTGTGGGTGTTCGATTTGATGGTCTACCGTTGTTTGCATCTCGGAGGGTTCAAGTAATCACCTGCTAGCGAGAAGTCCTGGTTTGGGTAATCCAGGAACCAAAGCAATCATACAATCGGTTTTCTGATCTTATTTGCGGGACAGACGATGCTTCGTCCCTCGGCCTCTCCCAACGCCATTGCCGACCTGTCCCGGTTCCGTGGAAAAGACGCAAAAGCCGCTCTTCTAGCCCACCGACGCTCGCGGTCGTCAACTGAAGGACGACATCATCAGTGAATCCCCGTTCGTACGCGTTGGATTCACCTCTTGGGACAGCCAGGGGATCACAGCGGCGGATCTATCTCATGTTTTGCCGGTGCTACGCGAAGCTGAGGGATGGCGCGTTCAGCACAGGCTTTAGCCAGATTAGCCGACAAGGAAGAGGCTCCCAGGATTTTAGAGAGGTAATAGCTCTGGAATTTGGACATATTCAAGACCGTGCTCGAGGAAGAGGAGGCGCAGATGCTAGGACAGCAGGGTAGGGAGCTGTCTCGGCTGGTGAGGCACCCTGAGGAGTCGGGGAGTTATGTGGCTGCACATGTTGCTGTCGTGGGGATTCAACCACCAGGATAGCCTACCTTTCGCGCAACTTCGGGCGCGCCTCGGGCAGGAGCAGTGGAAGGAGCTGGAGGAGGGCCACCACGGAAAAGAGGCAATGGAATCCACGGATGGAAGTTTGCTGAGTTAATCAACCACGACGAGATGGTGGAGAGGATGGGTGCATGCAGAGTGGGAACATGACGAGGGAAGCGATTCCTTGCAGCAACTCATGGAATCAAATGGGGTTGAAAAGGCTTGATCTCGATTCCTGTGGTGTCGTGTTTGCCTTGTCTGATTAGGCAAATTGGTGTTGACTCATGAAGGTTTGATTGCTCGTGGGATGTTAATCGAAGACAGTGCGTCGCTGAACGACAATAGCCACTTCAGGAACCCCTTGTGGTATATACTCGGATCTGTTCCAGAACAACAGGCATGTTGACCTCAGGCCACTGTTTCATATCTCGAGTGATGTCGATGCAGTTTCGACTGGTAATACCGAACGTCGCTGCAAGTGAGCCTGAAAACAGTCCTGTGTCGACGTCAGCTGCTGTATTTCCTCCAGAAGTTGCCAGAGCTCCTGGTCCTTTCTATCTATCTTCCCTCGAGCGTTTTCAGCGTAGTCTCGCAATACTATCAGCTCCCCATTTGGCCTTTCGTTTTCAATTTACAGCGGCTCAATCATACGAGCGGAATCGAGTTCTGATTGTGCTAGGCACCGGCGCTATCGAGACCGAGTCGGCTCCTAGAGACTGATAGATACTTCCTTCCTGGCGCACCTCATCATCGTCGACTTCCCATCCGTTAAGGTCTCCAGTTCCCTTTTGAGCGACGGCTACGATGGACTTTTTGACTTAAATTCCCCGGCATAAAGCCCTGTAAACTCCGACAGATTGATCTCTCAGATTTTTAGCGGAGAGTTTTCGAAGGCGTCGATAATATTTCCAACGGTATGAATCGATAGTCCCTGGGACGAGGCGAACCTCTGATGGTTCCACGGGGAATCCTAGCTTGTTCTCTAGCATTTATCAACAACCTTTTTCAGACCGTAGGCAGTGCACTGTCTCACTGAGATGCTCCGATAACACAGCACGGCACTCGCTTCTCCCCGCGACCTCTGACATCCCGTTCATCTTCCTCAGCCTCCCTAGCGAAATCGCGTTCGAGCCTTCCTGTCCCATCAGTCTGAATCATACATCTTCGAGATATCAGTTTGTGGCTTTCCTGAGGCATGTCCCCATACCGGAGCTGGAGTCTTGGACGTAGGGGAGTTACATCGCGATTGCATGAAAGGCCAAAACACCCGTCGACATCGACTGGGGAGAGACGGAACCGCTCACCGCGAATGTTCTCCGCGATAACATGCTTGCTGTCGAACCTGATCCTCCGGAGATTTGGGTGGTTCCAAAGATCGCGAAGGGCCATTCCGCAGGAGGGCTCATCCATAACGAGAGGCTTCCAACAGCCCCACGTGTACCCATCAGCGGCCGACCACAGCCCAGCCAAGCGGACTCGCAAAGAATGCGGTGAGAAAGGCCGAAGAACCAATCAATGGCCGAAGCAACAGATGATGCAACGGCCATTGCGGACGTGAGAGCCGTGACGACTCCAACTCCGGCGCCGCCTCGCCCGCCTGCTGCGCCGGCAATCCCACCGCCTACATACATATCCCACCACCAGTCGCGAGCGCCCCCTCCGGCCGCACTCGCCATACCAGTAGCGGCCGCCAACCCCGCCAAGCCATTCACGGCCCCGGCACCCGCAGCAGCGGCGACCTCGCAGGCAAACGCGATGTTATGGACGCCGGCCACATACGCGGCAGCAGCTCTGGGTGACGGAATGTCCGCGCGTGATATCTGCAAGCCCCATGAGGTAGGCAAAGGAACAAAGGAACAGCATCAAGAGTTGACTCGACAGGCACGTTTGGAACCGAGCTGCAAAGCAGCATTTGGTCTACCTAAAGTTGCAGTCTCCCAGGTGATCTTCGCAGCATTTGGTCTACCCAAAGTTGCCGCCAAGGAGCGCCAAGTGCTGCAGCATATGTACAAGACTCGCCCCGTGGTGGGCGACACTACGCTCTAATAATAATATCTCAGCGGCACCCCCACTGGAATCTCATAATGACGAGACGACCAATGTTCTGCGCCTGCATGCACTATCATTTGCTTATATCAGATTCCTCTGCTTTGCGACGCACTATTCAACCGACGCCCTTGCCGCCCTTGCCGCCGAGGGTACAAGCGTACAAGAAAAGTTAGGCAGCAGCGTAAGGGAAGGCCTCCTCGATGCTCGGTCACGGGCCAGATGAAAGAGGCCTCGCTCCCATTCCTGAACTACAAGTGGTAATGGATAAAGCATACTGTAGTCCGGTGTATTTATATTACACATATACATACGCATGGATCGTACTGGGCTTGGTCAAGGATTCTTTTCTGAGCTTCATCCAACATGTTACATGACTAGCTATATGTATACTGGATGCCACGCGCTAAATATCATTATTCACTTCTGCCCCCTCGTCTCCCGACTGATACGGGTACTAGTATAAAGTATATGCAACTTGGAAGTCAAGGACCCAAGAACTTAACGCCGGCGGGAATATCTGGCCATCGTGTGCGAGAGAGGAATGTTACTATCATTAGACAAAGTCCTCCTAAGACTCGTATATCGGTCTGGGATAGAAGCTAGAGATCATGTCAGCTGTCTGTTCCGTCACATCGACGGCAGCACTTACGCGAGCAATTCATCCTCCCAATCATACACGGCGACCACGTTCTTGAGTAAAGGGTCGCTGATCGAATAGAAATCGGCCGTGGTGGTGCCAACCAGTGTGTAGCAGGCGCCAGTTTCGGGGTCCTGTTCGATCAGGTCGACGGGATCGATGTAGTAGGTTGTGCCGCCTATGGTCACGCCAATTGGCACAGTCAGGGTGGCGCTGCAGTCCAGTGTCCCGTCATCGTTGACTGCCGACCAATAGCTGTTGATCATGTCGGCGGTGTCATCAGGCACTTCAAAGGCATTTGCACCCGAGTCCACGATGATCTGGAGGCCCGCATCGACGGTCGAGTCGCCTACCACGAGATTATCGATGTAGATCGAATAGAACGAGAGATCAGTGGTGGACTGACTGGCGACGTACTGCCAGGGAGCTGTGGTGTAGGTCGAGCTGGCGTTGATGGTCGGGTCCGTTAAGTCGGGCAGCCCGCCAAAGGTCAACACGCCACCGTTGCCATTGTTGGAGGCATCTCGGGACAGGGCGATACTGAACGCCTTTGCGAGCGGCGGGTCGAAGGTATCCACGTTGAACATGGTGTTGACAATGGAGCTGTAGGGCACATTGTCTCCGGTCCCAGTGTCGAATGCGCTTGTGAGACTTGGAAATCCCAGACCCAAGATTCCAGACTGTTCCGCGAGACCTTGAGCAGGGAACGACGACTACGACACCTTGTAAGACCAAATGTATTGGCTCCAGTGCAGAGCTAGCTTACCATGTTCGGTGCACCGATGACCTGTTGCGGGATGTCTAAACCGCCAATACTGACAGCGGCATAGCCAAAGGGCCCTTCTACGCATCTCAATGTGCTCTCGGTGGTCTCGCCGTAGCAGCTCAGTTGAACAATGCCATCGATGGGCGAAAACTCGTCTCCGGGGGAGTACGTTGGCCCGAAGTTACATTCACTTGGCGCCTCGGATGTGACGAACCCCTGGGCGCTGACGTAGGATTTGTAGCACTCGAACCCAGTCTGGATGATCCAAGTATCGGAGCTGCCTGTGTCTGCCTCGATATTGAATGTCGAACCGCCTATCTCAATAGGGAAGAGGTATTTCTGTTTTTGGTTGTCGATGATGTTGTCGGCGCGCGTAAGGCTGGTGCTGAATTGCGAGACATCATATCCACGTCGTTGTAGGTTCTTGGGCTTGTTGGAAAGAGGCAGCTGGACCGAAAGGCAGATGAAGATGGGTAGAAGAAGAAGGGACCTTATTGTCGCCATCCTTGCCGCCAGAGAAATTGAAAGAGCAGTAAGTTACGCTGGCAACGAGCTGACGACCGTTGAGAACCCATCTTCAGACCACCAGCTTTATAGTTGCCGTGATTCCAGGATACAAGCATCTCAGCCGAGATCTCGTGCGTAGTGGGAGGCTGAAGGCCCCCAAAATTTGCATCAGGCTGACCCAGAGAATCTAGAACTCAGCCTTCATTGCAGACCAGAAGGTCTGGAAAACTGCCTTAGGACACGAACGCTAACGAGGTTTTGGATGGGAGGGAGGCCTGCGCCATGTTCAAAGTCAGGCGGCGTGCCGAGATCTACGCGGGGCCGAGAAGCTGGAAGAGCGGATTGTACAGACCAGGCGTGAAAGCGAGAGCGGCTTGTTAGCAATGGAAACAACGGGCAATACGGGGTTGGGGCAGACCTCTTCGCCCATCTTGGCCCCAGCGCGTGGCAAACAGAGGCAGGAGCGAACGAGCGAGCCATCGACTGGCGTTCCCTGCATCGCATGCTGAGGCTGAGAGCAGAGATCGAATCCTCTCGCGGTGCTTGCATTAGAGCCAATTTTAGTTCGAAAGAAGAAGCGAAGCCTGAAGCTTATGCAAGTTTGGCCCAATTAGGCAGGACCCCCATCCGGTGCCCATCTTGGCGGGCTTGGCGGGCTTGGCGGTCTGGCCAATCATTAGTCATCACTGGAACCAGGATATCGTCTTTCTCTCTCTACGGAATTGTCCAGATATCAAGCCATATGTTTTGCGGAGCAGAGTGTGATTTCAGTCCAGTAGCGCCGTAGCTGATTCAAGCAATTCACATGACTCGGAACACAATGCTCCCTTTCAAGCAGGTCCCGAGAATTGAAGCTGCTGCTTCGTTCCATCCTCGAATATGGAGTCCTTCAGATGTTCTCTTCAGCCTTACGACAAGCCGCTCTGTCAACTCCTTTCAGCTTCACATCTACCTCTCAGACGGAGCAACAACAGGCATTTCGACGGGCTCGTGCAGATTATGTGACATTACCGGCTACAGAGCATGAAATTAGCGTGCAGCTCGTCATATTTGAACTGAAGGAAACTTGCCTCCCCGGGAAGGGTTTCTTGCCCTGACAACCACTGATTCACACGAGGATGCTGCTGGGTGGGTGACGTGGGCAGTTCAGAGTGCTCTGTAGGAGATGTCGCTGTGAACGTTGACGCGCGCTCGGCTGCGGACTTGTCCCTATACACAGCGGTCACCCCAGGTTGTGGTTCGGCGGAATCGAGACGTCGTTCTGCCGCCATTGTGCGTTTGCGTTGGCGAAGGAACAGCCAGCCGAGGACTAAGATGGCAGTGAGGCCGACCACTCCGCCAACAACCCCGCCAGCAATGGCACCGACGTTTGTGTGGTGTGGTTCTGGGGCCGCAGAGCCGCTTGCAGCGCTGCCGGAGCTGGAACTCAAACCAGTGCTTGTGGGATTGGGATTTGGTGGTAGTGATGTGGGACTGACTGTGGGACTCGGTGTAGCAAGCCCAGTGCATAAAGGTTGGACTAGAGCGCCGCCGACAGCACCGAAGTCCTGTCGGTAGGCAGGAGCTAGGCTCCACGCGCCCCTGTCCCACTCCACTTTGAGATAATTCATTGTCAAGAAGGGAATTCCCCAAGCAATAAGTTTGCTAGGATCGGTGCCATTCTGAATATGTGAGACCAGGATCGAATCGTTGGAGATCGAGTATTGTCCAGCGGAGTTATACGTTCTCGGCGCAATGAAGAGCTCTGACGCTGGGATCACTGTTTGGTAGCCACCCTGTAGAGTCACTGAGAGATTACCGGTTGGGGGATTGCTGACCGGGTAGGCAATGAGGCCCTGGTCCGGGTCCCAATAGCCTCCAGAAACGTTCATAAAGGTCTGGAAGATGTCGTCTCGTACTGGTAGGGACTTCTCATACGGGTCGATGCTGATTTGCATCACTTCGGAGGCTGAGAGAAGCGATGCCGACCCTCCATCCCATTCATAGGTCATATTGACGATTTCCGTGCATGTATAGCAGTCTTGCAGGCTCCTGAACTCCGTGAAATCGGCCGCCACTCGAGCAGTATCATAGCCGCCTATAACCAGGAGACCGTCGACAGGATTGTCGACCGAGCGACTTCCCGTCCAGAGGCCCCAAGAGGTCGTAGGTGCATCGCCTGCGTTTACTGTCGCGTTCAGGAAAGTCGAAGAGGGTCCCAGTCCAAGGCCTGATTGAAAACCTGAGCCGAGCGGTGGCGTTAGTAGAACATACGTAACGATAGCTCAATGGCATCGCACCTTCTAGAAAAGTGGAATTTCGTTAGCTGAGCTCATTATTGTCAAGACCTGAACAAGACAAGACCACCTATTGGAACAGACATCAAGAACCATCCATTTCTCTCTCTGGGGTTTGCTTCGGCTGCGGTGCATGCGGAAATAACAAGGATACTTACGGCCATACTGGTCCATGAATACTGGAAAGCCATAAATCGTAGAGCTTGCTGTAACACCAAGATAGTCATTGAAATATATATATGAGCCTTCGTCGAGTTCTCGTGTCTGTGAACCATTCCACGTGGCTTGGGATGCCTGACGATAAGTTGTTGACTTGGAAGGATCAAAGACCCCGCCTTTACGTCCAATGCACGAGTCGTTGGTCGATGTGACACAGTCCGCGGCGTTGAAAATAAAGGTATTGTTGTTGCCAATAGTCGGGAGTAGTGCTAGAATTTGTGGAGGACTGCCGAGTTCCAGAGCAATACCTCTAGAGAGAGCACGGTTGTCAGATGAGACAGTGATGTTGGTCCATCGTAAGAGTAAAGGAGACGCCGTATTTGCGCAAGTCATGGTGACAAGAGCACCCGTTCTACGCGGTTGGGAAACGAAGAAGAAACAGTTCTGGTCGGATCCCTCGTGCGGATATCAAGTTTCAGGCTTGCCTGGAATTGCCCAGGGTCGAGCAGCTTGCCCAGGCAGAGTCTCCCAAGGTTGGAACGCCATCAGCTAGGGAGGGACTACAGCACACATCAAAACACGAACATGCAGTTGCCGAATCGAACTTGTCGGGATGTTGGACCACCATTTTCGGTGGCAAGGAGTACCTCACGGAAACATACGCCGAGATGCTCATTCGTCACAGTCAAGGGCAGAAGAACTGAGCGGTTCCGGCCACTGGTAACCGAGGGCGGTCCCAGAAGGAGGGATGATCGAGGTGCTGATTTGCGGAACATCGAGAGATCGAGCAGCCGTGTGGTGTCGGGCGGCCTGACAAAGCTCTTTCTAGAATGAGGCTGTAGGTGAAATTGGTGCTGTGAATGAGATACCCTTTTCGGGCCTTCAGCATTGGAAGTCTGAAACCACAGCATCTTGCATCACAGAAACACAAGTGCCGAAGCCTCACCCTTCAACTGGTACGTCCTGCAACGCTTCCATTGCTCACGCCATCTTGAGCAAAGTCACGTTTGAGAGAACGACTGGGGAAAAAGTTGGCATCAGGCTGAGTGTTGCTGGTCCGAGGCGACTTCTGCTGTGACAAGTTGGACGTCGAAAGTAGGTAAAGAACACCTCTCGCGCCTAGGATGGACGAGCTGGACAGATCTCGGCCCCAACTAGCACAGATGGCTTCGACACTAGCTAGTAGCTACATTCGCTGTGCCCGACAAGTGGATTCGACATGTTTCTGAGTGAAGTTGCCTTGACGGTTGAGTTCGCTAAGAGTTGAAAAGAGCCGAGAAGCTTTGAAGTTCGATGCTTAATTGAGAAAAGCAGCCGCGGAGCTAATGCCAAGCTAAGCCCGCTTCGAGCCTTCCGGCACCCACCCAACTACGGGGCGACGCTGGAGCTCATACGAGCTGCCTTTTGCGTCTCTGGACGAGCGACCTCGAAAAAAACCCGCGCCTCGCTTGTATTTCCTCGTGTTTCGCCCGAAGCAGACATCGCTTCCGGTTCTGTTAGTTGAATGTGGTAGTAGTGTCAGCCACTACTGACATAGTGACACGCCTTCGAGTCGAACGGGTGTGCGTGCTCTTTGCCATGAGGCTGGACCGGGATCCTGTTCGGGATAGACTTCAGCCAGCCTCTTGGTGTTTACAGCCTCAGTGCTGCAAAATACGCCGAGCACAAACGATATATCGCGGCAGTTCTCACGCATCGCGAACTTGCTGGCGCTGTGCTATCTGACCGGTCAGCGAGTAGTCGACGTCTGAGACGCGAGAGGGCACTAATCAATTTGGTGAATCTTCGTTGATGGCGGGGTATTCGAACTGGAACCGGGCAGGTGGGGGTCCTTCTTCCTGAGCAGGCTGATGAGGTGCGAACTATGGGGCCAAAAGGGCTGCGGCAAAAAATGGCAGGGGCCTAGTACGGGGCCATCTGCTGGTGCCACGGGTCCACCTCCTCCACGAAGAGACAATCTAGATAACGGTGGTGTTTAAATTCATTCAAATACACAAGGGTGGAAATGTACCTAGGACAGACCATTGCGAGCCGTTCCGACACCGAACGAAAGCGACGTCAACTACAGAAAATTCCTCGTAAATCAACATTAGGACGTCACCAAAGTATTATCTGACCCACCCCGCCCCGCAGAGTAGAGCGGCCTCGCCCCGATCTCCTTCAGCCGTATTCTTGGGTCGACCACCTCGTTGCTTGTATGAACCAAAGGTGCGTCCAGAGCGGCCGCCGTATCGACAGGACTCAAGGTTACTTTGCCCCTCAGACGCCAGAAACCCCAGAACGTGGGCGTGATCATCAGGATGATAACAGAAGTTACCGCCAACGAGCCTGCCCAGTACCGGTAGAGGACCTTGTACCGTAGCACCGACGCGGTGCGTTCACCAACCACCGTCTGAGGTGGGGGAATCGAGTCGTCGTCCATCCAGTACTCGTATTCGTACTGATAGACGCTGGATATGAACATGAGATTCCTGAGACGATCGCGCATTTCGTCCTCAATGACAGTGTGGTTGTTATCGGATTGTTGCATATTGTAGAGGGTGTTATTGCAGAAGTTCGGATTCGAAACCGAAGTAGGGCCGTAGTTGCTAGTGTCGCTATCGTACCAGATCTTCGCGGTCTTCAGTAGAGCAGTCTCGGCTTGCCTGCCAGTCGTATTGATAGTCCAGATGCTTCCATTCCAGCTCCACTCCATCTCGGCATTGAAGACGCTCTGCAGATAATGCGCGACGCCACCAAATGTGCTGCTGGCGGAGTCAATGTCGGATGCCGAATCCAGATGGGACACAAATATGTCATCCTCGTAGGTACTGTTGACATTGAGGCTAACAAGGTTGAAATCGTGGCTATAGGCCATCTCCTTTTTGAGGATAGCATGGTCTCCAAGCTGATCGGTAGGGAATAGTTCGAGCGGATATGAGATCCGTGCCGCCCGGAATGTGCAGTTGCGTACAAGATACTGGGCGTCGCAGGCAGGGAGATATTTGAGAACGCTGGAGAAATTGAAGACGTTGGGTGCTTCAACATCCCAGTCGATACGAGTGGACAAGACTGTGCGGGTGAAGGTCTGGTTGGGATGATCCTCTGGGTCCATATTGTAATGCACGTATGAAGTCGTGCAGTCGGAAAAGAAGCCCGGGGCGATGACTCTGCCGGTACAGGTGCCAGAATTGTCGTCGGCGCCGCATAGCCCCGATTCGGGAGTCTCCGCCCAGTTAAGATATGTGTCGTCCCAGTAAGTACCTCGGTCACCATCAATCAGCTGCAACGCCTCGCCAAACACATCGCCATAACGGATGAACGAGCCCCCGGACAGGTATGCGGAGAATCCGGTTGGCCACTCGTTCACCATGCCGATGTTGATCTTTATGTCAGTGGTGTTGAGAACACTCGGTACAGTGGTGATGGCGTTCTGCAGCAGAAAGCCTTGAATGCAAGTCAGTTAGTGACTAATCACATTCAGGGGCTGAAGAAGTCATACCGTTGAGGGGGATGGATGCCACGAACAGAGTTGCCAGTGCGACATAGTTGAATCGTTTCCCTGCAAGGAGGACGGCGGAGAGGCTCTGGCCCATGGACCACATATCATGGATATCCCGCACAGTTGTATTCTTCCGAGACGCCATGAACCACCAAGCCGTGGTCACTCCCTCGGAAAGTGCAACGTGGAGCAGTACGCTGTTGCCAGACAGAATTGCAGACAGCCACGACGCAGGCTTCAAGTATGAAGCCTCCTTCTGCACGTGCCCGTTGATGACCTTGAGCACGATCCAAGAGAACAGGACTGTCATTCCAGAGAGGATCATGGCGCAGAGACCCAGCCACGGGACATATCGTGCCTTGGCGACATCTTGCATTTTGACCTCGCCATTGTCTGCGGACCAAGGAAAGAATCTTGAAGCCCAGAAGCGGGTTCCATTGAGCATGCGATCTGAAAGGGGTGGTTTCCGTTCTTGTAGGTCGTGTTCGCTAGCAGGCTGAGACGTGATGGTAACAGTCTCGTCTACACCCATATTGACAGTTGCTTAGGCGGAGGGAATTTGAGCCAGAGTCGCTTACCACGGAACAAGGAGAGAGAGAGAAGCAGAGGCTCTGGGGATCTCGGAATTCAAGACAAACTTTATGCCAACCTTCAGAAGCGTCTACATAGGAGAGCCAGCAGTATTGTGGCTGTCTGGCCGCACTGTAACTCCCTGGGGGGCTTTGCCATTTAACAGACCATTGTTTCTTCGTCGCCGCCCGTTCGAGAAGCGCGCCCCTCATCTCGCATCGTAGCGCCGAGTGTCGACGGTTTCTAAGAAACACAAGAGACATACAGCCGTCGTTGTCGGGTCGAGACCAGGTGTGGATAAGCTTGGTGGCTGGCTGATGCAAGTCACATCTTGACAAGAGAACGTGGCCACGCGATGAAGCGGTTACGCGAGGCGCGCTACTGATCATTGTGGGTAAATAGACACAGCCAGCTTGCCCGACTCGGACACCCTTCATGCAGCCACCTCGAGTGCCACCGGATCGAGCGGCCGGAGGAGCCTTTTCAGGGGCCAGATGCGAGGCAAAAGTACAGACGAGTTCAGAAAGGATTTCCTGAGGGTTGATACTGTAAGGGAGGAAGAATAGAAGAGAGTTTACAAGTCCTTGGCTTTCTTGGGCACGAGGCTGACACCTCTGCCATGAACGGAGATGGGCGTCTTTTTTTGCGCATTTTGGTGCTGGTGGCAGTATTTGTTCCTTTGATTTTTGCAAACTTGTTGACGAGCTCCTCTGTCCGCATAGCGTCCGTGCTCTGATGATCGTTCATGATTGACTAGATTTGAAAGGTATTCGCATGCTGTTGAGCGCCAACACGGCTAGAAATCATAGACCGACACCCGGGGCGTATTTGAGTTGGGAGCAAACCGCAGAACAGACTTGTATACTTCTATCCTGCAGCTCTGGTACGCTGTCCCGAATATTTTGACCGCCAGAGGGAACAGCAATCGGCCTTCGAGAAGGCGTCTGTAGCACTCGCAGTCACTGTCGCAGAGAGCGTACACTGGCCGCGATTGAGCATGGGGGAGTATACTGCTTTCTTCTATGGTAGGTTTCCATGGTCGTGTCGACTGGGCCTGGACTCACAAGATGGTGATAGGAACGCTCATGGCGCCGGGCGTCCTCCACCGTGTCATCCACGGCACCCACACCCCTGAGAAATGGCAACAAGACCTCATCACCGTCCGACCCGCAATGCTGCAGCACTACCGTCGGCATCGAGTCCGGCATGCCGATTACCCTGCCATCATCCCTCACAAAGGGTCGCGAGTAAGGGGGAGTCTAGTCACCGGGCTGAACGAGCAGGATATTCGTCGCTTGGACATCTTTGAGGGGTCGATGTATAAGAGAGATGTGGTAAAGGTACAAGTTCTGAAGGATGTTGAGTTGGATCAAGCTGCTCCCGAAGGCGATGAGAAGGAGCCAGCCGTGGCAGAAGAAGTCGAAGCGCAAACATACGTCTGGCTTGAGGACAGCGAAGAGACGTTGGACCCCAACGAGTGGGACTTTGAGGCATTCAAGCGAGACAAGATGCATGCGTGGATGGGAATCGAAGAGGACAACAGTGTGGACGTGGACGAGGGTTTCGCCGACGTGGACGCTGCAGCCACTGCATGGGCCGAGGCTGACCAGCAAAAGAAAGTAGCAGGACACGATCCGATGGGTGGGAGAGGCATAAATGGGCACATCACGCGGCAACTGAAGGACGAGGCCTTCCAGTGAAGGATAGAAAGAAGTGACATTAGAGAAGTATTTCGTAGCCCATGCTAAGCTCTCAAGAGAACACGCTATACACACCGACCCTGAAGCAAAGCACCCGAAGCAGGAATTGCCGGAATCCTTGCCTCATTCATTGCAGCGCACCCCCGTCTGACTGAAGGATCGGAACACCTAGCGACGACCATGGCTCCTCACCGCGCTACCCTGCATTTGCTCCAGTTCTTGCTCGAGTTGCTTGATGGCAGCATGAGTAGCCTCCAGATCTTTGTTGAGACGGTCTCTTTCCCCGATCAGCTTCTGTTCCCAGGCTCTGAAGCGCTGTTCCTCCACCTTGACCTGCTCAGTGAACCTCTTCCTGAGAGCCTCCTCTTCCTCCTTGAACTTGGGGTTATCCAATTTTCTTGGTCGGGCCTCGCCAAATTTCCTCGTCTCCATCTGCTGAGCACGGTAGGCTTCGTAGTGATTCTCCTCAGTAGTGTGAATGAGGTCGAGCATGTGAGTTCGGATAAGGATGGATCGCAGCTTCTTGAAGTCACAGTGTTCCTCATTCTCCACCTCGGCGACACCCCAAGCATATTGTCTGCCCTTGACGATGCGGCCGTCAGAGGTCTTCACGTCCTTCTCGCTGCCAATCACGGCGAATGGCATAGCTGCCATGAGAGCGCGTGCGTGTTGTGCAGCAGCCTCGTCATCGTCTTCAATAGGTGGCTGGTAGATCTTGATGCCTTGAGCTTCGATGACATTTCGAATGCGGTGCTTGAATCGGGCCAAGTCGGCAGGGGACAGTGTATCAGCCTTGGCAACGACTGGGATCAGATTGACACGTGTGCACAAACGCTTCATGACTTCAATGTCAAGAGGCTTCAGGGTGTGGCCGGTAGGACGGATGAAGTAGAGGCAGGCGTGGACACGGAGATCGATTTTGTCATTTCGCTTCGGTTGCTGTTCTTGCAACATGTATGATTCGTGTTGGTCGTCAAGAAATTCGATGATGGGCATCCACGAGTCGCGGTTGTTGACATAGTCGCCGAAGCCAGGTGTATCAATGACCGTGAGACGGACTGCAACCTGTCAGTGATGGTCCAACATTCCAATGGTAATATGTACCCTTGAAGAATTTCTCTTCCAATTCAGCTTTGGTGATTTCGATCTCGACTGTTTTGTCGACTTGCTTTGCATGTCGTCTCTTGTGGTCTTGATAGTTCTTGATGGTCGTGGAAAAGAGGGTGTTGATGAAGGTAGTTTTGCCCAGGCCCGATTCGCCGGCCACCTAGAACCATGTCAATGAGTATCCGTGATGCGTCCCGAGCGTGAATGCAACCTTACCATGATGGTGAAGGCGGCTCCTCTCTTTGCGACAATCTTGTGTCGCTGGTTGGGCAGATTGGCAATGCCAATGGGCGACGCCGACTCTGCTGCTGGAGGAGGTGCCATCTCGATCACAAAAACTCGAAATCAACTAGACAGCGGCTGCGACGAGCACAGGAGGCGATGTGTGCGAGAGTGAGTTGGAAGAAACGACAACGATGAGGTGGAGGGTGAGTGAGTGACAGCGTGGTTAGGGGTTTCCTCAATTGTGTCGGCCACAAAAAGTGCAGAAGTCGCGCCCCTGAAACGCCAACTTTCCTTGGTGCCTTCCCCACAACCTTAAAAAGCCGCCTTTCCACAAATGCACTAGTGTCGGGGGACAGAAAGATCCTCCGACAACTTTTTTCCAGGTCGCAGTTGGAAAACTGCGTTCATTTTGCGCCAACTTGGGTCATACAATCATGGCAGGATGAAGACGGATTTCAAAGTATGTGTGACATTGTACACAGCTACGCTGAGTGCACTAACAGACTGGGCAGTTCTCCAATCTCTTGGGCACCGTCTATGGTCGGGGGAATCTCGTCTTCACGCCCGATGGCAACTCGCTTCTCTCGCCGGTCGGCAATCGAATAACAGTGTTCAATCTCACTAAGAATACCAGCTATACTCTGCCTTTTGCTCATCGGAAAAACATCACCCACCTAGACCTTACTCCCGATGGCAACCTCCTTCTGACCATCGACGAGGATGGCCGAGCAATTTTGTCTATCTTTCCGAGACGACTCGCAATCTACCACTTCTCGTTCAAGTCTCCCATCACCTCGTTAGCCTTCTCACCGGACTGTCGTCACTTTGTTGTTGGAATCGGGCGCAAAATACAAGCATGGAGGACCCCTACCGTACCGGGCGGATCTGCGGACGGCGACCTCGAGTTTGCGCCTTTCATCCTGCACCGAGAATACGGCGGTCATTTTGATGAAGTCAGATATCTGAGCTGGTCAGGCGACTCTCGCTTCTTCCTCAGTGCTTCTAAAGATCTCACCGCTCGAATATGGAGTTTGGATCCAGAAGACGGCTTCAATCCCACCGTGCTCTCTGGCCACAGACAGCAGGTCAGAAACGTTTGGTTTTCCGCAGACCAGGAATCAATCTACACTGTCAGCGAAGACGGGGCCTTGTTCCGCTGGGAATATCAATCAAGCCAACCGGAGGATCTCGAGGACCCAACCGACACTGGCGATGAAAGGTGGCGGATTGTGCAGAGAGAATATTTCATGCAGAACGCTAAACTGAGATGTGCTTGCTACCATCCCTCCTCCAGCCTGCTGACAGTTTGTTTTGATAATGGCCTATTCTCATTGTACGAGATTCCATCCTTTTCCAACATTCACAGTCTCTCAATGGCATCCTCGCCCATCTCGGCGGTGGCTGTCAACCAGACGGGGGAATGGCTAGCTTTAGGCTCCTCCAAAACCGGTCAATTGCTTGTGTGGGAACACGCCTCCGAGTCAAACATCCTCAAACAATCCTCGCACCTCGATGCCATGACGACCCTAACCTATTCGCCTGACTCTACCCGCATCATCACTGGAGCCGACGATGGCCTCATCAAAATCTGGGATGTGTCTTCCGGCTTCCATATCGCAACATTCACCGAACACACCTCCGCTGTGACGGCGGCGGCTTACTCCAGGAGAGGCAACATTCTCTTCACTTCATCTCTGGATGGATCTGTACGAGCATGGGATATGCTCAGGTACCGTAACTTCAGGACTTTCACTGCTCCTCAGAGACTATCTTTTTCCTGTTTAGCAATTGACCCATCTGCCGAGGTGGTCTGCGCCGCATCTCATGATTCTTTTGACATCCACTTATGGTCGGTACAGACTGGAGCTCTCCTTGACCAACTCGCAGGACACGAAGGACCAATTTCAACACTGGCTTTTACTCCCGATGGACGATATCTCGTCTCTGGTTCATGGGATCATACGATACGGGTTTGGTCCGTCTTCGACCGGTCCCAAACTTCAGAATCTCTGCAACTCATGTCCGACCTGCTGTGCATTGCCATCCGACCCGATTCAGCACAAATTGCAGCCTCTACTCTAGATGGATCTATCACATTCTGGAACCTCAACACCTCTATCCAGGAGTCTGGCGTCGACGGTCGTCGTGACGTCAGTGGAGGACGTACCCTAACTTCCCGTCGGACGGCAGCGTCGACTCCAGGGACCAAGTCATTCAACTCAATTACCTATTCTGCAGATGGAAGCTGTCTCCTTGCCGCCGGAAATAGCAAGTACATATGCCTGTACTCCACCAGCACTCTGACCTTGGTTAAGAAATTCACCGTCTCAGTAAACCTAAGCTTGGACGGGACGCAAGAGTTCCTTAATTCTGCAGCCATCATGTCGAATGGCTTGCCAAGCGACCTGATTGACACAGAAGGAGAAGCCAGCGATCTTGAAGATCGCATCGATCGAAGTTTGCCAGGTGTAAAACGTGGGAGAGATGCAACGGCCAGGACTCTCAGACCGGAAGTGAGGGTCACTGACATTGAATTTGCGCCTACCGGGAGAAGTTTCTGTGCAGCAAGTACAGAAGGCCTTCTGATCTACAGCTTGGATGACGTTGGAACCGACGACTTCGACCCTTTCGACCTTGACATCGAGGTCACGCCGCAGAATATCCGAGCTCTCCTTGCACAGTCCGAGCCGGAGGTTCTCAAGGCTCTGGTTATGGCATTCAGACTGAACGACAAGCCTTTGCTGAGGCAAACCTACGAATCTGTGCCATTTGAGACCATCCCCTTGGTTGTGCGCGGATTGCCCAGAGTGTACCTCGGCCGACTGTTGATGCTTGTGGCGCAGCAAATGGAGAATAGTCCTCATCTCGAATTCGCACTTCGCTGGCTCGGGGATATACTGAGCGTCCATGGTCGGTACGTCAAAGAAAAGCACGGCAACTTTGCAGCCGAGCTTCGTGCTGTTCTTCGAGGCGTGGACGGCATAGGTAGAACAGTCCGAGGTCTCAGTGAACGAAATGCTTTTGAGATCGAGTTTCTGTGTCATGACACTGACGGCCATGGTGAATCTGTACCTTATCTGTTAGGCGCAGGTGACCATTCAACAAGCAATGGCATCGCGAATGGCGATGATGGCGAACAGGAATGGATTGGACTGCAGTGAGTCTAAGTGAGCCGGACATTTTGTTGTTTGGAAAGCTGGCTTCATTCCGGACGGATTGGCGCCACTGGGTGCGTGTGAAGGTGACAGGAAGTTGAACTCACTTCACTTCAAAGCACTTCAATATCCACGCAATCAAAGCATTTCCAAGGTCCTGAGGTCAACGGCTTGTTCCTGCGACCCACAATGGCACAAATCACTCGCGTGCGCACCATGTCTTGTGAGACTATGACAGAACCAACCCGCTTGTCAGAAACCGACATTCACCAAGTTCTGTCACAAGTCGCCGCAGGCCTTGACACGAGACCGGACGCCAAAGCTTCGAATCTCTCCAAGAAACAAGCAGTGCCCACAAACCAAGAACCAGGAAAGCCCACTTCCCATAGGCTTATCGATTACTGCCAGTGGTGTGGCTGGAGCGACTATAAGGAAAATATGACAAAGCACCTTGGGGAGTGTGCGTGGAAAATGGCAGGGCATTCTATGCCAACCTAATGGTACTATGCTGACAGGCTTTCGCAGCCTTGGCGCGTGGGTGTGGTCGTTTACAAGTATGCCTCAAACAACCTTGATAGAGTGAAAGCCCAGGTTAGTGTGAGTGCTGACCGGTATATGCAGACGCCACGATACCGAATCGACTCTGACAGACAACTCTATCAAATGAAGCGTCCGCAATGCTGGTTCAACTACATGCTTATTGCCGCTCAGCAATCAGAAGACGCGAGCATCAGTCTGGAGAGAGTTAGCAACGGAGACATGGCTCATCCGGCCAGCAATTATGGCTGCTGCTTTCCAGCTAACACAGGAATGTGGGCAAGCACAAAAGTGTAGATCTGCAGAGAGACTGTAGACGACCTCGGAGACGAATCCTTGCTGAGTCGTCAGACATGCCAAGTCGTAGGGCATTCAACAATAATCCATGTACTCAGCCATCAAAGCGAGCTCTCTATTTCTCGTGGCCTGCGCGACGCTTGCATGGTGCTTCCTCTGATGGATTTGATCGTACAACGTCTTCCTTGTCTCCGGAGACTGTCCGCTCCATCTGTCGCTCCTCAGTTTTGGGACACTCACTTCAAGCTGGGCTTCGCTAGGATCAACTAGCGAACTGAAGCGTCCTAAGCAGGGCCAATCACGTAGCACCACTTAGTGTAGTCTCTCGAGCCCGAGGAGGTCAACTTGGAGGAAGCTGACGAAAGGGAAACCAACTACTGGCCATCTCCTATGAATGCTTTCTACTCCTCTTGAACAGCGCAGAGCAGCATTTGACTATCCTCTGCATTGGCACTGTCTGTCATGCGGATTTGCGCTTCTCGAGGCTGGCTCCCCTTTTCTGAGCCTGAACCCGAGATCGCGCTAGTGCCTTGGCGTCGAAGTACTTTTCTTTTGTCCTTCTTTCCAAACATCGTAGAGGCCACCAAGGACTTGTAGCCCTGAAAACCTAACAATCGGGAAGAGGTCTGTCCTGTGGAGGCTGTTCGATTTCAGATGACAGCGACAGGTCCGTCGTAAGGCGACCATGACCCATTTTCGACGGCACCGACCACACGGGCTCCGTCTTCCCCTCGACGCAGCATGGAAATCGGAAGACGAGTACGTCCAATCAGTTCTCACGTTCGCGACGACCTCAGATATATTCCGCAATCTCTGTGGCGGTGTACATATTCTAGACTTCCTGACCCGGGAGCCCGACCTCTACACCACAGTCCTGCCACAAGAATGGCGCGACTGGTTCGAGCTGGTCGACATCGAACGAGTCCTCGATCTCCTCATGCGCGATGATCTGGCTAAATATTCTGATTGGCCGTCAGAAAGCTCAGACGCCACAACGCCACATCCTCCAGCAAGTCTGATAGACTATATCTCCACGATCCGGAAACATAGCCTCCAACGGACATTCACACCGCCGTCGGACAACGTCTCCGAGCTGCCACCGCACGTCGCCGTGGGGATGAAGACCAAGAAAATCCACGAAGTGACCAATTTCGCTGCGTACGTGGGTCAGTTGTGCGACGAGCTCTCGTCCCAACAACATCCAGACCAAGAACCCCTGACCGTGGTTGACTTCGGATCCGGCCAGAATTACCTGGGCCGCACACTAGCTTCGCCGCCGTACAACAAGCAGGTCGTCGCGATTGAGAAGCGACACCACAACATCACGGGCGCGAAGAGTATGGACGTCCACGCCAAACTGGCAAAGAAGGAGAAGATCATGCGGAACAAGAAGGAGTGGAAGCGCCAGCTTGGGCTCAGCGGCAGGAATGGGAATGCAGAGGCGGCGGCAGCGCCGGTAGAGATCACAATCTCTGAGCCTCTCTTGGGTGATATGTCGACTGCTACTACGACGCTAGATCCGTGCATGGCAGAGGCGAATATCGTGGGCATTGAATTCGAGCCAGGGAAAGGCAGCATGACGTACATTGAGCATGACATTCAAGACGGACGTCTGGAGGATGTTATATATCCTCCAACGCCTCCTCCGCCTCCCCGCCAGATACAAGATACGCCAAATCCAGCCAAAGTCCTTCCGGACTGTTGTTCGGCACCGAAAAGAAGACACCAAAGCAGCACCACTCCCGCCGATGAGGACCAAACCGCCTCAGACCCGGGGATGCCATCACACCCGCCCTCGATAGTAATCTCGCTGCACTCATGCGGCAACCTGACGCACCACGCGCTGCGCTCGCTCGTGCTGACGCCCTCGATCCGCGCCTGCGCCGTCATTGGGTGCTGCTACAACCTGCTCACCGAACGGCTGGGCCCTCAAACGTACAAGCTGCCCCAACTCCGGCCGAACCACCCGCGCCTGGTCGCCACAGGCGGCGCATACGACCCGCACGGCTTCCCCATGTCCAAGACGCTCGAGGACTTCGCGGCCCCCGATCCCGATCTCGATCCCGAGGCAGGCACCACAGCGGCGACAGCCACGCGCAAGGGGGTGCGGCTCAACATCACTGCGCGCATGATGGCCGTGCAGGCGCCGCACAACTGGGGCCCCGTGGACAGCGAGCTGTTCTTCCGCCGCCACTTCTACCGCACGCTGCTGCAGAAGATGCTCCTCGACGCGGGCGTCGTCAAGCAGTGTCCCGACCCGGGCATGCCGTCGCAGGTCGCGGGCGGGAGCGTCACGGGCCGCGACGACCAGGGCACGCCGCTCATCGTGGGCTCCCTGCGCAAGGCGTGCTTCGCGACCTTCGGCGCCTACGTGCGCGGCGCGCTGGCCAAGCTGCGCGACGACCCCGTCGATGGCGCCACGGTCGCGCGCCTCACGCGCCATTTCACCGACGAGATCGTCGACGCGTACGAGGCCCGCTATGCATATGCGAAGAAAGACCTCGCCGTGATCTGGAGTCTCATGGCGTTTAGCGCGGGCGTTGTGGAGAGCATCATCGTCACGGACCGGTGGTTGTTCTTGAGGGAGCAGGACTGCGTGCTGGACGCGTGGGTGGACGTCGTGTTTGACTATGCTTTGAGCCCGAGGAATTTCGTGGTTGTTGGGGTTAAGAAGGAGGAAGAAGAAGAAACTTGAACGTTGTTATACCCGCGCGGAAGCTGCTCGTATATAGCGAAACGGATCTATGCAACTGGCTGGCTTGACTGCCAGAGTCTAGCATGGCATGAGAACCATGGTCTATGTGTTTCTTCCTCCCTGGTGCTCCCACGATATACTTCCTTCTGAGTCCGTTCCGTGCGTTGCAGTAACGGAGACATCAGCGCCGATATGCCAACGACTTGCGGTCTTGATGCGGGAGATGACACTTCAAGCACTGCGGAAGCCTCTGGTTTCTCCCAATGTGGCGCTACCGGTCGTGACTCCTCCCCACCCTGTTCGCGAAGATGCCTTCACCACATCCAAAACTGTCTCAACCCCTCTCACAACTTTGTGATTGGTGTCACGCCCTCCAAAAACCCACCCTTCACGACCGCCGAAATCAACTGATTGGCAATGGCCGTCGGAGGAGGCAACCTTAGATTCCCTTCCTTATATCCCTCTGGCGCTGGGTCACCCAGTCCGCTGGTCCCGTTATTCAATGCCTCCTGGATTTCCTCCAAGGTGAACCATTTGGCAATCTCCAACTCCGGGTCGAATTCCAGCCTGATCTCTTCGTCCTCGGGTGAGGCGGCTTGTGCGATTGCCCCGATCATCAGGTTGGCTGGATATGGCCAGGGTTGAGTGGAATGGACCAGGACACGCGAGAGTCTGACGCCTGACTCTTCCCAGACCTCACGGCGGACCGCGTCCTCAACAGACTCGGCTGGTTCGATAAATCCCGCGAGAGTCGAGAACCAGTGGGGTGGCCACCGTTTCTGACGCCCGAGGAGGAGACGCTTGCTGTCGTGGCTGAGCACCGCCACGATGATGGTCGGATCAGTTCGGGGGAATGTGAGATTGGAAAGCGTCGTTCTTGTCGAGCAGGGTTCTCGCTCTTGCGGAGTCTCAGCCTTGTCTACTGGTGGACAGATTCGTTTTGCTCCACCGTGGACGGAGAAGGTCTTGTGTCCGCAGGTGCCACAATACGTGTTGCGGAAGTTCCAGTCCAGGTAGTGCCGGCCTTGGGCATATTCGGCAGCTGAAAGCGAATCAGTCTCTGTTAAGAATCGTCAGGGAGACGTTTCCACTCACCGACATCAGCAGGAAAACTCATGGCTCTCATGCCTTCACTGAACTTCAATCCAGACGCCACAAATTTCTCGCTCAGTTCATTGGCCACCTTCTCGAAGGTCTTCTTGGGCGTGATATCTACGGCCCAATGCGGCGCACCTGTGAAATTCTTATACGAGTATCCATCCTTGACCTTCTCATCTAATCCCAAAAACACTAGCTGAGGGTGATCTATCCGCGAGTCGAAGTCATCTACTATTTCCTTTTCAGTTCTCGCAAATGGGTTGGTGGGGAGGAGCGGTTTGAGGTCATCCAATGTGGCATAATGGATTTCGGTGGGCGATTTTATCAGCGGCGAGAGTGCCTTAAAGACGATGAATCTCGTGGTTGGGTGGGAGAAGGCGCCGGCGAGGAAGGTGTTGTCGTCGCGCAGGAAGGACACTCGGTTGATGGGCGAGCCTGGTCCGGTCAGTGGGTTCTGGACCTGAATTATTGTGCTATCGCGCACACACCTCCGAAGTAGTTCGTGACCTCTTTGCCGAACTTTCGACCCAGCGCAGAATCTTGGTCGAGATGCGCTGGATGCGGCAACTCGGGCTGGGGAGGGGCAGGCATTTTGCTGATCTCGTTGATGATATGCGGAGCGCGAAGTGCTGAGTGGGCAAGTCTACATCCGAAGCAACGTGGAAGAAGTCTAGAGTTCGTCCCTATGGCGGTTTTGATCATAAAACTTAGCAGGAAGATTGGTGATACGGCGGGAGGATGAGAAATGCAACAGCGCCCAAAGACGTATTATTTTGTGGAGTCCGGTCTGTACGATGTGTACCTGGCTTAGATTGTGTGCTTCTCCGTGCCTCAATCACAACCCCTCGATTACATGATCGCCGCAATGGAAATCTGTGCCTCGGGATTCAAAGACGTTCGAAATGCATTGCGTTATCGAGATGAGGAGACGCATCTCGACCCCGCACCGGCGTCGGCCTCCGATGTTCTTCCGCTCTGCCAGTGATCACGCCCGGGGCAATTTAGGGGTGAAATAGCTCGACCCGATCATGCTTGATTTTCACCTCAGCCTTGAGCAGCCTTGTGACACTGGGTTCTTAATCGCCTTCTGCACCGGTTGTTCGGCTAATGGCACGCTATGTCGAGCTCAACCTCATGGGTCGTTTTCGTTGGCTTGGCCCCTGGTCGAGAACCTCCTTCCATGATGGACCGCCTCAACTCCTGCAGCCGACCGAAACATAACAGCAGTAAAGACGAGCTATGGTCAGAGTACCTAAGCAAAAGAGGGTCTGGTTGTAATGAAATCCCCCTCATTCCTCCTCATTGTCCATCATTGTCACATCTTGATCTTCAGCAGTCATCTCAAGACCCGTTCCTAGGGGTAGGGAGGAAATGTCAGAGGTATTAAGTCTCGCAACCATCAAATCCAAAAAGTCAACTGCTTTGCCTATAATCTCTTCTCCTCGCAGGGTCTAAGCTGGAGGTTGGTTTCCATCGCGCTATCTCCATAAGCGCAACGCCCAAGCAGTACAAGTCATGTTTGGGCAAGTGGCGCGATGCATCGCCGACTTGTTCCCAGCGCTCCGGATGACGGTACATGCTTCCCAGAGGATCACTATCCAAGACTGATCCAGCATGTGCAGGACGTGCTTTGTGACATCCGAGAAGGAGGGGCCTAGAGTAGTCCACGGATTGGTCCGTATCATGTATGAAGACGATGTTATCACCGCGGATGCCTTGGTGTAACCACGATATTGTTAAGGCGCCCTTGGCAGGGTCATTGTCATTACAGATCGTCCAGGTCTTCGAATATGTAACCCTCCTAGTTTATATTGCAATGAGCACCTCGTACCGCCAAGGGAGAGGGTTCAAAAGCGGACCGTCGAATCCCTTGAGCGCGATCTCCGTGAAACTGGTTTGAAAGCTATTCAGCAGCTGGGTCTGCTGGCTCATTTCTGGAATAATTTCCCTCGACCCTTGAGGCCAATTCTAGCCTATGCGGTGCAGTTTCCTGCTCGTGGACGCTCCGCATGATATGCATCCTCAACGCAGGCCAGTGTACTCCGTAGAGTTGGCCAAACTGTACAGTAAGAGGAGTTGAGCCTCACTATTTCGCGTTGAGGCGTTGAAAATCAAAATAAAACATGAGGTGTCACACACGAAGCCCCCGTACTGTGGGTTCCTATCCCAGGCCTGTGTCCGACTCCGTGGAAAAAGGCTTCAAATCTTGGATATCCGCCCAACAGCTGCCGTTGAGGCGCCACCCTGCTTTTTGCCATGTTGAAATATCGCCCGAACTCCGCCCATTAGTGCAGTCATTTCTCGTGCTAATCCTGTCGTGGTTCTGTCTCATGTCATAGTCGTGCCACTACTTGCCTCGATTCAGCAAGCTCAAGAACTCCTCCCTCGTCTTTGCGGAACTCCTCATCGCGCCAAGCATGCAGCTGGTGGTTGTGCTGCTGGAGGTCTTCTGGACGCCTCGCATGACCATACACAAGTGGCTTGACTCCATGACCACCGCAACACCCTGCGGTTTCAGGACCTCAGCGATGGCCAGGGCGACTTGCTTGGTCAGGCGCTCCTGGACTTGCAGCCGCCTTGAGAACATCTCGGCCAGCCTCGCCAGCTTGGACAGTCCCAGCACGCGCCGGTTGGGGATGTAGCCGATGTGCATTTTCCCGATGAACGGCACCATGTGATGTTCGCAGAGGCTGAAGACCTCGATGTCCTTGACAATCACGAGTTCGTCGTGGTCCTCGTGAAAGACTGCGCCATTGACTAGATCTCGCACATTCTCCTCGTACCCCTTGGTGAAGTACATCAGCGCTTTAGCGTATCGCTGCGGCGTGTCCCTCAGCCCTTCGCGGTCCGGGTCTTCACCTATACACTCAAAGATGGTCCGCACTGCGTCGGCTAGCTTGTCGAGCCGGACCTGTGCCTCCTCGGGGGTCTGTTCCAGGCGTTGTCGCGTGCCAATGCACGGCCAGGACAGGCCGTCAAAGTCGATGGCAGGGCTCTGCGTGTAAGGGCTGGCCGGGCGGGAGAGCGTCGAGGCCGGCGGCGTGGGCGGGGCTTCGTCTCTTTCGTCCCGAGCGGGCGTATGTAGTTGTGAAGGACGCTTCGGGTCTTGCTCTTCTCGTTCATGCTGTTTTGCCGTGTTCTCCAGCCCAAGCCATGAGGTGCCTGCGGGCATGGTGCCTTGTTGCGTGGTCTGCGCCTCTGCGGTGAGGTCTACCGTCTTCCGCCGCCCATATGTCGACTGTATGGAGGTATGGAGGTTCTCGCGCTCCTGGGCGCGGGTTTTGGAGGGCTGCGAGCTCTTTAGAGGAGATGAGCCATTCAACAGGTACGACGGCACAGCAGAGCGAGGTTTGGGCTTGAGAGGTGGAGGGGCCGGCGGAGGTGAAGAGACGTCGTTGCCAACTGGGGAAGGAGGCTTGGGAGAAGAGCTGCTCTGATTCATGGCGGCGGGACAACTGCTCGGACTATTGCACGCGCATGACTTGAGGAGAGTACGCCGTGAGGAAGTACAGTCATTTATCTGGAAGGAAAAGCTAATCTGGAGTTACACAGTAGGTAAAAGGTATTACCGTTGGCGATTGGGTTTTGGCCCATGCACCTGCAAAAGGGAGTCAAATCCATGCGCCATGAGAAAATGTTCGGGGAGGAAATCGGAATCTTTTTTCTCGGCCCTTGCAGCATACAGTCATCGCCGGCCAATAAGAGCGTCCCCCGTGCAGCTGTAGTGGATTACGTGGATCTCTCCGAACGAGCACGGAGTACTCGTACTTGTTACTCTTCTTTCACTTCTACCTCACTTCCTGCTTGCTCAACCCTGGAGTGCCTATCTTGTACAAAACCACATCGCCCTCATTACAGCCTCGTCTCAAGTTCCTCTACACCGACTCCCCTGCGGCCCTTCTAATCGACCGCGCCATCTCTTGGGGGATGCTTATGAACGGCGAATGGCTAGCGCCGACAGTTTCCACCTTCATATCGGCGCCTGCTTGTTGCGCACCCTCAACCATCCCCTTCTGTGCTTGGATTGGGATGGCCTCGTCCTTCTCGCACAGCAGGTACGTGCTTGGCACATGTTTCCACCCAGGGTAGGTGACCCTCGAGGCGAACGTGCGATAACTGTGCGGCTTCAACATGTCGACGTACCTCTGCGGCTCCTTGACGTCGTTGTAGAATGTCTCGATTGGCGTTGCCGGGTTGACTATGTCTTGAGCATCGTTGATCTGAAACCAAGGTAAAGGCTTGTTGCTGAGCGCGTCCATCAGCGATACACCCTCGGGCAGCGCGAAAGCGCAGCAGAAGTAGATGTGCGATACGCCGCCCGTCTTGCCCTCCTTCTCACGGTCGGACTTGGCGAAGCCCTTGACTGCTTCGTTCCCGATCACCCCGCCGTAGGAGTGCACCACGAGCAAGATGTCCTTTCCCGCGTCTGCCAGCGGTTTGAGCACTTGTTGAATGGCCTCGACATCGGGCCAGAAGTCCTGCAGCGGCGGTTGTGCGCCCACTGATGCCAGGTTCACCCCTTTGGTCTCGTAGCCTGCAGCTTGGAGCTCAGCTATGACGAGGTGGAAGGAATCGGGCTCGTGCCATGCCCCTGGCACGAGGACGATAACTGGTTTTGTTGACATGGTGCTCCGTTTGGACGTGCTCTGCTGGACCCTGGGGAGTTCAAGTTTCGATGAAGGAGAAAGCAAAGTGCCCGTAACGGGCCAAAGGCTTTCCAGCACCGCAGACAACCGAGGTTTATATATCAGTTGAGCCTCCGTAGCGGCTCCGATATCTCACCTCTGAGCACCCAAAATTTCCTTGGTGACCTGTCCCCCGCATCTCGGCAAGTAAACAAGGGAGAACGCATACGATGCATGATTGGCCGTCGAGGGCGAGAGTTCGGGTTTGCTAAGCCAGCACCGCGCGAAAGGCAAACTCAATCTGGCTCCTTTGCTGATACGGGATCTCTGCTGAACGAGAAGTTAATGCAACATACCGCGTTCACCCTGTATACGTCGCAGGCTGCCCTATGCCGGCCTTAGAAGCCCAAGCATGCAAATTCAAATGGGCATTTGGAATCGTGGACGCCGTATTTGAGGTTCAGCCACCAGTGCTACGCTAATGATTAGTCGTGGATCAGCACGGCATGACAGTTGATTGGTGCCGGAGGTCGGGATTGCATGTAAACCGGCTTCGTAATACCACAGCGCGTATAGATCAGGCCGGGGCAATGCATTGCCATTGTGAGTCGGGAGGAGCAGCATGAGCCACGCCCAACGAGCTGTCTGTTCAGAATCATTATCTTCTGATCCGCGCGTGAACGAGCAGCCGGATCTCTCCTAGCCACAATGGTCGTGACGTCCATGCAGATGTTGAATTCCTGTCGACCAAGCCCAGTGGATTCCCCTAACGTGCAACCTCGAGTACTGTGAGTCAACCACTCGCCCCGGCAATCTACTTCCTCGCCACCGCGATATACGCTGTTGAGTACAGTCCGCCGGCCCCTCTGCCTTGGGGATCGACCTCCTGTGCGATTCGCAACATTTCCTTTCCTAATCTGGCCCTCTCTTCTTCCGTCCACCCCTTTGTGGCCGCCGGGTAGGCTCTGGCAATCATATCGGGATCGTTCAGAAACGGCTCTACCATCGCATCTGTTCTTCTCTCCACAATCTTCACGTTGTCAGCCTCGAAGCCGGCATTCAGAAGGACATTGCGCAGTGTCTCCTCCCTAGACCAGAGCTCCGCCCACGGCGCGTGCAAAGCCTCTAGATCTGGCTTGATGGTCCTCTGCGCTGCAGCGATCGTGTCCATCATATGTCGTGCCTTCCACGTGGTGACTACCGCGATGCCGCCGGGCTTCAACGTGCGATAGATCTGATCTGCCCCCTTCTGCGGGTCTGGCAGGAAGAAGATGCCAAAGTTCATGATGGAGAGATCGAAAATGTTGTCCGGGAAGCTGAGTCCTTGGCTGTCCATGACGGAGATGTCGACGTTGTTCCAGCCGTTGCGCGAGGCCTTGTGCTGCATCACCTGCGTCACAGAGGGGACACAGTCTGTGGCGTGAATCTTCTTGGCAGGGGGGCGGCCGGTCTTGGAAGCCACTTGCTGGAAGTGCGCTGTCATGAGGCCCGTGCCACAGGCGTTGTCATGGATGATGCTCTCGGAAGTCGGCACAGGGAGAAGATGGTCGATGGCATAGCGCCCGACGTCGCCTGTAACGACACCGATGAAATCGTCATATACGCGGGATAGTTCGTCGAAATGGGCGGCACTGTGGACATCGACACTCTCGTCTGCCATTGTGTCTTACCGGACCCGCCTCTCTCTGTTGGCATAAAAAGCTTTGAGCGATTCCTATGTCAACACGATGTTACTACCAAGTCTTGGTTGAGCCGGTTGAGAAACAGCTTTTTCGCGAACGGGTTGGATTTCTTCTCCGACGCCTCACCTTGCTCATATATCAGGTCCCACGGCTCTGAGTCAGCGTCTGTCTGCACGTGCGAAGTATACTCTAGATGCCCTGACTCGGCCTGATCCACAAGTCACCGGAGAACAACCGCCGGCCCAAGATCCGAGCGAGTGCTGCGAGCCCCTGGATTACTGATCGCTTGGTCAATACGAGTAGTACAAGCTGATGGATGAGGTCAAGACTGTTCGAACATGTGTGGAGGAGACGTCTGCGGAAACCCACTAAGGCAGAGCGAGAACCCGAGGCTGAAGGATTTTGGGGGGGGGGGGGGGGCTGAACAGCTCGAGCTACTCCGTACATCGGACTTAACGGTCTTTGCCCATATTGTAAAGTGTCTGTCTTGAGATCGAAGAGCTACGAGGGTGGCATTCTCTGCTTTCCAAACATGCGGCCTTCATGTGTGAGCATGGTATGCACTAGCGAGAAGTTCTTGCTCGCTGGATAACTTATGTTACTCTGGTCGTTCAATGAGCAAAACGAAGTAGAGAGCTTTGCGCAGGCGAGGCAAACCCGGAGATTTGTTCTTCCGGGTACGGTCGAGCAGTGGTTCTTTCCCGCACTGGTATTCTGGATATCGATGGATCCGGACTCTACACTCGACCTTTGTCTTGTATCTCGTGGCGAGCTCTCGTCACGCTTGTTGCCTGTCTCTCGATGACCATGATATCACGGGACGGCACGAAGTCAGATTAGATACTCAGCATCTGTCCTCTTTCCGGTGTTCCAGACTTCGTCGTTCAATCATCAAACTCCTAGAATGTACCTGTACTTGTCCTTCCCTCCGACCTGTACCTGGACTTATCACGTACTTGGTCAAACTCCCGTCGGTCGCACCCTGCAGGGTAGAGACGCCTGCCTACGCCTGTACCATGCCCGCCGCATATGCGAGCCATAAGCTTAAATCAGAGGAATATCCAGGCCACGCCACTCTTCGACGCCAACATGCTAACACATGCCTCTTCTCCTCTTGTGCCGTCTCTCTCTGCCAGATAGAGAAATGCCCAATCTCCTCGGTGTAGAAGCCCAACATCCCTAGCCAAATCACATGTCCAGAACTTTTATGTTTTGCAATGCCCCAAATGCTCAAATCTCGAGATGCAAGCCAGGGCCCTTCTCACGATCCGCGTGCCCATGCAGAGTACAGGACCTGTCTGTCAAACACATTCCCACTCCCCCCAAACACACCATCTCGCACTCCGATCCGCGAGCACTAAGCCCCTCCATGTTCCCTTCTCTCCAACCTTCACCACCGTCTCCCACACACTCCCCAGCACCTCGCCATCCACCTCTTTCAGCCCACTGGCCTGCGGTAAGCTCTCATGCTTGCGATTCAACCGTATGATCTTGCCTCCGGGAGACTGTATCGCCAGTTTGGCCGGCTTGTCTTTGACCTTCACCCCTGCTGCGGCGTTGTGGATGGACGAAGGCTCGCTTGGATTGGAGCCCGCGGCCGAAGACGTCATGCTCATGGCGCTCGCTGGCCGAATCATCGGATTGGGACTGACGGGTCTGAGATCGAAGCCGTTCGCCTCGGTCGCGGGTGTGGACACCACGGACGCGGCATGCTGTCTTACGCAGAAGACATACGTCTCTCCTGCACCCAGACGGTAGCATTGCGGTTGCACGACGTACAAGTCCTGCCTCGTTGCGTGGGGCGTAGGGTGTCTCATGACGAAGTCATAACTTGGGTTCTCGCCACTGTGGTAAAGCGGCAACGCGAGTGCAAGTGGATGGACAATGTCCCGCGAACTGAGCATGAGCCCTTTCTTGCCTGCGTAGACCTTCAGTATCGCGATGCCCTCGTCACCCGGCAACACGGCTTTGACCACATATCGTTTCTGCGAAATCTCGGTGTTTGGCACGGTTCTGTACCAACTTGGCTGTGCAAGAGCGCGTTTTTTGGTGATATTCTCAGCATCCTCGTAGACATCACCGTCTTGATCACACAGGAAGCGTCGTGCTTCGACTTCAGCCACAACTTCCACGTCCGCGGGCACATTGATGCTAAATGTGCACATTTCGAGGCCATCCATGCGAATTATACTCGTGTCATAGGCGTGCATCGATAGGCCGAGCCGGAAAAATGGGGCACATGTGCTTGGCAAGGCGAGGAGGACGTCGGGGCTGATGTTGGGAATCATGTGTTGCTGGGGCTCATCGACGGGGACATGTGTCCAGCAGAACTCACTGGGTCGTGTGAGGAAGTACCATGCTTCTGCGATGCTGGTGCTAACACCAGAATAGAGGGATCGCTTGGGGTTGGTCGGGCTGGCAAGACTTGCGTCCATCATACGCCATTCATTGTCAACCAGGAGGGCATTCCAGAAGTGGTTGGGTCGGGAGATGGCGTCCAGGTCAAGGTCTTCACCTGGTGTCTTCAAATATCCCTGCACTATTTCCGCGTGGATACCGATGGCGGTGCACATTTCAAGCACCAATGTTGCGACTTCTTGACTGCTCCCTCTCTTTGTCTGTATCACTTTGCGGGTATCAACCGGCTGGTTATAATGGTAACTGTCGAAAACATGATCTTCTTCCCAACTTATCCTCTCAGCGCACCAGATGAAGATCGCACGGAGGCGCTGTACGCCACTTCGGTAGGGCCGGCATATGAAGCCTGTCGCGAGGCTCGCTGCTGTGATGCTGCTTGGGAAGCTCGTTATGAAACGAGCTGCCTTATCGACTTGGCTGAAACTTGGATTGCTGAGTTGGAATGGCTCATAGACGGGTCGGCTATCTGCATCTTCGTCGCCCTGCAAAGTCTCGTACAGTTCTTCCACAGGACATATGACAGGCTGGTCCAGCATATGGCATCGATCTGCTCGTTCTTGTCGTTCGGAGGGGCCAGGGGTATTCGATCGGTTGACATCACGGCGTGTGAGGATATAATTTGCTGAGGCGCCGCTCATCAAGCCCATTTCCTTTGCTGCATCTCTGCCAAAGGAGTTATTGGATTTCGAACTTGCGGTAGGCGCGTTGAATGCCGTACCGCCAGCTATGCCTGTCAGCTTGGTGGGCGACCCTGAATTGCTGCCGGCCTGGCTTGCCGAAATGGTGCTCCGGGCACTTGCGGCACCGGTCTTTGCAGTATCAATGAGTTTCTTGAAGAAGCCTGGTTTTTTGGCCTTTGGCGTGATAAATCCTCCCAGCCCGCCTGTCGGGCCACGGTTTGCGTCTTCCCAGCCGATTGCAGACTTTGCTCCTTGCCTTGAGTCGTTGCTCGGGTGGAAAGAAATGCCGCTCGTTGGAGTCTTCGGCCTGATATCTGCCTGTGACCATTGCTCATTCCTCATCCCTGAGCTCGTCATCGGCCGGGCCATTCGGTCTCGAATGCTGCCCATCCGTTTTCTGGCAAGGCTGCCGGCACTTGTCGCACTGAATGCACCTGCGGAATAACCACTCATGATGCTTTGACTCGTCATAGCCGTGTGGCGTGAGAAATTTGTCCCGTTGCTTGCTGTGCTGTGCACCCCGCTACTTGAATTTGTCGAATTCGTCTTCTGCGTCATTGCCCTTGACAGACCCTCTTCCCCAAAATCCAAAGCAGATTTTCTCTTTCGCAGGGACGGTCTTCGAGCTGCCATTGATGAAGTCGGTCTTGACGTCCATGGGGAGTTCTTAGGTGGAGGTTCTGGCGGATCACTGTCCAGCGGATCTGATCCTTGGGCTTCTCGTGCTTGCTGCATACGACGTAAACGGCTTTCCATCCTTTGCACGTAGTTCTCCAGTCGAGGCGGACCATCTTGGAAGCGGTCGGGGCTGTTGTGGCGACTACTGTAATTGATGCGTGCTTCTGAAAAGGTGCTTCCTCCGCCACCTAGTCCAAGGCTGGTCAGCGGTCTGGGTGCCGGACGGTTTTCAGGGCGACGGAAGTCATCAAAAGCTTCTGGCGACCACGGGTTGAAATGCTGAGGTGGTTCCTTTTGAATTGAATCTTGACGGACAAGAGTCATGTCGTCCAAGGAGGATATCACATCGTCCATAGCATGTCGAATCATCGGCGGAGTGTGCCCACTATCAGATGGGGGTGCTGGGGATGGTGTGCGAGACATAATCTGATAGCGGTCATTCATGTCGAAAGGCGGCGGTGCGGGTGAGGCAGCCCTGCCCCCAATGATGCGATGTGGTGGAGGTGGCGGGGGAGGGGAGGAGCTGATATCATGATGCGGCATGGGCGATGGAGACCTCGACGGAGCCCTGGATGGGGGCCTCTGCTGCCATAACACTGTCGATGGAGGGTTTCTTGGATCAATCCCTGTAGCGTGTTTGGGCGATGTTGTGCCATTGGTCGTAGGGCCTTTGGCATTCTTGTATCCGTTGAATGGCCTCCGCGACTTCGCCCTCTCCTTCTTTTCTTGTAGTTGCGCGAGAGAATTCTTGCTTGTACTGTCGCTTTTCTGCAGGTCTGGCATGGGACTGACCGAACGGCGCATGGGCACGAAATCATCACCGAGAACTGCGACAAAATTGGAGGGGAATAGGCCCATCATTCTCTTGTCTCTGTGCAGCCTCCCCATCCACCACGAGCCATCGCCGGCGTTGAGACATTCTATCAGGTCGCCTTCGATAAATCCAAGATCTCGGTCTGTTTCACCGCCCCATGAATACACGGCGCGACACCAGCAAGGGAATTTTGTGGGTAGTAGGGGCGATGCCATCGCCGACACGCTCCAAATATGTGTCACTTGTCTCTTCAGGCGGGTGTGCGGCGCATCGCTTGATGTGGTAGCAGCATCAGGTGTTCGTCGATCGAGTGAGGGTTTGTCGCAACTGAGATATGACCATCCGAGACCGGATGCCTGGACAACACTGAGACAGCGCCAAAGCGATCTTGGAGAATGGGAATACTAGAGAATGTGTGACGGTGCCCCGCTTAGACACGAATGGGCCTGTGCAGCTGTATTGTGTAGCAGACTCGTTGCGCAATCAGTTGTGGAAAGTGGTTGCTAAGCCAGATGGAGCGAGAAAGTAAACAAAAGCCGATTAGGCCTAGCGCATGTTGACGAGGCTGTGGGCGGGCAAGGCTGCCGCTGAATGCGTCCCCGAAACATGATTGGCCCAATTCGCAGCTGTGCTTGCACTGTCAGTGTTTTTGCCAGAATAGGTACTCAGCCATTGTCGGCTTTCGTTCGGAATGCCGCTCCTCGGTTAAGACGGCTCTTAGCAAGCATAACGAGAGGCGTAGTTGATTAATCGTAGAAAGTTCGTGTTGTCCATATTAAACCCGACCTTCGCCCTCCAGATCTGTACTTTATTTCAACCTCGGAGTCCTCACCTTCTCGCCCAGCTTCTCGACACCCATTACACGATGAGGTCGACCCGAATAATTCTCGACGGACTGCCTGAGATGGGATATGCAACATTTGCTAATCGGGCATACGCTTCGGCACCCTTGCGGTCTCAGATGTTCTCCGAGCAGAGTTCTCCATATTCTGCCAGGATCGGCTGAACAGCGGCCGACGTCGTCCATAGGCGACCATCTTTGATCCAAGATGCTTTCTTGGTTGTTGCCGAGGGACCCTCGGTGACGATGTACCAAGAGATTGGGGCCGCGGTTACTCTCTCTACCCCGCACTCCTCCTACTGGCAATTCGAGGACTTTGATGAGCTTCATTAGGACGGGTCCGTCGCCGACTTGGCCGAATCGAACTCTTGGCTACATGGAACTCCCGACAGACACGAGCAAAAGGTCAATCTCGTCGGAGTGTCCACCTTGCCACCCCAATTTGTGGAGTGGTTACACCACCTTTCGAGCCCCAACGGACAACCCCCAGCCTCAGGATTACAAGCAAACAGGCCAGCCAAGCAGAAGCTAATCATGCACCATCAGCAATCCACTCTTGCATAACTGTACCCAGTACTGCAGTAGTACGTCCGGAGTGCACATGTCGCCACCACGTTCCATTACTATCTTCGATCGGCCGAGTGAGGCTTGTGCCTTCAAGAAAGGGTGGGCTGATAGAAAACCTTCTTTCCGGTCACACAACAGGGCACCCTCAGCCGATAGGGTGGGCAAAGGAAATGCTCTCCGGTGAGAAACAGCGACGGGCGAAATTTGGCATCCCTTACCTCAATCATTTGCTTGGGTGTGGGTTTCCAAGCTGTTACCAAGAGTTTGGCGCTCGCCAGAGGCGCTAGGCTGGGACTGAGAGTTGCACACTGCAAGTCAAGCACCGATCTCTCGTTCATTCTCAAAGCTTGCGAGTGCCTTGGTGTTCTTTGTTACCACATATTCGTGTCCTTTTTGGTCATGGGTTGCATTGCACCGCGATTGTCAACACGAACAGCCCCTTCAACAAGCCGGGGGATCACATTTGCTACAGCGGATTGATTGTTCGATTTGGCTGGACCGGCCGATTACGTCCGCTAAAGCACGTTCTATTGTGCTTCGGGCAAGGTACCCCGGACTCCACCGGAGACGCCCAAATCTGGGGTTATCTCAACCCTTCGGCACTCCTCTGGTTGGTACCTTTTCCAAAGCCATGGGCCCGCATGGTCTGTTCCGTTTCTAGCCTATCGCCGGAGCTTCGGGGCAGGCGTCCAGCTTCGCGCAGTATGGGTCGTCCATCCCTGCTCCTTGGTTGAGCTCGCATTGCATTCTCGAGCCTGTTCTCGAGCCATGGATTGCGCTCCATTACTGCTTTGGGTTTTCAGACAGCCTTAGTGTCTTGTCCAGAGCGCGCCATGTTCTTCGCTTGACTCCACGTTGATCAGCTGTAGCAAGCATATAGGATCAGGCGGTACCCCGTCGAACGATTTTCTCACTCCCCATCTTCTCCCAAATCTCCTCACTTCCCGCTCCTTCACACATCCTCATCGTCTTCTTCATCAGCCATCAAGATGGCGGCCGTCGTACCTGTCCAGGGGTCGCCTATCGAGAAGAGTGCCGACATCAGCGAACTTGAGCGTGCCGATACCACCGTCACCTCTGCATCCGAAAAGGCCAACAATGCTGCCATCGACGCATTCACGCCCCAGGAGCAGAAGAAAATCATCCACCGCGTCGACAGACGGCTGGTGCTCACCTTGGGCTTTATGTACTGTGTCTCTCTGATGGATCGAACCAATACCGGTATCGCCGTCATTGCTGGCATGGCCGTCGATCTCGTTCTTATCAAAGATCGATACTCGGTCATCGTCCTCCTCTTTTTCATCACTTACGTCCTGCTACAACCTCCCGCGACGGTCGTCCTACGCAAACTCGGCCCGCGCAAATTTCTACCGACCATCACCGTCCTCTGGGGTAAGCTTCGCACACGGTTCTGGCGTAGGAGCCACATCACTGACTGAGAGAAAGGTATTACCATGACCTGCGGTGGCTTTGTCAAGACATGGACCGATATGATCGCTATCAGACTGATTCTGGGTGTTTTCGAGGCTGGCTTCTTCCCAGGCTGTGCTTACCTGCTCTCTTGTTGGTACCCTCGCTATGACCTACAGAAACGAAATGCTGTTTTCTACCTTATCGGATCGATGGCATCTGCATTCGCCGGCATCCTGGCCTATGGCTTCTCCCAACTGAAAAACCACGGATCTGGACCAAAATGGTGGGGTCAGCATTACGGCCCTACAGTCGAGAACCCAGATATCGAACCAGGCATTCTCCCCGGCATTGCCGGTTGGCGGTGGATCTTCATCCTCCAGGGAGTCCTCACTGTTGTTGTGGGTCTCGCTGGCTACATTTTCATAGTCGACTTTCCGGAAAAGGCCAATAACACGTTTGGTCTGAAGTTTTTGAACCAGAAGGAGGTCGACTTTGTGGTTGCCCGCATCGAGAGAGACCGACACGACGCAATCCCGGAAGAGTTCAACATCTGGAAGTACCTCAAAAACGCCCTGGACCTGAAAGTCTGGGGTTTTGCCGCCTTGTTCGGTCTCACCACTACCAACACCTACGCAATTGCCTACTTTCTGCCTCAGATCCTTAATGAGGGCATGGGCTTCGACGTGGCAGCTTCCCAGTGCCTCATTGCACCCCCGTACGTCCTGGCCGCGATTCTCATGTACGGCGTTGCAATCTTGGGAGACAGGTGGCATCTTCGATCTCCCTTCATTCTTATGAACGGAGCTCTACTCCTGATCGGTAAGCTTATTTGAAGCGACAGCGTCTTCTTCAAATGCTGACTGCTTTCCCAGGTCTCCCTCTTCTCGGCTACCTCGACAATGTCGGTGTCCGCTACTTTGGCGTCTTCATCGCCGTCTCCGCCTGTAACGCAAATGTGCCGGCAGTCCTAACGTGGCAGGCCAACAACATCCGAGGTCAGTGGAAGAGAGCCTTCTGCTCTGCGACCCTGGTGGGTTTCGGAGGTATTGGTGGCATCATTGGAGGCACTGTCTTCCGCTCACAAGACGCGCCCGGGTATCATCCAGGTATCCTCACCTGCATGCTGTCCAGCGCTTTGATCATCCTCATCACTGTGGCCTTGGATTTTAAGTTCTACCGTGCAAACAAGCGAGTTAGGGCTGGAGGCAAGCCTATCGAGGGTCTCGAGGGATTCACTTACACCTATTAAATGCAGCACGAACTGAGACGCGTTTGCAAATAGCCCGAGCAAGGTTATCGCAACGGCTACTTTCCGGCTTGTCGTTGAAGGCCACGTGTTCGACGGGAGACTCCTGAAAGTTATACATACTCACATAGAGGCAATATCATTGCACGCGAAAGTCTGAGCTCTCGCTCTCTTAACACACGCATGACTTAGCTGCACGTCCCGGTCTTGCTACGTGCACACCTGTTTCCCTCGTCATTGCTGCTTTGGAGCAGAATTAAACCTTACTCTGAAATGCGTCTGCACGGTTCGATCAAACTACCGACAGTCCGCAGAAATCACGTTCGGATCCGGATCTGTTTTGCAGCCGAAGTGAGATTTGTCGAGCACAATCTCATCTACCAGGCGGTGTTGTCACTGTAGGAGAGGCGGCGCCTGACCGGCAGATGCATTCTCACGCGAGGGAGGTGCAACTAACCACCTTCTCACCACCTTCGACCTTCCTCATCTCGCATCCAAACCCACCGGGGCTGGTCAGAACGCAATCTCCTAGCCTCTTACCCCGCGAACAGACACGGCTGTGCATCCACCGGGGCGGCTTTTCGCTCCAACCTAAAGCTGGAGAAACCCTGCTGTTTCGATCCATCAACCTCCCACGCTAAAGGCTCACCACTATCTCACGGAGGTGTACCGGAGCCGCTCCGACCCAGGCCGTGCAATTCCTCTGTGGGGCCAGTCCCGTACAGCTGCATCAGTTTTCAAGGCTGCGCACTTGGCGAGATGCCTGCGGGCTTTGGTTGCATCATGGCGGACGTCACAATGCTCGCCTAGAGCAACGTGTCGGGCGTCACCTCCAATGCGGCCTTTGCTCGAGACCCTGGAATCGATCTGTGTGCTCGGCGGCGTTTTCGAGCCTATTTACCTCGGCTAGGTCACACCGAGCTCAGCTCTGAATGGCTGAGAATAGCCTTCGTCTGACTACCGGGTACAGGGAGCTTTCGTTACCACTCTTATGTACTCTAACGAGTCGACGACCAGCTCGCTTGGACCAGCCGAAACACCGCAAGCCAACGGGAAAGTGTGTTGAGCTGACGCCAGGGCCAGGCATGACTGCTTACGGCTAATCTTACGAGCCCCTTCGATCGTTTAATTATTTACAGCCAACTTACCGGGCGTTTGCCACTACGAAGACTGCAAGCTCTCTGGGACCGGGTTGCGAAGGCGGCAGTCGCGTGGACTGGACACTCCCTGCTCCCGGGATGTCGTGTGCATGATCTAGTCGATCGACGAGCTGGGGTACCAGTCACATTCACGAGTAAATGTGGAAGACCCCCCTGCCGAGACCTCTAATGCTACGTGTCCCAGGTCTTCCAAATACATCGAATGATGGTATCCATATCCTCGGCCGAGTGCTTCCCAGAACGTTATCAGGAGATATTGAGGCCTGTCCTGATTCGGCGAGGGATCCGATGGACCGCCACGCTGGAGTCTTGCACAAGGGATCTTCTTCGGCGAGGGCTTGGCTCAGGCGACGGCTTGCAGCCTCCAAGACGTCCGCGCTGGATGCCTCGGTCAAGAAGATGAATGTGCCACAACACTTTTCGTGGAATCGATACATGTGAGGAACGATCCGGGAGAGCAAAACACGTCTCACTTTGTTGCGCTTCGTCCGTGTACACTCCTTCCTGCTTCTGTCCGGAACGTGGGATATTGACCACTCGCTTGGGTAACAGAATGACCCCATCTTTTGACAGATCCATTGGGAGTCTCTCAAAGCCGCTGCCTTTCTCGAGTGATGAGGGCTGTGTTAGTTACTTGGTTCACGCGGCTGAATTTCGCGATATCTTGCTCTGTCCTGGTGTTTACCTTGCCGCCCTGTCGGGGTTCTTCGACGTGGAATAGTATGTGGTACACTGCCACTTGGGTATACAGCTTTTAGCTCTCCACCCACAAGAGACCAGAATCGCATCTTACATTGCCGCGTCGAGTGCCGGCCAGTCTTGATACGTCGTCAGTCTCGAGCCGCATACCGAGTGTCAACATAGGACGTCTTCAAAGCAAAGCCTAACGCAAAACCACAGCATCCACTTCAGGTTCCTCAGCCTAAAATCTTGGTAGCATCATTGCGAGCGCACATGTTTCCCTGATGTTGATCTAAAAGCCTCCGTCATCTTTTCACTCTTCACCTAATGCCTACAACATATCTGCGCCATCTTTCTAAGCCGGGACAGCACGGCTTCGTTCCGCTGGTTCCTCGCAGACAGTCTAGCGTTTCTCTCCTTGTTGTATGTGGTGCCGCTTGCTAGGCAAGCAGGCACCGTGTTAGCAACGGCCTGATGACTCGAATCCGCCACGACGAATACCGCTCCAGCCTCGAGTCCCAGTTCTGTCCGAACTGGTCGGAGGCCACGCATATTCTGAGGTCCTGCAGGCCCTCGCCTCAAGTTCATTCTTTCAGTCCCAGATGCGCCAAAGGTGACGGTCATTGGAGAACGAGGCAAGACAAGCTGATGAGAGGCCTGGTGCAAAAGGAAAAAGACAGATAACTCGCGGCAGACGGCGGAAGAACGTACAAACGGACTCGCGTTCCTCGAGTAACGTTTCTCGAGCCCAAGTTTGAGCCTCTTCGTCCTGTTGTACTGCGAGTGAGGCCGAGGGCAAAAGACAAACAGAACAGAAACCAAATCGGACCTCGACAAAGCTTCGGATCCGGCTCATTCAGGCTAGCGCGCCAAGAAAACGGTCATTCGACCCATTGTGCGTCATTTGAAACTCCAGTGGCTCAACTGCAACGGACTCACCTCCTCGATCGTCGTATCCTCGCGATTTCTGATTCGAGTGTCAGCCGACCTCGAAAACTCAGAACTTATCCTGGGGCGCAGAGTTTGAAACTCGCCATCTTCTCAAGGCTGAGAAATCGACCTGTAGATGTGGTTGGTCTGGAGCGAAGCCCTGCAGACGCCTCCTCGTATCCAGAATTCCAGGCGGAATCTGGACCACGAGCTCACCTGCCCATCACCAAGCTCTATGAAAGCTGCCAGAGAACATGCCCAAACCTCGCAGGCAGATACTTCACATGTGTGGCCATTGCTTGTTGTACCTAGGGTATGGCTCGTGCCTGATAAGGGTTTTCTCTGCTCCCTTCAGCTCGACCTGCCGGAAATCATGCATAGTGATTCAGCCGCGAACACGAGGTGTCTGCCCTACGCCCGGGGCCAACTATTTCTAGGCGAGACTGGAGCCAATCACGATCTCCCTGTCCCCGGCATCCTGCATCTAGATGGTTGCTTGTCTTGATAGATTTTCCAGCGTGATGGCTTCTCATGCACATACCAGGCAATTAGCGAGACTTGGCAATGGACAGACTCTCGCGGGTAGCCTGAAATACCTCGCGTGAGCCTGTGATTTCTCTTCCCCTCTCTTGAGCATTCAGTTTCGCCTCCCGTTCTCGAGATAAATTGGCCATTATCAGTCTATACCCGACATCAAGTGAAGCCAACACAGATATGGTAAGCACGATTTCCTCCCGAGACTAACTGGCACGTCGACTGAGGTTAGTCATGACAGGGAAGCCAGGAGCAAGGCTGGTGGAATATCGAAAATAATGAGGAGAGGTAGAGGGATACCACCCCCTCCGCAGATGGACTGCTGAGGTTTTCAAGCTATCCTCTGGCTTCACAGAGACCCCGTGGACAGAGAACGGGAACGAATGAGTCGACCGAGTACAACCCGCATTCCTATGCTCAACCAGTGGAGCCTGCGCGAGTCCGGCAAAGCTATGCCAGGATACCGCGAAGACCGACTGCAGGAGGATGGCAACAGGAATCGCCATACGATCCTCTTCCCGCCCATGACACGACATATGTGCTGCCTTCTTTTCACGAATTAGCGCCACCCCCCCTGAACGTAGGTACCTCTCCCCATTGTTGGCTTAGCTGACGAGGCTGGTTGTAATAGTACGATACTCCAGGTTACTCTCAGGATTCACTCGATCCTTATGCTGGCAGTTTTGCACCTTCCATCAACACTGCGGTAAGTATCCCTCGTTTGGGCTGAGCCGTGACAAGCCAGTAAAGACCTACAGTCAATCCATGACGGGCTCTCTGCACACAATGCGCCTCATACCCCTCTAAAACCAACGTCGAATCATTATGAGGTGCAAGAAGCGGCACACGACAATCCGTACAGTTTCGATGCCGATACCTTTCTCAACCGGGCTGCGAGCACACTGCGCATCAAGTCTGCTTTCCACTGGGTTGACCCCAAATTCTTCCACGATCGGGCGTGGTTTGGCTGGGGTATTCCACGTTCCTATCAACTACCCGGACACTACTACAAGTCTGCTACTGGTAAGACGATTGACATTTGGAAGCATCGCGATGTATTTCGGCGGAAGCACGCCGGCCTAAATGACGACCGCTATCTTGACCCGCTTGATGGAAGAGTCGAGAAGCTATTTGTTCAAACTATCAGTGAGCTTTACGACGCCGAGAACGATACCACTTGGCGGAGAACGTATATCGAGAACGTCAGCCCGTGGATCATTCGTCTGGCCTATTGGCCATATTCTCATATGCCGGATCCCACTCGACCATACTCGACGGAGTATGCTGTTCAGAAAACGTCCCCCTCTAGCTTTCGTGCATGGAAGCAAGAGCAATGGGTTCATGTTGGTGTACGGTGGCTACCGGCTTGCATCGGCCTGCTCCTCCTCATGACCTTCCCAACCGACATCGAGGGCCAAGTTCGCAATCACGGGAACTACGACCCCGTGCCATACCGATACTGGTCGTATCCCGTTACGGCGCGCAATTTCCGTGAGAATCTGGGCGAGAAGCCGAACTCCCATTTCATAAGCTCCACCAAGGACTTCAGACTGTCCGATCGATGCCTTCGACCTCGACTACTTTGTTTCTTGGATGCGCAGACAGACGATAATCGCAGAGGACTTGTCGATCCGCAGGCGTGGATCGACGCCCATGGCGGCGGTGTCGAGCCAACATACATTTTCGTATCTTATACTGCCGAGAAACAATTCGAACGGCGCTGTCGTGACGCGAGGAAGGACATCGGAGAAATTGGATCCTCCAGCTGTACCTGTGACGCATGCCGCTACTCTGCCGCAGACGCAGAGGCCCTCCACGCGATTGCCTACCAAGCCGCCAGGAATGCCGGGGTCGCGGCATACTGGACAGACCAATGCTGCATGTCCACCAACAAGGACGAACTGCAGGACGATGTGTATCGAATCAGTGATGTGACCCGCGGAGCGGCGAAGATCGTCGTAATCGTAGGCCGTTCGGGGCGGAATCATCTCCCTCGCGGAGTTACTACACTGGACCTTCTCAAGGAATGGGGCACTAGGATGTGGACTTGGCCAGAGGTGTTGCTCGGTCCGGCAGGGGAGAAGATCCAGGTCTACACACGCGGAGGCGATATGAACGCACCACTTGAGATCTCAAAGATGGAGTTCCCCGCCCAAGTGTGGGACGACGGCGAAGTTGCCAGGCAATTGATCGACAACTACGAGGGCAGTCTGACATTGAGTCGACTCGAGCTCGTCATTTTGGCGCTTGAATGCCTCAAAAGCCGCGTCGAGAAAGGGACGACCAAATATCTCGACGGCGACCTCTCGTACGCGCTGATGGGCTTGCTCAGACAACGACCTAGGGTCGATCCTGATGACTCGGCGTTCCAGGCCTTCGCACGACTCTCCCTCGCCAACGATAGCGACCGGCTGCTGGAGAGAATGATCTGTCTCCTTCCCGCGGATGAGCCCCACGACCATCAGCTTGATGCGCATACCGAACAACCGACAGGCCACCCGAACTCGGATGGCAACCAAGACAGCCGCGGGAGACACTACTGGGCCAACATGAATGACTACTGGGGCGCCAAACTCTGGGACATCGAACCTACCTGCCAAGTCGCGGGAATCGGCCACGATGACACTGTCATCCTGGACGGCGCCCATGCGGCGACCATCCACTGGGATCGATTCCAACGCGTCGCCATCACGACCCGCGAAACCTGGTCTCGTGCCCTAGCTCGGTACTTCGTGCGCGGCACCCCGGCTTGGTTCTTCACCGGCGTCTTGACCCTCGCGTTCGCGGCTGGTAGCTCCACCACAACGGGCATTGGGGCGTTTTTCGTCGTTGTTGCGCTCCTCACCGTCCTCCTCTCCCCAATGCTCATCCTGCATATCTACGGCGGGAAACTCTGGAACACACAACCCTGGCTCTTCGGCTTCGAAGGACACATGTCTCTGCGGAAGATCGAGATGAAGATCTTCGGGTTTCCCTCGGGACGTCTCTCGTGGGCCCCTTACGCGAGTAACATGTCTCACCATCACGTTAATACCGAGTTTCTGGCCGACGAGTGTGAGGGTACAGATCCGTTGCTTGCGGGCGCAAGCGAGCCCGTGGAGGTGTTATCGCGGTCGGGAGCAAAGTTGAGGCTCTTCACCCTCGTTGATACCAATACCATGTATGTCGTCCTGCACTTACCTGCCTGCTTATCCACCTTCAGTGTAGATCGGAAGACTGACCGATAAAACCCAGGACGGTAACCACCTTCCGCGCTGCCCGACCCCCAACGGTCGCCCTCCTCTGCGGCTCCGAAGGCGGCATGCAGCGCGCGGTGCTGTGCTCGTACGACTGGACGAACCAATGTCTCTGGCGGGAGACGGTGCTGCGCATGGAGACCGTGGTGCTGGAGAAGATGTCGCGCGTTGGGAGGGTGAGGTTCGGGTTGCGCCGACGGGAGGCCGACGTGGGGAGGAGCAATTTGCGGCCGCCTTGAATTGTGTCGCTTGATTGAACGCCAAATATGGAGCCCCAGACTCTGTGATCGTCGTAGTTGTGGAACAGTAGGCCCGACAGGTGGTGTATTCGTCGTATCTGATACAGACAGACTGTTCTATAACTCGTGTAAGTTTAAGATTGGCGCAGCATGCCTGGTCACTTACAACTCCCACCTGTCAGTCACGGTACCGATCATTCGGATCGAGTCTTGCTCTCCTCAAGTTGTTGTACATATGAGTGCAGATACGGTGAAGCAAAACACGTCAACGGTGAAGCAAAACACGTCAACGGTGAAGCAAAACACGTCAACGGTGAAGCAAAACACATGTCAAGCAGTATGCTTACTCCGCCGTATGCTTACCAACTCCTCGGCATCGTCGTCAACTAAACCTCAAATCGTAGCTGATCTTGGTCCCAATTCAGGATCTGAAAGAAGAAAAAAAGAGCCAAACCATGGCTTACGGTGTTGACATTGGCGGTACGCGCTCATCTTTGGTACTCTACCCCGTGCTCCCTGCACTATCCGGGGGTCCTGATTAGGTATCGGCTTATCACACGGGTGAAGAATGGCTGATAAGTAACTTACTCGCTTTGTGCTACACCCCGCAGATTGGCTCCTCCTTCTGCTGGCACCGGAACTTCGTCCGTTGCAATTCGAGCCGCTCCGCAATGCTGAATCTGCTGCGCCGAACCACATGGCACAACCATTGTTACCTCTCGCTTCGCGCATTGTGACCAGGAACAACGAGGAAGTCTCCAAGCGCAAGCAGCCCAAAAGCCGCAATGGCTGCATCACCTGCAAGGCAAGACGCATGAAATGCGATGAGTCGAAGCCAACTTGTCAGCAATGCAGCCGTCGTGGAGTTCCATGTGGTGGCTATCCGATGTATCTCAGGTGGAAGCCCGTTGCTCAATGTAACGATAATGGCCCGTCTCGACTTGCACAGGGTCAAAAAACTCCGACTGAGACTCAACTCATCTTCGAACCCGCGAAAACCGATGTTCCGACTTCGCACTACATGCGTTCTGAACCATCTCATGAGCAATCCGAACGGAGATCTAGAAAAACTGCTAGACCCTCTCCTGATGGGACTGCGGAAACGCAGCTATCATTCAACACGACTCCGGCTGCCGAGCAGAGGGGATCGACCCCAGCTGACAATGACGATACTCCCAGTAACGAGGGCAGGAGCAACGTAGCATTCACAACAGCTCAACCACTATCGAGCTGGCCTTCTCTGATTGACTTTGGCCGGCTGCTGTCAACCTACGGTTCAGAGGAGAGTCCGTATCAATCGTCACCTTTTGGCATTTCCGCGCCGGAGTTCGACGGCAGCGACTGGAACATGTACGGGTTTGAAGAACTGTTTCGAGGGACCGAAGTAGATTGGGAACGAGGTCCTGATCTCACAGCCATGCAGCCGCCCGAGCCTGAGCTGGGCAATGATGCAGCTCTTGTCTCGCTAGCAGCGCCATCCGAAAGTGTTGATGGAAGGCATACCCAATTATCCACCTCGGAGACACAGGCTACATCTATTACTCGAGAAACCATTCAGCAGCTGTTCGAGAATCGAACCTGCGGCATTTTGTCTATTAAAGAAGACCAAACCAGGAACCCATGGCGGACATTGGTCTGGCCTCTGGCTAACCGCTGTTCTGCACTCTACCACGCACTTGCTGCAATGGCTTGCCTACACATATGCAAGCTCCAGCCACAGCTGCGGCACCCCGGACTACATCATTTTGAACAGAGCGTGAGGTGCCTGACTGACGACAGTAACATGCCGTTGGAGACAATTGTGGCCACACGATTGGCATTGGCACTCGCAGCATCCTGGGACCATGACAATTCGTCAACCGTCATCGATCATATCAATGCCGCAAGAATATTGATACGACAAGCGAGCTCCAAGGAGCAAATATCAGAGCTGCTTCCTACAGAGTTGAGTCGTTTGAGCTTTTTTGCCAACACATGCCTCTACACGGATGTCATTGCTCGTTTGGTATGCATTGATCCTCAAAGTTCGCACGACTACGAATTCATGGCAGCTTGCAGTATGCTGAGCAGCTCGATTCCAAGCAAACAACAGCTTGATCCACTCATGGGCTGCGCCATCACGCTCTTCCCATTGATCGGCCGCCTAGCAGAACTTGTCGGACGCGTTCGAAAGCGAACCGAGAAGCGCAATTCTCCGGCCATTATATCCAAGGGGATCGAATTGAGAATGGCTATAGAAAGATGGGCCCCTTTGATAACCTCGCAAGGGCCGGTGGGACTCAACACCAGTCTCGCGGATTCGATCCAGACGGCGGAAGCGTATCGATGGGCTTCCCTTCTTCTTCTGCGGCAAGCAGTACCTGAGCTTCCTTGGGCACATTCGTTCTGGGAGCTGGCATCGAAGAGTCTAGTCTTCCTTGCTACCATCCCACTTTCATCACGCACGACGATTGTGCAGACATTCCCCCTAATGCTAGCCGGATGCGAGGCTACCGACGATGATGACAGGAACTGGGTCCGCGAGCGCTGGGATCTTATGTCCAAGTGCATGACTACTGGGATTGTTGGCCGATGCAAAGAGATTACTATCGAGGTCTGGCGTAGGCGGGATGAGTATGAAATTCGGCATGGACTGCGTTCCCAGTCACAGAACAGTTCACCAGCGACAGGAAACGGCAGTCCTCTCAAGACTGGTCAAACCGCCGACAACAGTCCCCAGACGTCTGACCAGCAAGGAACGAACTATGTCGACGACGATATGTCACCGTGCAGGGAGCGATTGGATTTTCCAGAAAGCGCCGCCTTCCGGCCCGGTATAGATCCAGTGACAAGAGCAGGACACCTACACTACACCGTGAAAGGCCGATTGCACTGCTTCGGGGTCATGAAAGATTGGGGTTGGCAAGGTAAGATCCACCGCGCTCCCGTCGACTCCTGGCTCTGAATTAATTCAGAGGAATATGCTGACACTAATCGCGTATCCCAGTGTTTCTCGGCTGAACGAATCCCGTGGTCGGTTAGCCCATTTCGGAGCTAGGTGATCTGTAACACCACCGCAATGTCAACGAGGCCCGCACAATGTCGGTGCCTCAACATTATTGCTATGAGCAAAAGGCAGATGATCCCCCCTAGCAACAGCCTTGCCCTGTCAGGATTCCTTTGCACATCCAGTTCGAGGACCCAGCATTGGATGTGACCAGAACGCAGGGTCAGTACCGGGCTGGGAAGAAGCCCTTTCCTTGCTAGCGACGACGTACTCATGACCGCACACCACCAATAATATTCCTGTAGCTCCCTACGCCGCCACAACAAGTTGCGATCCAATAGTACCCTCTGGCGATCACACCGCTTCGGCTAATGATCGTGCTTCCTTTCTCGCGTCATATCTAACATTGCCTGAACAGGAAACAAAGTCCGATGCTATTATCGCATTCTCATTGGCGGCTGATGGGCCTCCAGAGCCCAGGCTTGACTTATCTTCGCCCTGGCCGAGTTGTTGATGACTCTTTCCAGGATATGCTACGGTCGATAACCATCTAGTGCCTCCCCGGAGGTTTCAGCACAATTCCTGCCTGAACAGCCCAGTGTTTACTTTTCCATAGTGACACTAGTGGAGAATTCAAAATCACCAAACGCCGTGCACGATCCGATACAGATAGTACAACCGCCACAGGTTTCAGGGCAGATCACAAGGACCCCTTCTAGCTACACTACATACGGCACGCCTTGCTTGTCATGACACCATATCTAAAATCTAGTTCGCCCCGGGTGTGGCACCGCGATGCGCCCTCGCTATGCCAACAGTACGCTAACAACCTCAAACCGGGATAATCTCCTTGTTGGTACTGCAGAGCCAGTCCTCTTGCTGTTTCAGAAACTCTTTGATCTTTACCACATCTGTTGAGTTGCCGGCGCGATGCTGCTCTCGGAGCATATCCAGCATGACTTGCAGGCGCCCTTGCAATACCTCAACTCTGTACTCTGTCCATTGGAAATACAGCTCTGAGAGGTTGGATATTGGCCGGATGCTGGTCAGGACGGAGCTGTCCGGGACAAGCGGATCACGGGGACGGAATGATGTGATCATGGTGATGCGCTCAGCACCTCCCACGGCAGCCAGCGCCTGGTGTGTGATATGCCTGCCCTGAAGGACCACAGCAGAGCCCTTTAAAATTGAGTCAATAAACACACAAGAACCAGTCAAACTCTCAGAAAGCCTACCATTTGTGGTCCCCGGACTTTAATGATGTCGCCGGAGCCAGTCTTGACCGCTGTCTCTCCTCCGATCATCTGCGAAGCATCACTCATCATGACGACGCATACAAAGGGGTAGCTGTCGACATGCCACTTGGTCACTGGAATGTCATCATTGGATTGATTCTCCAGCTTCTCATGGTTCTTGAGTGGCTCTTGCACGGAGATGTTGATGTTGCCGATATCAATGTCGATCATAGGGACCAGGTCAATACCGGCGATTTTCGAGACGATGGAGAGCGTCTTGGGATTTGTCCAGGCATCGTACATGAAGGGAGCATATCTTCACACAGGGGTCAGCCCGGCCCCGGCGGCATCTCTGTCAAAGCGAAATGGATGCAGAAAAGTTTCAACCTACTTTGGACAGTGGCCCCTAAGCTGACACCCGGCGAATTCTGTGCTATGCATACAGTTTTCCCATACTTCATTCGTGAAGATCTCCCCTCTCATGATGTTGATGGCCTCTTCGGTAAACAGCGGAAACGGTTCAGAGATAGCAACCGGCGAGATGCCTACGTTGTCGGCCAGCCCGATATCCTTCATCGTCAGCACCTTGGGCTCTTCGCGGTAAGCTAGATGGGTTTCGGGCTGGAACGCTACGCGTGACCTCGTACTGGCGGTACTCAGCTTCTCCTTAATGATGGGCTTGATGTCGAACGTGTGGGCGGCCGGTCTTGAGTCAACTTCCGCCATGGTCTCGATCGTTGTCACAGGATTGTTGATATGTTGGGTGAACTGTTTGCGTGTGCGTTGTTGACGCCGAAGCCCAGGTGAGAGAAGTGATTCAGGAAGATAATACTTGGACGATGCCAGCTCACTAACTCACCAGATTGTACTGATAAGCATATTAATAGCTGTGGCGTATGGATAACTGAACAGGTCCGGATATCGGACCGCCCTCTTCACTAGCGGCCTTGCATGACAAGACCTCTCTGCTTCACCACGTCGCCCCGACGTGCAGACCATTTAGGACGGAAACCAAACAGGAAATCGAATCCAACGCTGTCTCGACCATCCGATTGGACAGTCAGTCACATCAAACCCAATGGGCATCATCCGAATATCGGACTTCAGCGCTACCGCCCCTATGCTATGGGACGAGGATATGGACTTGACTGCCATTTCCTTCAATGCTATGTCACCAGAAAACCCTTGATTGTATGAGATAATTCGCGAGCGACGATAAATAGATCTCCCCAGCCAGTCTGCTACTTGTCGTCACCAGCAAAGGAAGCTTCATCGACGTTGTGCGGCAACAATGGGTTTGTCAATGTTTGGGCCCCCGGAGCCTATTGATCCGTCCTATCAACCATCGACATCTATTACGCAAATCCCGGCGAGCTCTCCCATCGAAGACATACTCGCTATCATAGAGAGGGACGGAGGTGTGATCCTTACGGAATTCGCGACACCTGACGACCTTGCTGCAATCGATCGTGACGTGGAGGCTCACCGAAAGCAAACCCGGTCGACAGAAAAAGGTGCGCTGAAACTCATCCCGAAAGAAACGCTTGCAGTGCCGGGCCTCGTGGGCAAATCGCCGACCATCGCACGGATATGCGAGTCCCCGGTTCTGGAACAACTTCGCACCTCGATTCTTCAGGAGAAGTTCAGCGTCTTCCGAGACGACTTTGTCGAGGAGCACACGATCGACCCGCTGCTCAGTATCAGTATTACATTCTATATTGGACCCGGTGCGCCCCGACAACGACTGCATCGAGACGACAACGTGCATGGAACCAGGCACGGAGGAGCCTTTGACCTGAAGAAGGCCGGCCAGTTTGGCTGTCTGATCGCGGGATCAAGAACAACTCGGCAGAATGGTGCCACCATGTTTATACCGGGTTCGCATCGATGGGATGACAAGCGGACACCGCGGACCGACGAAGTATGCTTTGCAGGTAAGTCCCCCGGTGACCTCTCTGTCTCTCCGTTTCCTCATATTGTCGATGGACCCCCAAACATGAAATACATACAGACATATCAACATTATTCAAAGAGCTTGCTGACCCCGTTCGCAGAGATGGAGCCAGGATCCGCGCTCATCTTCCTCGCCTCCTGCTATCACGGCGGCGGCCACAACTCGACCCGAGACGACATCCGAAGAGTGCACGGTTTGTTCTTCGTCCGGGGCAATCTACGCACGGAGGAAAACCAATTCCTGGCCGTTCCCAGAAGTAAAGCCCTCAATATGAGTGAGAAGATGCTCTCTCTGCTCGGCTACAAGAAACCGACCACGATCCTCGGGGTGGTTGACAACGATGACCCGGCCTTGGACCTACGTGCCGTGTTGGACAAGGCGAGCGCGTAATTAGGTAGCAGGCTACGAAGAAGTCGTCATAGCCGTTCGCTGAAAATTGCAAGAAGCGTCGTTTCGATGTCTGCGCGTTGTCAAGTCATAGTGTGTGTCTGTGCAATGTGATACCGCGATGCACTCGATTCGTACATAAACCATCCCTTCAGCCAGGGACGTCGAGGGCGCCACGAACGGGGTCCGGAGGGAGGGAGGGACCTGGTAGTAAGCGGCCACACTGGCAGGCGTTCTCTGAATACATGCGTAGGTCGGGGAAGTCGAGGTGCAATGCTGGATAGCCGTCAGATTCAGCTCTTCGCGGTTGGAAGGTCGACTGCCCCTCCAGAGCCTGCTTGGTGATTACCATAATGAGTGTCCGCTTCCGTTTCCATCCGTCAGCAGTCACTGGGGATGTAATACCGACTGCAGCAATTATTCTGGAGATTCCGGAAACGTCACGAGTATCTGTGAGGTGGGGTAAGTTCTTCTTGAAATAAGGTCCGCGTCCCTTGCCATGGCGGGCTTGCAACTGCTTCACAGTGCCTTTTCATTACCGATGTAGATCGCTTCGACGCGGTGGCACCAGCTATGTCGGAGCTTCCTGGAAGTACAGAGTATGATGGGCGGATTGAAGTGTCTGTGAGAAGTTCAAGGCGGTTTCAATGTCACCGTCAAACCTGATCACACCGCCGATGACGTCAAGGTTTGGTCTGCAACTGGTGCAACGCTCGATGCAGGTTTCGCTCGCGTTGCGGGCGCAGACAGTATTTCATTATTTTCAGTATTGCTGGGACTCCAGAGAGGTTGAGAGCTAATGGATCATTTGTCCCGATTCTTAGCTTGCAAGTAATGTAGGCGTTTCCGGGACACTTCAACATGGAACCCAAGTAAGTGAGCGCCGATTGAACCGTCACGCACTCTATGCTGAACCTCCAGCAGGACGAACCGTCACTGGGATGAAGTCCAGTCTCTTTCGGCCCGGATTCGCGACAGCGCCATCCAGGTGAGACTGCGGCGTGTAGTCACAGCTTCTTTTAGCAGGAGAGTTCCTGACATACCCTCCCCCCGGGACAGCAACTTCTGGACCTCTTTGCGCAATACAAGGACATAGACAATTACCCGCCGCTGTGGGGAGATGAAGTGAGTAATTATATTGCACCCGAGATCTAGATACGAATGCATAGCTCACACGCACGACCCGTAATGTAGATTGAATATCAGCTCCTCTCCTTTGACGAATCCAAGAGGACGGTAAGACTCCTTCTCGAGCAAGATGACGTACTCAACAGACTCCATCGCCGGGATGAAGGTCAAGAGGGAAAGCCTGAACATTCTCGCCAAGCAGAGTATGAGCCTGGACGATATTATTGATCGAGAAAAGGCTCCATGCTCACGTCTCGCAGCGGGAAATGGAACCCTATTTTCCAGCCCGAATTTGGAAGTTTCATGGTCGAGGCCACTCCTGGGGCGCCCTATGACAACAGTCTTTCAAGCATGTTGAGTGTCCAGGACGATATGGCCAGGCGGTAAGCCACGGCGTCCTGCTTCCCCGCGTCAGTCTGCTTGGTCCAGTAATCCTGACAGCGTCCAGGAGGCGAATGATACAGCAAATGCTACGCGGGAACGAGGCGGTCGTGACGATGCCGGGTTTCCCACGTCTAGGCGCTCCAGGGACATTCACCCAGCCGGCCCTGCCATCTGGAGGGCAATTGCTTCGCAGCCAATTCCTCCCGGATGGCCTGGTGAGTACTTATGAGCGATATGGGGCAATTCATGACAACGTCTACGCGCGCCGGGAAGGACGTGCCTTCAAGGTCAAGGTTCCTATAATCAGGGACGAGAACACGCCGTGGCCGTGGAGGGAATCAGAGCTTTTTGACCTGCCGAATGGCACGCAAATGCAACAGCGAGAGCAAAGGCAAGAAACGAGGCAACCCGCGGATGACGCCGAGAACTTCATATATGGCGACAGCATGTCGTTTGGACCCAGCTTCTGCGGCCTCCAAGTCACGTTGCAGGCGAGCAACCTTCGAGAAGTACGCTACCTCCACGACCAACTCTGTCCGGTTGGGCCGATTCTTATGGCCCTGTCGGCAGGGACACCATTTTTCCGCGGCTTCCTCACAGACACAGATGTGAGGTGGAACCAGGCCGCCGTGGCAGTGGATGACAGGACCGCGAATGAGGTGTCTTCAGAGGTACTGTGATCCTGCGGAGCGGTGTGGAAGCAGCTGTGTACCAATAATTGGTCTTATGAGTACGCAGTCACTAATACTTCAACTCAACAGACAGGAAAGGCATCGCTTCCTCCGCGCTGGGCCCCTACATCGATGTATATCGCCGACGACGCACGACTTCGACCGGAATACAATCCACCAAATATTGCGTGCGACCCCGACCGCACCGTCACGCAAAAACTCCAAACCAAAGGCATGGACGCCCTCCTCGCATCATACTACGCAAACATACTAGCCCGTGACCCCATCGCCATGACAGAGAAGGACCTCGAAGCGTATACTGACGCTGATCCTCACTTCGATGTTTTCGAGATCCTCCACTCGGCCGTCTGGCCGCACGTGGATTTCAAACTCCCGTCCAAGAAAGATGGGCAGGCCGGCTGGAGAGTCGAGCTCCGACCTCTAGAAGTTCAGCTCACAGACTTCGACAACGCGGCCCTTGTTGTTTTCGTGGCGCTCCTCGCGCGCACGATCCTCCATTTCAATCTCAATTTGTATATCCCCATCGGCAAGGTGGCGGAGAATATGGCGAGAGCGCACACGCGCAACGCCGTCTTGGAGGAGAGGTTCTTCTTCCGTCGGGACGTGTGGTCGTCGTCGTTATCATCTGCTGCTGCTGCAGAACGAACAGGGCACGTGCCCTGTGAAGCCGAGTACGCGTTAATGAGCGTCGACGAGATCATGAACGGGTCGCGAAGTCGACCTTCGGATGGAGCACTGTCTGCGTCTTCTTCCTTTGAGGGCCTCATCCCGCTGGTTGAACGCTACATCCGGGAAGTTTATGCCGGGGAACACGAACGTGGACATGAACATGAACAAGGACACGGACATGCGACGGTCGACCAACTCTTCAAATACCTCGACATGATCGGCGGCCGAGCTGCAGGAACACTCCCCACGCCTGCCACATGGATGAGACACTTCGTGCAGCACCACGAGGAATATGCTCGGGATAGCGTCGTTTCCGAACGCATATGCTACGACTTGATGTGCGCCATTAGAGATCTTGAATACAGAGACGAAGACGGAGACGGAGATGGAGAGAGGCAACGAACACGATACCGAGACTCGATCGGAATCGCAAATTGAAGTGCTTATGCTTATGCTTGTAGCTAGGGAAGTAGATAGATAAGATAACTAGCAGGTAGTAACTATAGCATTGCATCGCATTACATCACTGTAACTGTCATTCTTCCAAATCTTCGTCAGGAGCACTTGAAGGCACGAAGCCGAAGGATGCGGAATGCACCTGGCCATTGCAGCCTCGTATAATGAAAAGGGACCCGAAATCGATCCTTCGACGGGAGTCTCGAATAGGCCGCCACTTGAGTGGATGGAACACCTTCCTGCGCCTCAGAGCTCCTGCCCGCGCTTGTATCTACAACAACAGAGAGGAGAGTACGATGGCCTGGAGACAAGCTGTTGCTAGGACATCTGGCAAGTCAATTGCGCCGAAAAGCCACATTGTATCAAAACCCGCACGCAGATCAACTGGACCACTTCAGAAATGACCCCGGCCAAAGTGTCAAGGGCTCAACTGATTTGTCAACCCATACGGGCCACCCTTTCCTCCCCCAAAGATGTCACCCAGTAGATGGTCTCGTCTCTCACGCGGAACTCTCGAGGGGAATGGGAAGATGCTTTCGTTTCGCACCGTAGAGCCTGTTGGCAATGTACTAGAAGAGATTTCAAAAAAGAACATGTCAGTAACTCTGAGTATCGGTTGCTCTAGGGGCTGAGCTTTGCAAGCAGAGAGCTTCTGCTCGCGCGTTGGGGGGGGCAGTATGGTTGAGTAAGGCATATAGCTTACATACCTCGCCAGCGACAAAAGGCTCATGCTTCGCAGGCCGGTCGTCATTGACACAAGTATGAATGGCCTGGATCTGGGTGGTGTAGTTCGGCCCGATGAACAGCGGGAAAGAGTAACGCTCGCGGCCGGAGACATTGTAGACTCGGTGCAAGGTTGAGCGAAAGACGTCGTTGGTCCAGCGCGAGAGAAAATCACCAATGTTGACTACAAAGGTGCCAGGGATCGGAGTCACTTCGATCCATTCACCTTTCTTGGTCTGCACCTGTAGCCCGTTGGTCTGGTCTTGACAGAGAATCGTAAAGCCTGCAACAGGCAACAAGAGTCAGTGTTGGTTGGTAGCAGAACGCAGGTAGCCAACACCTACATTCATAATCCCTGTGTGCCCCGATGCCGGGATGGTCAGGGTCGAGGACTGAAGCAGGATATCTGAGCAGCCGCATGATGGCACCCGGTCGAATCATGAGCTCATCAAAGTAATCTTCGGGCAGGTCGAGCACAAGGGCAAAGGCTCGGATCATCCGTCGACCCAGATTCAACACCTCGCCGTAGTAGGCAAATAAGTCCCGTTTCCATTGCTCGGGGACGCTTCGAGGCCAGACGTTGGGACCCTTGAGGCCCTCGTACAATGGCCATGGCTCGGAGAGAGGAGTCTGGGGGTCGGCTGCGGGCTCGTAGCCGAAGTTGAAGGCTTCCTTCATATCTGCGCGCAATGAATGTTAGTCAATGATTGCATGGCATAATTACCCATGGTGGCTGACTATTCTGGGCCAAAGGACGGAAAGAAATGCTCAAACCGTGTACAACAACCAGGTGTTGGGAAAGAAAGAAACAGAAAAACCTCACCTCCTTTGGTCTGCGGATCCACCGCTCCATAATGAATGTCTTCATACCCCTTGAAGCTCTCGTTCTTGGTCACATACACCTCCATCTTGTCCTCGGCCGGCAGGGCGAAGAATTTCTTCGACACCTCGAACGCGCGATCAATCACCTCCTGCCGCACACCATGGCTCTTGACGTAGAAAAAGCCGACGCGAATACAAGCGTCACGGACTTGTCGCGCCACAGCGATCCGGTCGGTGATTTCATCGCTGGAAAGACCGGCCAGGTCAATGACGGGGACTTCTTTGAAATCTGCTGCCTCCAGCCTCTTCGCTGTCTGGAGAAGCGTTTCCCCGAGGAGCGGCTCCTGGATGCTGCCCATTTCTTTTTTTCCCGCCTTTCGTTCAACTGGCCGTTGGTGATGCGGAAAGGACCCCAAGGTGAATTCAAGGTTGTGTCGATTCAAGGCCTCCGAGCGTGAGGGGGACGGGAATTGACGGCGAGGTTTGTTCCCAGGATAGAGATATACCAACAATTACTCACAAAGAACTGCGATTTTCTAGACTCTTTAAAAACTCACGGTATCACACACAGCAACACAAAGATCAATGGGATGGCCAGTACTCAGTCGCGTGACAGATAAGTGCCTTCCGCCATGGGTGTATTTGGCCTGCTGGAGCCCGCTATCTGTGCCCCCTTTATCGCCCCACCTCCTCGATATCTCTTCTCCATATTGTCCCTCCCGAAAGACTAAAGTGTATTGGAAGCGGTGTCTCCCTAGGATCAATATGTTAAAGTGTATTGGAAGCGGTATCTCCCTAGGATCAATATGTCTTAGGGAAATCTGTCGAGTGTCGGTAGTCAGTAGTAGTCTGTCCATTGCCTACCAACTGTCAAAGCTCTAGTTCTATATGTCCAATGCCTCTAGACGAGCAGGCTAGCATGGCTGATGCCTTATCCGATTCCAACAAGCCGGTTCCACGGTGGTCAATGCGTCCCTTTGCAACTTGGACACGACAAGTGCCACAGCTTCCAGCTTCACACGATGACGGTACGTCGATGCCCGCCTCCCTCAATGCCTCCAGAAGGCTCCGTGTTGCCGGCACTTGAATTGTCTTTTGGCTCACCAGGAGCTCGGCGGTGAAAGGGTCGCCTGTGGTCGTGATCTCGAAAGCCTCAAAGTGGACCTGCTTTTCCGAAAGCCCATATCGCTTCGCGGTTGCGGCAACGTCGTCCATCAATCGGGGAGATCCGCAGCAATATATGTGTGTATTGGTGGTCGCTTTGGACATGATACGGGCGAGGTCCAGCCGCCGTCCCTTTTCTTTGTCATAAATGACGACGCTCTTGCCTAGCCTCGACAGTCTCTCCCTGAAGGGTATATCATGGGTAGAGCGGACGGCCAGATGCAACCGGAAATTCTCTCCCGATTCCTTCATTTTTTCCGCACCGGGAAGGAAGGCTGTGATGCCGATTCCACCGGAGATCAAAATATGTTCGTCCGCCTCTGGCGCAAGGGGGAAGCTGGTGGTGATTTTGCCCACTGAGAATACGTTTCCCACTTTGGCATGTTTATGCAGATAGAGAGATCCTCCACGGGACTCGTCTGCAAGAGCCACGCCCAGCTCGAAGCGGTCCCGGGTGCCACCAACAACGGAATATGCTCGGATCAGGTCACCCTTATCTCCCAACTTCAAGCGCACATGAGACCCAGGTTCAACTGATATGTGACTCGTTGTGTGAGACTGCTCCCCGACCACTTCGAAGACGAACGAACAAATTCGGGGAGTCTGTCGAAGCTTCTGCACAAGCTTGTAGTCCGACCAGGTCTCCAGAGCAACAGAGTCGTCGCCGAACATGCGTTCGTCCTGATTCTCAAAGTTCTTCTTCAACCTGTTCTCGAAGATTGTGACGGATTCTCCGCCGAGGCCTGGAAGGTTCACCAATTCGGCCATGACTTCAAAGTTTTTCATCTCCCGGTACAGGTAGTGTTGAACTGCGGCCACGGTCCATGTCGGGTTCGGTCTCTCGACAAGTTTAATTTCGTCGCCCGGTGAAATGTAACCCTCTTTCAAGACGCGATAGTACCAGCCCGTTCTGCTCTTCATCTGAGACTGCCACGCCATATCCTTGACTTTGAAACGGTGGTTGAGCTTGAAGCAGGGTTGCCGTGGAAGACTGACCTGCACTTGGACTTCTGGACCAATCGTGAGGATGTCTCCAATGCAGATATTCTGTTCATTGGCAGAGGTACTGACCAGGTTCTCCCCAAATCCGCCCACGGTAAAATGTTCCTTACTCCCGGGACACTCTTCCTTCCACGTCTCGTAGTGTCTCGCGCAGTAGTGAAGCAGCGCCTTGTCTGGCCCTCCGTGGAACTCGTATGCGTGCTCATCTCCCTCGCAACCAAGTTTTGTGACTTTGACAGGTCGAGTTAGAGGACTCTTGTAGATTGCCGACTTGACTGGGAGGTGGTAAAGCGGCTTGATCGTTCCGGTCCGCACTTGAAGCAACCTTTCCGTCTCAAAGGGCAACTTTAGACCCGCGGTTTCTTCTCTTTGTTCGTCTGGAATCATATTGGGCAATCTGCTTGAAGATGGAATTATGAATATATAGCTGACCTTGGACTCGCGCCGTATGAGAGACGCAAAGGCCACCTGGAGCCGCCGACCAGTTTGCAGTTGTATTTAAACGATGCAATATTGGCCAGATTGAGTCAATCCACATACTAATAATTGTCGAAAAGTCACAAGATCTAAAACAGCCTGTCATGGTCCATCGTTAAGTCATCAAGACTCCGCGGTATACACAAATGTCCCATACAAGCCCCTGCACTAGAGCGTGGGCAAGCACACCAGGACATTAGCTGTGGGCGGGGATCGAGGCCAAACTCCGGAACTGGGTTGAGTTGGGCGAGAAGTGAGTCTTGGAGATGTGATAGTATGATAAAGTCGAAGTTTGATAAGGGGCGTAGGCTCTAAATCTCAGTCCCCACTATCCTATCAAGAACATCTCTTATCATAGATACCATTTATGGATGCTCTAGATCCGAAATGGGCGCTGTTGCGCGGACCAATATATCTTTCATGCAGGCCCCGGTAGTATTGGATAAGGGCATGCTCATCACCGTTACGGGAGCATAGGCAGGTGTGCGTACCCAGAATACAAGTTCAAATTTGTCAATTCGTTTTACACATCGGAATTGAAACCGGATTGCACCCTTTTCTACGGTCAGAATTTGTGATCGAAAAGAGCTAAGCAAGGTCTACAACCATGACTTTGAGAGAGCGCACCGCCCAGGTGGCAGAGAAGTGCAAGATCAAGCACGACTACTATGACAACAACGCCGATGGCGCTCAACAGAGTAGATATCTTTGGAGTCCTGACCTGGCTCCCGTTGAGCCTGCACGACGGACATGGGGTTGGTACAACTACATGAATCTCTGGATCTCGGGTAGGTATATGTCGACCATGTCCTCCTACAATGTCAATTCCATGTAGGGCGCTTTTGTTTTGGTTTTGCTGACTGGCATTTCTCACAGCCTCGTTCAATGTCAATACGTGGCAGCTTGCCGGGAGCTACGTCGCCGGTGGTCTCGCCTGGTGGCAAGGCTGGCTCTGTATCTGGGCCGGATATATCCTGACGGGTGTTTTCGTCTCGCTCGGAGGCCGAATGGGAGCAATGTACCACGTTTCGTTTCCCGTGGCGATTCGCTCTTCTTTCGGCGTGTACGGGTCGATATGGCCGGTGCTCAATCGTATTGTCCTGGCCATTATCTGGTACTCTGTCCAGAGCTGGATTGGAGGACAGTGAGTTTTGTCCCCGAGTTAACTGTCAACGCAACCGTGGTCCTTGGATCTAGACAAAAGGCTAACAATACTGCCCCCCCAAAACAGGTGCCTTTATCTCATGCTGTGTGCGGTTTGGCCAGGGACCGCTCGAATCCCAAATCATCTCCCAGAGTCTGCTCAGACCGATACAAAGCACATGATGTGCTTTTTCCTGTTCTGGCTCTGTCAACTGATCGGTTAGAAAACTCTGCAAGCCGCGCTTTGCGGTTGAGAATACCCCCTGCTAAGACGGCAAAAAAGGCATATACTTCCCCTTGCACAAAGTCAGACATCTATACACTGTCAAAGCGGTGACAGCTCCCATCGGAGGCATCGCGTTCACTGTATGGGTGGCTATGAGAGCAGGCCACGGTGCCGGTCCAGTCATGAGTCAAAGCAGCTGTAAGTGTTCATCAAGTCCGATGTGTTCCCTAGCCCATCATTGATATTATGACTACGCAGCCCTCAAAGGTAGTGCCTTGACATGGACCGTGATCCAAGCCATCATCTCCTCCTTGGACAATTTCAGCACATTCATTCTGAATGGTGAGTGTGGGATGAAAACCCACGGGGTCTCCCTCTCTTCTGGATCATTTATTGAATCTCCCAATGCGCAGACTCCGATTTTACGCGGTTTTCAAAGAAACCTTCCAACGCCCTCTGGTCCCAACTTATTACAGTTCCTGTCTCATTCTCAATCACCTCCCTGGTTGGCCTGATCGTCTCTAGCTGCAGCGCTACCTTATACGGCTCCCCGCTTTGGAATCCTTTGGACGTCTTGGAGCGAGTAAGTACCAAGTTGTAGCATGAGAATTTCAAATTCTCGGCTGGAAGATCTGTCACCTAACCTCTCAACTCCCTAGTTTGTTACCGAAAATCCATCCAGCAGCGACAGGGCCGGGGTTTTCTTCCTCGCTCTGATCTTTGTCTATGCCCAGGCCATGACAAACCTGACAGGAGCAAACTCGGCGGGAAGTGACTTTACCGCTCTGTTCCCTCGATACCTCAATATCCGTAAGTCATCCCTTTGTCCCCTTGATTGCGAATCTGGATACACAAGACTAACAGAACCCAGGACGTGGTGGGTATGTTGCAGCAGTGCTGTCGTTTGCCTGCGTGCCGTGGAAACTCTTATCCAGCAGCAACAACTTCCTAGCATACGTCGGCGCCTACAGCGTCTTCCTTTCTGCTTTCGTCGGACCTTATTTCTGTGATTACTTTGTCGTCCGCCGAGGCCATCTTGCCGTTGATCAGTTATACTCCAATAAGTCGTCCGATCTCTACTGGGGCTTGGGCGGGTTTGGCATCAACGCCTACGTGGGATATCTGTGGGTTTCTTCATCTCCTGCTCGTCAGCTGCAGAAGCTAATGATTCTCACAGATGCGGATTGATATTCAACATCGTTGGTGTTGCCGGAGCGATGGGTGCATCCATACCGATTGGTGCCTGGTACTTGTGTAAGTTTACGCCTGCTTGCAAGATCTGCTTCCTTTTTCCTGGTCTTCCTTTTCAAGGACTATAAATACTGATCGTTCTCTAAACGTTCAGATCAGTTCAACTTCCTTATGGGTGTTCTCGTAAGCGGAGGGGTCTACTACCTGATGTGCCGATTCGGACCTTTCAAAGTTGAATGCAACACGAGCTGGAATGAAACAGGAGACGCGGCCCTCGTTCCATCGATTATGATCAATGGTGTGGATCCATATGAACAGGCCAAGGGAGATTCAGAAGCCAGCGTTGTTGTTGTTGTTGGTACAAAGGACAGCGAGGTGCAGTCTGGTGGTGTGGAGGCATTCAAGCATTAAAGGCCCGGTGTGATTCACATGGGGATATTGAGTCCTTCGATGAGGAATGTGCTGTTTGTGACTCAGTGCACAATTATGGTGACGCCTATGAGAAGCTGAAGAATGATAGACCAAGTAGATAGATTTCGATATTTTCCTGCCTGTACACGACATTTTGTAACAGCAAGTGGGCCTCCTTGCAACATCAGGAACAATGCCTAATTCTCGAAAGTTCTACCAGAGTCCCACTGGTCTGGTCTGATGACTGAACTGAATATTGGCTGTGGCTGGCCATGGATGCCTGCAAACGAAGAAAGTAGAGACAAGGTCAGAAGCATATAGGCGAGGAAGTGCGTATTCATGGCAGAGGAGATAGCTGCGAACACCATGCCAATAGAAAGCCTATACTTTGACAACATTGAGACACTGGTCCAGGCGACATATCGCGGATCGGTAGTCTCATCTTCCAAAGGGGAATAAGTACAGTCGGTTGCGTCGAACCGTCGGCTTTCCGATTCCACCATCCTCGCCAAATGGAGTTCGTCTCAGCTGTAGCATATGCTGCAAGTTCTGGAGTATTCTTTCATGTACCATAAAATCGATCCCCGAAATCGCCGAGTCCTGGATCGATGTACCTGTAGAGTCGGTATTTTGTCAGTGATCGAAGTCGACAAAGTTGATGAAATCGCATATATGATATCGACCAACCTTTTTGCATTTAAATCCTTGTCAATAGCCGCTGTCACCAACGTCAACTTCGGAAACCGTTCAGAGACCAGGCTGACTGCCCTCGCCGAGGCTATTACATTGATGACAATGATCTGTTCCTCGGGCACCCGCTGTTCAAGGACAAGCTCGATTGCTTTAGTCACTGAGCCTCCCGTCGCAAGCATTGGCTCAAGAATCAGGACATCTGCTTGAAGTCAGCAACGTGACCGCACACCCGATTTGGGTCCTGGTTGAAGCCCTACAAGCGTCCGAAATCGACGGAGGAAATTTGGAGTACAGATGCGTTGGGAGGCACGTTTTCTCGTCTCGTTGGATCAAGAGCTTTCCGAAGCTCAAAGGACCACTGTTTAATTCGCGTCAGTATGGATATGCACTTTCGCTTTCCTCCTTACGAGGAAGAAGAAAAGGGACGATGTATGCTGGTAGAGCTGGAAGAATTGCGGACAAACTCGTTTTCACTTACTTGTAAGCCTTTCTCAGCGCATCTTCCAGGCTGGCCCCTGCCCTTAGGATGCTGATGCCACACACTTTATTTGCCTGTCGCACGCCCTGGTACGTGCCGCCCGTCGGGGTTGTCACTTGTTGACATTCGACTGGGACGAAATCCAGCGCTGTAGGGGGGAAAACCAACTCGTCAGATGGCTGAGCACGAACGCAGAAAACAGCCAGAGTCAATTTCATCAAGCGGTCTCTTTCCTCACCTCTGGCCATGAGCTGCGCCGCCACTTTTGCAAATGCATCGATAAAGTCCTTGTCCTCGGTGTTTTGATTGCGCAGAATGGTCATGGAACTGAGGAGTTGATGGTTCTGCGGCAGGGGGACGCAATTCTCCATGGTGTTGCGCATTCTCGACGCGGGAGAATCAAAAGCGATCGCACAGGTGTTATTCTCGAAAGCCCCCATGGTATTAGGAGACTGGAGTCTAGGTCCTGGGGGCGCCAGGATTCAGCATGTGAGCATCGGCACGTCAAGTGGCCGACTTCACAAACAAACCCTATCATACCGGTCGATCCAGTCTTGGGGAATAGGGCATACAATTCTTATCGACGCCTGTAGATTACATATCGGGAGGTTCCCACGTCCGATCCGAAGAGAGAGATCTCAGATAAACAATGCGAGGCCCGCTGAAAGTTCTGGAATTCCCCACGTATTCTAGTATCTAACGTATCTTTTATCTACCGAGTATCTATCTATTACGGGGCCCCACCCGGATGGTCTTCGTAAGCACGAGATTTCCACTGGAGTATGGAGGAGATTGGGATTGAGGAATTCAACTCTCTTCCAAGCACAGTGTTTGTGGTACGGTTAGTTTGTACCTAGCAGCTACTTGAGCGGGTCAGACTGTTTGTTTCTACGCTGACGCTGTGCGCCCTGGGACATCGGGCATGGAGAGAGAAGTAAGAATTCTAAACAGCTGGGTGGTTGTATGCTAGGCGTAAGGGAAATGATAAATCCAACACAGATACATTGAGGAATCTGCGTCGTAGGTCTGGGAGCACGCATTCTGTTTCTCTTGCAAACACCAATTTTGTTTCGCGGTAAAACGTGCTGTCGACCTAATTCTGTACCCGAAATGTCCATTCAAGTGCTTGGTGGTCAGTATTATTACTCTGACACCAGTCCTGCGTACCATACATGTTGAAAGATGTCACTAACCGAGATTGAATGGGACGAATATAGGAGGGAGTCACCCAGACTTCGTCGACCTTGTATGCCAGAGGCTGGGGGGAGATTCACCGTCCCCAAAACTCACCTCATCGCGGTTTTCGAATGGCGAGACCAGTATTGTCATTGAAAACTCGGTCCGCGGCGCCGATCTGTTTATCATCCAGACAGCGGCAGAGCCAGTCAATGACATGCTCATGGAACTATTGATTACGATCAGCGCCTGCAAGACTGCCTCGGCCGGGCAGATCACCGCCGTGCTCCCCTGCTTCCCTTATTCGAGGCAAGACAAGAAAGACCGCAGCCGAGCTCCCATCACGGCAAAACTGGTGGCCAACATGCTTGAGACGGCCGGCTGCAATCATATCATCACCATGGACTTGCATGCCTCCCAGATCCAAGGCTTCTTCAATATTCCCGTGGACAATCTCTACGCCGAGAGTGCGATGGTCGAGTACATTCGAGGCAACATGCCCCTGGACAACGTCGTCATTGTGTCTCCTGACGCGGGTGGTGCGAAGAGGTGAGTCTCAGTCCCGGGAAAAACAAAAGAGGCTTACGTTGTCACTGAGCTGCTATCATTGCGGACAAGCTGCGTCTTGATCTCGCCCTCATCCACAAGGAGCGTAAAGTCGCCAATAAAGTCAGTCGTATGATCCTGGTGGGATCGGTTCTCAATAAGACTGCCGTTCTTGTTGACGACATCGCGGACACATGGTAAGTCTTTCCTGATATCCATGCAACCAGTCGTTTTTTATTTTCATTTTTCCCGAGCGGCCAGCGGACCTCTACTAACGGCGCACTCAGTGGCACGCTGGTCATGGCATCGGACGTCTTGAAGGACCACGGTGCCATCAGTTGCCGCGCCCTTGTCGTCCATGGATTTCTCTCAGGGCCTGCAATCCAGAAGATCGAGGAGAGCTCGTTGGAGAGACTCGTGGTCACAAACACGCTTCCTCTATCACCGACCGCGCAAAAATGTCCAAAAATCGAGTCCATCGACGTCAGTGGCATCATTGCAGAAGCAATTCGACGCACACACCATGGTGAATCGTAAGTACATACCCTTTTCTCTAGGCAAAAATATTCTCCCCGCTGAGTGAAATCAATGCAGCATCTCCTATTTGTTTAGTTAGACAGGCAGATAGCAGATGCCTGGTAATTGGATCACTGGTACAGAGACAAATGCAAGACCGGAAGAATGGATTAGGATCAACACGTTGGGTGAGCCGACATTGGTGGGAGCATGTCTCAGCACTGGCGATTACAATTCTACAGTATATACAGCATACAGCATACAATTCACACTCCCAGTGCATCGATTTCCTGATCGATTCGATGCCATTGGGCATTGATTCTCATTTCTAATTGGTGAATCCCGGCCAACAAAGGACCCGCTCTGGCCCAGCGCTCGGAGTTTTGGTGATCCTCCCCGGCTCATATCATGGACAGCACTGGCACCTCCATCAGGTGGATCCGGGATCCCGGATAAACGTAGAAAGCTCTTGTCAACGTTTTTAGGAAGGAAAGGAGATGGAGACCAAGCCCAAGGTCTAGCCAAGATCCCAATTCGACGGACTCGGTAATATCATATCCTTGACATGTCGTGCTCCCCATCTTGTCTTATCTTACGCTCCAACCGGACAATCTGTGGTCTGTCGCTCGCTTAATAAATCTTTTGATAGTGATAACTGCTATCAAGAGATCGAAGGCTGGAAAATAGGTTTGGCAGGCTTCGTAGTCGGGCTTGATACTAATGATACGCGATGGTCGGCCAAAGCTCTGCAACCACGGTGGCGACTGTGGTGACGGTGGCAGAGCAGCCTTTGTCTCTCGTAGTCGAAACCGAGGATGACCCAGCTGGTGACTGCTCTCCCAACCATCACCATCGAAACAAGAGACTTCGCAGCAATGAAGCAAGCACCCGATTAGGCACCAGCGACCCCAGCAGGGCGACCGTGCCCTTGAATCGAAGCGCCAGCACTGGCACCATGGCCCTGCCCATGCCGCCGACCACGACTCAAAACCTGATCAACAATGAATTCGGCGTGTCCAAGACGAGAGTCTGGATGAAGGTGCTGGATCCTGCGTCGCAGAAGCTGCTCGCCCGGGTGCCGGAGTCAACTCCAGCAGAGATCCAAAAAGCCGTGACGGCGGCGGAAGCGGCGCAGTCAGCGTGGGCGTCGCTGCCTATAGCGAAACGGAAAGCCATGCTTTTTGCCCTGCTGCATGTCTTGCAGCAGCACACGGTCGACTTTCAACAGTCGCTGCAGCTCGAGGTGGGCAAGACACTGCAGGATGCCGAGTCCGAATTCGAGCGAGGAATCGACGCTATCCACACAGCGTGCTCAGCCACGGCCGAGATGAATGGCAAACACTGGACCACCAATTCGACAGAGACCTACACGATCCACCAGCCCGTCGGGGTCTGCGTGGTCATCACGCCCTTTAACTTCCCTTTTATGATCCCGCTGTGGTCGATCCCCTACGCGGTCATCACCGGCAACACCGTGGTCTTGAAACCTTCCGAAAAGGCCCCTTCGACCGCCAACCTGCTCGGGAGATGCTTCGTGCAGGCGGGGTTTCCGCCCGGGGTGATCAACATCATTCACGGATCAGCGGGAGCCGTGGACAAGTTGCTCTCGCAGCCCGTCGTCAGCGCGGTGTCGTTTGTGGGCTCCGAGCTGGCTGGCGAACGCGTCTACGAGCATGCCAAAGCCACCAGAAAGAGAATCCAAGTCGAAGTCAGCGGGAAAAACCACGGGATCGTTCTAGAGGACGCGTCCAAGGCACAGACTCTCTACGCCATTGCCGGGAGCGCATTTGGGGCCGCGGGCCAGAGGTGTATGGCGCTGAGCGTCATGCTGTGCGTCGGGTCGACCAAGGCGTGGATCGACGATCTCGTCCAGCTGGCCGGGTCGCTCAAAGTCGGCTGCGGGTCGGATCCGGGCACCGAAGTCGGGCCCTTGATCACGGCCGCGGCAAAAGAGAGGGTGGAAGACATGATCGACCTGGCCGAAGCCGAAGGTGCCCATGTCGCGCTGGACGGGCGAAACTATTGCGTGCCCGAGTACCCCGAGGGCAACTTTGTCGGGCCCACCATCATCACCAAAGTGCAGACGTCCATGCAGTGCTACCAGGACGAGATCTTTGGGCCCGTCCTCGTGTGCATCGAGGTGGACACCCTGGACGAGGCCATCGAGATCGCAAACGAGAACAGGTACGGCAATGGATGCTCGCTGTTCACCACCGATCCGGTCCAGGCCCAGACCTTCCAGCGCAAAATAAACATAGGCCAGATTGGAATCAATGTTCCGGTCCTGGCCGCCTCGGGTCCTGTTGCAAGGACAGCAAACAAAGACTCATTCTTGGGAGACAATGTGTGTGGACGGAGCCCGTGGCAGTTCTTCACCATGCCCAAAACTGTCACGGCGCTGTGGCGATGATTGGGAAAAAAGTGGCCATTTGTCAGTGGGCAACTGAGGTGGACTCAATATCTCCCCCATCTGACGGCAAATGCCACAAAGACGACGAGCATGATGTAACGAAACTATTCTTGGGAGGGGGATGGTTATGAGTTGTATCTTTTGATTGTTCACGACCTGGGTTGAGAAGTCGAAAGCCGAGAAAGGCACTGACGGTTATCACTGAATCGAACGAACAAATCGGTTTCCTCCATGTTCACCAGTAGAGAGAGGTTCTCGAGAATAAAAATCAAGAATTGGGTTTTATTACTTCAAGCACCAAATCTTTCGTGGTGGAAGGTTTCTCTGGTCGTTTCAGCACAGATATATACATAGGTCACAGACAGGAAATGCCGACACGCAAGGAGCAGTAATGCATACAAGTCGATTCTTCAATGGTAGAATTGAAATTCTCATCAAATTCAAGGTACGATCTTTTATATCCCATCGGTTCTTTGCTCCCGTACTGCCGTAGCCTGTTCTGTTCTGTTCCATGATCCTTCCTTAGTCCTTTCAATCCAAGTTTGTTCCAAACAATCGGTCTCCTATGTCTCCGATGCCCGGTTGGACGTATCCTGCACTGTCCAGATCCGAGTCGACGGCGCCTACCACCAAGTTCGTGCCTTCAGGCCAGCCAGACGCGACTTTGTCCAGCCCAGGGTTGCTGGCCAGAATGGAGACAAAGGTGATTTTTTCGACTCCCCAATCTCTAAAAGACAGGGCATGTCAGCAAATGGATAGACACTTAGAAAAAGGAAACGAAGAGAGAAAAAAAAGGGACTCTGTTACTTTGTGCGGCAACTCGGCGAGCGGTAGAATAGACGTGTCACTTACTTGAGGATTTGGATAGCCGCCTCGGCCGTCCCGCCCGTGGCAATGACAGGGTCGAGGATATAAGCATGCCTGATCCTGCCGGACCGGGGCGGCAATTTGTTGTAGTACTCGACGGGCTGGAGTGTTTTTCGGTCTCGGAAAATGCCCAGGTGGTGGACGATTGCGTCGGCCTTGGGAGGGAGCGCAGCGAGAAAGGCGTCCAGCATGGCCATTCCCGATCGCAGAATGACCACGACCACCACCGTCTCGTTGGCCGAGGGAGGCTCGATGGCCGTCTCGGCGAGCATGGTGGTCAATTCGGCTGTGAGCCGGCGGACTTCGCGCGGTGGAAGCGTGGGATCGCGGAGTTGGGACAGCTTTGTTGCGTAGGACATCTTGGACTGGGGCTTGACTGTCATCTTGGGATTGAAAAGTAGATTGAAATTTGGCCGTGTTGCTCACGCTGCCCTGTCTGTCTATATCCAATCCTGCTTTCTGAGAAGGATATATTGTTTGGGTTGTGAGTCTCTTTCTGTTCTCTGCCCCTACATGCAGGCCGGCAAAGGGGAACCAAGTAACTTTGGATTTGTGGAATAAAGATTCAAAGAATGGGGGTTCATCAACCAAGATCTAGAATGCTGAATCCGAAGATATCATTACACCCGGTCAAAAATGGGTTGCAGTGGCCTTCGATTTCTTGGGCAAAATGGAGAAGATGTCCTTCTCCGTCTCTATTTCGTGGAAATGCACCTAACTGTACCCACCTATTGCCACCCCAATCATGTTCTGCATTCAACTGTTCCGTTTGGAAGGCTCTGGAGACGAGATATCTGATAGCAGCGGCGCGACTGACCCACCCACCCTCCAGACCCACATTCTTTTATATCAGAGCGATGCTAGATTCGCGATAAGCAATCACCATGATCAGATTGCCTCTCCAGTTCAAGGGGTCCACAATTCAAACCAAGCCGATCGTTCTCAATTAGATGGAGTGTGGGGTAGAAGACCTTTAGAGAGGGCCCACTGTCCATAGTGCCCTGGACGATTTGACTTGGTCATTCCTTATCCTGTGGTTCGGTATCGACTCTGGTTCGCTGCGACTAACCAAGAAAATGAGAGCTCTGGGTGGTGGTCGCCTGTCATTATAGCAGCGCAACATCGGATGTTGTTTGCACTTTTCATCTGACGAAGTTGATCTTTCAAGCTCATACCGTAGATAAGCTATTCTAGGAGTGTGGACGCTGTGTGGAGAAGAAGAGCGCGAGGAAGAGGAGGACGAAGTAGAAGTGTACACAGAGAGAGCAAATCTTTATTCTCTGACAAGTTTCCTCGAGATTTTGGCATACAGATTATCAGGTTTCATCAACATGGTGGCAGAAGTCGAATACTTATTATCACTCCAAGCAGTCAGGGAACGTGCCAACTGTGTTTTTGATTGTGCGCAGAGGGGGACACTCAACCATTTCCATTACAATGCCAATCAACTCCCAGAGGCGGCCCGTTTGGTGGCTCAGACAATTTCAGTGAGTTTTCAAGTTTCCCACAGGCAACAGGAATTGGACCTAAGCAATATCTGAATGTGCAGCGCGACTTTGGACCCGATCGATATCATGAAATCCCTCCCCATGGGCGTTGGCAGCACTTCAATGTCGGGAATGTCGATCGCATTTCCCGGATGATGCTCCGGATGGAAGAAACGGCCGATCCCAAGGAGCAGGCGAGGGTCTTGATTGACCTGTTCATGGTGTCGGTCCTTCTCGACGCAGGGGCTGGAGATATTTGGAGCTTCCAGGAGCCAGACACGCAAACCCAGAATGTGTACAACCGATCCGAAGGCATTGCGGTAGCTTCGCTGTACATGTTCGAGTCGGGGGCGTTCTCGTCAAACCCTGCATGTCCATGCACTGTGGATGGTGGGTACTTTGAATTGCTGTGGGAAGCAGTTTTGCATTGTGATGTTGTAATGCTAACGGAACGCTTTACTTAGGGAGGGCATTGCTTGACCTCGACGAGGAAAGGTTTCTGTCTTGGTTTCAGATCTCGAGTAGCAATCCCATGGTCGGTGTGCATGCTCGGATCCAGCTTCTGAGGGACGTTGGCAAATCTCTCCTCTCTTTGCCCGACATCTTCGGCTTCCAGGGGCGACCAGGGAATCTTGTGGGTATGTATGTGGTGCAAACCCCTGCTTTCAAAAGTCGGTTCGACCTGAATCCTGATCGAAGTCCATCCTTTTCTTAGACTACATGACCGCTTCGGTCACTGGAACCGATGCTCTTGACTACACCGTCCTCTGGTCAGCCCTGCAGCGTCTACTGCTTCCCGCATGGCCAAAAGACAGAACACACGTGGGAAATCAACCTCTTGGAGATGCCTGGCCTCTTCAGGTTCTCGCGCAAGAGTCTCAGTCCGATGCCACCGATGCCCTGGCTAAAGCTATTCAGCCGTTTCACAAGCTGACTCAATGGCTTGCATATTCGTTAACGACCCCGTTTGTGAAGATTCTGCATGCCAGGTGGGAGAATATGGAGCTGGGCACTGGGCTGCCTGAATATCGGAATGGAGGTCTGTTTGTGGACATGGATGTTCTCTCTCTGAAAGAGGATACTCTAAGTGTGGGCCAAAGGGCATCTGGACAGATTCTTCCCATCTACGACGCCACTAGCGATGTGATTGTCGAGTGGCGTGCGATGACAGTTGCTCTCCTTGATCGACTGCATGAGATCATTTCCAAGGAGTTTGCAGCTCAAGGAATTACTATTAGTATGGCCCAAATGCTGGAGGCTGGCACATGGAAAACCGGCCGCGAGCTGGCTGCCACAAAGCGACCAAAGAGCAGATCAAGCCCTATATTGATCGCTGGTGATGGGACGCTCTTCTGACGGACGAGGGCATTTGGACAAGGTACTGCGGTTCAAAGAGTGTGCCCAGGGATGAGAATGATATAGAATACACCAGAATCTAGCGCTGACTCCTACACCAACCGTGGATGGACTTCCATACCAGTCCAAGCGGTGGAATAGTACTTACTGACTGGGTGCTCGGAGTAAGGGTCGCCCTGCCCAAGAGTCTTGAATTCAGTGGGAAACCCTTGGACGAGCACGAGAAGGTGCGGAGTCTGGCTTATCAGAGGAACTGCGGAATCTTTGCGCCACCCATGGACCCAGAGAGCAAGGGGCCACCCGATTTGCCTATCTTCAGCCGAATTCTATCTGGACCCACGTTCTTTGACAAGACTGAAGATACTGTACTTATCGCTTCAGTCTTCGGCAGATCCCCACCACAACCCTCCCCCTGCAAAGTGCCCACTGCAACCCATGATGGCGATCAACAACAGAAAACAAAAAGATTGTCCTGCACTATCGGGGCATCAGAGATGGCGGCGACAGCTTTACCCAGGCACCAGATGACCTATCTACCCTCTTTTCTCTGTGATCCATCTGACGGCCAGGGCAGCTATCGTCCATATCATCCAAGTGTGACTCAACAGTCCATCGGCCTCTTATACTTTATGATTCGCAACGCTGGAACTGTCTCCAATGCTGAACACGGCGTATTCCCTCGACTTCGACCAGCCTGACCCATCGTCTGAGGAGCGAAGCGTCAAGAGACCGAGGACACCCTTGTCGACGACTGTACAAACTGCACGTCTCAAGATGGCGGTCGGCATGACGGCCACAGTTACGGCGATCGACGAGAAAGGGCATTCTTATTCCCGACCAAGCACACCCAGCAGCGCCAGCTCGTCGAGTGTGCTGTCGCTGACCCAGAAATACAGCAATCGCGTCGTGCTGACCACGTACCCGGGGCAGAGCGTCGCGGACCCGATTCCTCTACAATGGGGCGCCGCAGACCCCCAGACACGAGGGCCGATCATCGTGTCCCGAAGCCATGACAGCTTCAAGCGACGCAACGCGATCGGCGCCCACGGCGGGAGCTACAGCTTCTACAACGCCCTGGCCGTGGCTGCTGGCGACTTGACGCGCGAGTTCCGCCCGGACCTCACCAACACCCAACCGACCTTCGACTTCGCCCCGCAACCGGCCTGGTCCGATCCGACCAAGATCGTCTCCATGGACCCTTACGGCCACGACATTGTCAAGTACTTTGGCAACCACCTCGCCGCCGGCATGGACGTGCGCCCCACCATCGCCATCACGCGGGCCACGATGCGCGTGGCCGAGATCACCGACGCCCTACGACAAAAGAGACTGCAGGTGGACGGCAAAATCGTCCTCAACGACGCCGGCGATGTGCGCGTGACCAAAGTCGCCGTCGACCCGGTGTGGTATCTCCCCGGCGTGGCCGAGCGATTTGGAGTGGACGAGACCACGTTGCGGCGAGCCCTGTTCGAGCACACTGGAGGGAGCTACCCGGAATTCATCACGAGAACTGATTTGAGCGTGTTTCTGCCCCCGATCGGTGGGCTGACTGTCTACATCTTCGGTCCGCCCGAGCGAGTCTCGGACCCGAGCGTCAGATTGGCCCTTCGCGTCCACGACGAGTGTAATGGGTCCGACGTGTTCCAGTCCGACATTTGCACATGTCGCCCGTATCTTGCCTTTGGGATCGAAGAGGCCCTCAAGGAGGCACAAGCCGGAGGCTCTGGCGTGGTCATCTATTTCCGAAAGGAAGGCCGTGCCTTGGGCGAAGTGGTCAAGTATTTGGTGTACAATTCGAGGAAACGCGGCGGGGACACTGCCGACAAGTATTTCCAGCGAACGGAAGCCATTGCTGGTGTCAGAGATGTAAGCCTTTTCGTTTTCTCCCCCTCCCTCCCTACCTAATATGTGTCCTACGTTGTCGTTTGCTCAGGGACACTACTGACAACTCTCACAGATGCGCTTCCAAGCTCTCATGCCAGACATCCTGCACTGGCTGGGCATCAAAAAAATCGACCGTATGCTGTCCATGTCCAACATGAAGTACAACGCGATAGTACAACAAGGCATCCCAATCCACGAACGAGTCCCCATTCCTGACCGTGAGTTTCCTCCTCCCCCCCTCTCTCTCTCTTTCTCTCCCAGCTTCCATGGCGCGGCTCTCAACCAATCTCTCGCCCCCAATTAGCCTTGCATCTAATTTTAACAATGTCATTCTTTTCTTTGAACCAGACCTTATCCCCGCGGACTCCAGAGTCGAAATCGACGCCAAAATCAACGCCGGCTACTTCACGACGGGCAAGTCTTATAGTGAGGAGGAGTTGAAGGAGATCAAAGGAAGAGGGTGGCAAGGCTGGGAGGACACCACGCATTGAGGAGGGTATTGAGCAGGGAGCATTGCAACGGGCAAGGCACCAAACCCTCTGAATCAAGATGCATTGAGCTTTGGGGTTATAGCGAACCTCTGAGTCAAGATGCATTGAGCTTGGGGTTTATAGCGAAGTGGCCAGCCAGATCCGCCTCGGAAAAATGTAAAGTTCGCATCGATCTTCCTCGGCTGACGGCTCGAGCCACCTTTGGGTATTCCATTCCATTCCATTCCCAAGCCCATTCTCTGTCTTTCCGCCCGTGAAAGTTCCCCGCGGAATCTATCTCTCGTAGACGATTTTTCACAACTATCACGTCCGTCCGCCACAGATATGATATATGATATCCCATTTTCCAAGAGCAGCAGCACGCCCGCCTCAGCATCTGGTCTGGTCTGGTCTGGTCCGGGTCCGGGTTTGTGGAAGACCATGACCATGAGTCATCATCGCAGTCCTGATATGTATGCATGCGTCCCGGACCGAGTTCTTCTTCTGCTGCTGCCGCGAGCGAGTCGTCTTCGAAAATAGATCCAGCGTGGATGTGTATGTATGTATGTATGTATGTACTTCTGTTTTGCTCTCTAATGCAATGCAATGCAATGCAAATGATCCATCCAGTCATCATTGCGCGCGCAGTGGGACCATGCATCCTTCAATTGAAGACGGATATGCCTGGCCTGGCCTGGCAAACCGGGCGACTTGGCTACTCAGGTACACAACCTTGAGTCTTGAGTCTCTCAGAGAATCAGGGAATCAGAGAATTTGACACAGCTTGCACGCGTTTCTTCGCAACGGCTGCTAGAGTTATCGAGTCGAGTCGCAATGGAGTGCGCTATGTGTGTATATATATATGTATATATATGCTACCACTCCGCACTGTCGGCCATGATTGTCCCATAGATGCTCTACGGATGCTCACGTGGCATATCCCCCGGAGGGAAGAGCCGAGGCAGAGGGAGTGCCATGCTCAACACGATTACCCGGATTCAGCGACGGGCAGCACAGATCATCACAGGTGCCCTTCGAGCGACAGTGGGAACAGCAATGGATGTTGAGGTAGACTTACTGCCGGCGATACAGCAACTCGAACAAACAGCCCTTGAGGCCACTATGCAATTTCCGAACTACGCCACTCCATACGGAAGTGACGCTCTGTGAGAACAACAACAAGTTCCCGAGTCCCCTCGATCGAATCTCGAGCATCTTCGAAGGAAGTACAACATCCATCTCGACCGGTTAAAGAAGCGCCAACCACGCATTGTGCCCCCATGGTGTACTCCGCTGGCCACCCGAATCGCCGAATCCCCAAGGGCGGCCATCTAGGAGCATGATGCGATAGATTCTGCGACGCTGTGCGTATATCCCAATGGAAGCGGCATCGACGGCCATGTTGGTGCGGCAGCAATAGCTCCAGCCCTGAATACATGGGCATGGCATCCACCTCTACCGTGTATGTGGCAGAGCGGAAAGGGCTGCAGCTTGCGTTCCAAATCGCACTCTATACATATGCAACGATAAGCACTAATGGCATGTGCACCGCCTTACCGACAACGAGGCGGCCACTCAAGCAATGGCCAACACCAAATGGCCCTCGGGACAATATATCCTGGTCGAGGCCATTCGAGCACTCGACGAGCTCCGAGACCAAGGGTGGGAAGTTCAGCTTTGCTGGATCCCTGCGCACGTCTGGATCCCAGGCAACGAAGCGGCTGATCGGGCGGCCAAGGAGGCTGCTGGCCACAATCCTGACACACAGGCGTATGCAGAACCACCACCAGAACCAGAAACACTTCGGACCCTTATGGCCACGATCAACTCAACCGTCCGCCAGGCCATAAAGATCGAATGAGACCAGAGCTGGGAAACGGCCATGCATAGTAGAGATCTTTTCCGGCTGGGTTGTTGTTTTCCGTGAGAAATACCTCTCCTGCCCTTCCTATCCTATTTGTCAGGGACAGCTTTGCAGCAACTGCCACTTTTGGTAGAGGGAGGGAGCCCGGGGAAGCAGGATGGCTGTTCTCTGCACCATCTTCAGAACTAGCGAGTGTCCCTTGTCTTTGTGCGGGCTGTGCCACATGGTTGGTGTGAAATTCGGCTCGGGCAGCACACATGCCTAGCATATCTGCCTCATTCGGGCGCACCGTGAGCGTCGCAGTCCACTCATTCCCAGGGCTATTGTGGTGGCCTTCTTTACGGCTTGCGGCATGTGGTCTTTCTAACTCAATTTCTGGTCAAGAGTTTAGCGGTAAGCCCTAGTTAATGGTCTTGCCATCCATGATGATGCTCCCTTTGTCCAACTCCTTCTTGCGTCGGCTCAAATAGATCAATTCCGTCTTTTCAGCCGCGAAGAACGATCCTGCCCGTCGTGCTCATTCGATAATTCGTTGGATGTCTTCCTGTTTGTGTCGAAACAACCCGCCTTCTGCGGAGCACGGAGCAAAGGTCCCTCTCGATACATGGCTCTGATTAACTAGGACAATCACATGTCACTTTTGGTCTGTGTAACCCCAAACACCAGCACAACTGACATGTCATGCCACTATTTGATATTGCTTTATGAGAAGCTCCGCGACAACTCATGCAGAAATTGTGTGGCGCTCGCCCAAGTCGCCCTTCACCCTTTCTGAGCACGATGAGCTTCCGATTTCGCGGAACCACAGAGTGGGCCAAATCCGGCAATATGAGAGCGAAGGCAGTGTCTCTGGATCATAATGATCGATATTTTCTCTCATTTGATTCTATCAAGTTTTCTTCTTCTCAACATAGGTTGTTATGCCCCCCAAACCAGTGGCAATGATCACGGCTGGCACTCCGAACAAATGGATCGCGTCCATGACGGCCGCGCAATGTTCCCTGCTCCTTTTGCACAGCCGCCACAAGTACCCATGGGTCTTGATGTGGTTCACCCGCATGCACTCGGCCCCGAGCATGCCCTCGACCGCGCCGACCTGGTAGACGAGCTGGCCGAACAGGTCCGAGGAGGGAAATGTCGAGGTAGCGCCAGCCGAAGCGTCCCTTGTCCGGCAGCTTTGTGGACTGACGTCTGTCCTCGCCAGGTACAGCTAGTTCATCGACCTCAAACCAATTCATTGTCGTTCCTGAGATCTTCCCCTCTCACAGCCGCGGCCAGGCAAAGGGCATAGCCACCTGTGCGTTGTTTTTGGCAGACACATTGTGGTTGGAACTCCCACCCACTACGCAAAGGGCTATCGGATGGAAGTACTATCTCGTCTTCGCCTGTCTTGGGATCGCTCATGTGACATTCCTGCACTTTTTTCTCCCCGAGGTAAGTGATATGGTTCGAGCATAGTTTTTACCTTGCCTCTACGCTTGTCTCGCACGATTCTGGGGTGGACAAGCTCGCCCAGGGTCTTAGGAGCTGACACTATCATCTTTAATGACTACCGTTGGCGGGCCCCTTGACTTTATCAGAGGCTCCCTAGAGTTACCTATAAAGGCATCCTAGGCCATATAGTGGCTCTTTAGGGACAGGAATAAGGAGGTCGCCAGGGCTATCCTAGGAGCTCTATTTTGGTACGCCTGCCAGAAAGTACAATGAATATCTAGCGAAGCTAGGTACTAGGAGGTTTGCTATCGTCAAGGCCTTCGGGGCGCTTGGGCGGACCGGAGACTGCTAGATTGCCCACGCGGTTGCCCGGTGTCGATAGACATACTTCTGTATGCTAATGCAACACCATCCCACCATCCATGCGGTAGTTACTGCCTGACACCATGGTGGCATCATCGCTGGCTAGGAACAAGTACAGCTTCGCTACCTCAAACGGCTCCACGGCCCTTCCTGCAAAAGGTTTAGCAAAGGTCCCAAAGAGGGAGTTTAGATTGAGTTGCATCGAGGAAACCCATCGCAAGTGCATAGCTCATCCTTACCGGCTGGTGTAGCCTTGAGCCGTGCCTCAAGGTTGCTCCAAGTGTGGACCAGAGGAGTATTCACAAACCCCGGTGAAACTGCATTGACTCTAATCTTGTCCTTTGCGTATTCTTGGGCTGCCGTCACCGCCAGGGCACGCACGGCGAATTTGGACATGCTGTACCCGCACAGCTCGGGATAGGCTGCCTCGCTGGCCAGGCTCGCGGTGATGATGATGCTGCCACCATTTGCCAGTCTCTGCATCGTCCCAGCAGCATACTTGACTCCCAGGTATGCTGAAAGATATCGATAGCGTCAGTGTCCTTCATCTGCCACTCTGGCACTGTGGTACTCGAGAATGGGAATTGACAGGATGCACATACGTCCACGAGCATTGATCCGCATCTGACGGTCCCAGTCGTCCATGGTAGTCTGGGCAATAGACCCGTGGATGCCGATGCCAGCGTTCAGCACGGCGATATCGAGTCCCCCCAGCTGGTTGGTACACTTATCCACGAAGGAAATCACCGACGCCTCGTCCGCCACATCTGCCCGGTGCAACGCGTAAGTCCCGGGCTCAAAGCCCTGGGATTGCAGCAGTGAGCCCGCAGATTCAAGGTTGGCTTCTGAGATGTCCACCCCGAAGACTTTGGCACCCTCGGACAGGAAGTTTTGGGTGACGGCAAGGCCAATGCCGCTCGCAGCGCCGGTCACGAGGGCGATCTTGCCCGCCAGTCGATTTCCTCGAGATGCCATGGCGAATATAGAGATGCAAGGGAGAGCGGCGACAGCAACCGCATTATCAGTGTCATTGTCAGTTTTCACCGGCTTTAATACGACTCTATCTACAGCTTAGGGAATCAAGAAAAGCAAGGGTGGACCGCTCCCAGGAGACGGAGTTGCCGATCGACTCCAAAAGATATTCGCCATCTCGGTTTGCGGAATGTCGGTGGAGGCACCTCCGAAGAGGCGGAATCATCGACGAGCGCATCGCTCGACGATACTGCGCATGGAGCCTTGGTTCTGATGGCCACACTTGGTTCCGCGTCGCTCAACAACAGAGTTTCTCCAATGGGGGACCAGGAAAGATGCCACAACCTCGTTCAGGACCGATTTACATCGCTGGCGCGGCGTGTGCTCATTACCCCGGACCGACTGGATTGGTCCCCACACCTCCACGGCGCCGGTTTCCGCCCCTGAGCTCGTATAGACCTTTCGCGTGGGACAGATCGGTACACTGCATGCAGCTCCAGACTTCGGCTCCCTGGATACCCTCCTCCGCATGATATCCCGCATTTCACTGCCGAGCTAGTTGTTAGGAGAATAGTTGTTGATATCTGTAGACCGAGCTGCACAAGAGATTCAGAATGTCTTCCACCAGCTTCTCCTGCAAGAATTCAGAAGTATCCCAACTCCCTTGCCGATCACACAGTAGCATCCTTACTATAATACGCATCCTATCCCTGTCACCAGGACCGTGGTACAATGGATCATGGCATCTCAACAGCGGACCAGACGGCTGCCCGTCATGAGGTCGAGGAGGTCCTTCACACGACAATGTATCCGGGCACAGAGGTCATGGTTGATGGCACGTTGCTCATTGCCCGAGACCAAGTCGATGCCATGCTTATTGTCTGATTCTAGTCGGAGGTCTTCACTTCAAACACGCCGGGAAGAATGTTCTTGTCCCCCAACCCTCAGACGACCCGTCCGATCCGCTCAACTGGAGCTTGACGTGGAAGATGCTCAGCATGCTCGGCATGGTGATCACCGCATTTTCATGGACTGTTGGTCCGCTGGCCATCTCCTCGCAAGTACCCTACTACATGGCCGAGTGGAACAGGTCGCTCCCGGACACGATCCAATTTGTGAGTCCGCGCCAGGTGGTTGTTGAACCCTACCACCACTAACTTGCCACTCCCAGGTCGGTGTCAGCATCCTCGTTCTGGGCTTCTCCAACATCATCTGGGTGCCGATCGGCCGTGCTTACGGACGTCGACCGATGGCATTCCTTGCCAATCTCCTCAATGTCGCCTCGATGATCTGGAGAGCAGAAGCAAAGTCCTATGGCTCGTTCATGGGCGCGTGCGTTCTGACCGGCATCGCTTGCGGCCCATCAGAGACCCTACCTGGCATGGTATGACGCTCAGGGGGTCTGAAATCTTGGAACAAATTGCTGACCTGTGCTGTAGTTGGTCGCGGACGTCATGTATCTTCACCAGCGAGGCGTCTACATGAGCTTGTATCTTTGGTCCGCGTGGAGCGGGACTTTGGTAAGAGTCATCTGGAGAAAGTGTCTGTTTGAGACGGTGACTGACGCGTCTATAGCTGGGGCCAGTGATTGCTGGAGTCATGTCGGACAAGTACGGGTGGAGAAGCTTCTGGTGGCTCTGCGTCGCGATTGCCGTCTTCGCACTGACTTACCAGGTCCTTCTGATGCCCGAGACGCGATGGGGTGACCGGCTCGTCGCGATCGCCCACGAATCCATCGGCGGAGCCTTGGAGGACACCAGCAAGGACAGCAAAGGTGAAGCAAGACTCGAAGAAACCGCCCAGCAACAGTTCGAGACGGCGAATGCGCACGAGATCGTCATCAAGCTGGCCGGCAAACCGAGCAAGTCGCAGTTCTCGCTCTGGGGCAAACTCGACCGGGCCAGCGCCAAGTCAACCATCCCGGCACTTATCATGCCATTCCGCCTGTTCACATACCCGATTATCGTGTGGTCGAGCTTTACGTTTGCCTGGGCTTCGTCCATGCTGGTCATCATCAATGTGACCCAGTCCCAGGCGTTTGCCGGGCCGCCGTGGAACATGTCTGCCACTGACGTCGGGTACACCAACTTTGGCGCCATCGTAGGAGTCACGCTGTCCCTGTTCGTGGCGGGTCCATTGAGCGATTGGGTCTCGGCGTTGCTGACACGACGGAACAAGGGCATCAGGGAGCCCGAGATGCGATTGGTGGCCCTCGCCCCCTTTGTCGTGAGCTGTCTGCTAGGTGGCGTATTGGTCGCCGTCGGCTACCAGCATCAATGGAGCTGGGAAGGCATTGTCATTGGTGGATATGCCTTGCTGGGGGTATGCTTGCCAGCCTTGTCTGCGATTTCATTGACCTACGCGGTACGTTCTCTCGACCCCCATTCTCGATCACGACTCATACTGACGTTTGGTCTCCGTGGAATAGATCGATTCCTACAAGCCGGTCGCAGGGGAGATCCTCGTCGCCGCGACGATGGTCAAGAACCTGTGGGCCTACGGCATGACCAAGTACTTCAACACCTGGATTGCCGATGTCGGATACATCAAGCCCATCATGTTCGACACCGCCCTGGCAGTCTTCATCATGTCGTTGGCGATCCCGCTTTTCTTCTTTGGTAAGAAGCTCAGGGGGTACACGAGGAATAGTCCAGCACATGTCGAGATCTGACCTGGTCGTCTGGATGGCGTGAGGGGCCCTATCAAGATCTGTCGAGAGGAAAGGGGAGGGGTTAGGAGGACAGGGTGTCGGTGGTACACTGTTCATCGTGTCAAAATGATTGTAATTGCGCCCGAGGTTCAGCGCGTATTCCGCTCGGACTTCGTATACAGAGGGTTGTATCCTATCCTCGTCACTGTCTCTCAGTTTTCTGCGATTTATCGCGCTTGAATCATGAGAAATAGAGCGTAGGCGGCCTTTGAACGAATTTGTTGGTCTGTAATTCCAGATGCCCCACCCCCAATCATGTAGGCGACTTACTTGTGACTGTCACCCACGATCGATGACAGAACTGTGGCATAGTCACAAAAGGCCTTCTCTTTGCAGGATTGAGCAAGATATCCGATATAGCACTGTGGTCAATATAGCTTTGCAGGTACTTTGTCGTGCGTCTAATTTGGGTAGACTTGATTGATTTTATTTCTACCATGCTTGGTCCACCGAGTGTATTTGTGCCTATAGGCTTTCATCCACGGATGATAGGTTATATACGCAGCTTCCAGCCTCTCACTTAATTAAAGGCGATTCCGCCATCCACTAACAAGCTCTTCAAGTACACCGTGTCAGTTATACTCGGACGCCTTTGAGAACGTGAATGACCTACCTGGCCCGTAACCCAGTCCGAGTCCGATCCAGCCAAAAAGCTGACACCGTTGGCCACATCGTCGGGAACGGATACTCTTCCGAGCGTGGTGATGGCATGAGCGAAAGCTTCGATCTGGCTCTGGCCCTCCTTCTTGGGAGCGCCGACCTCGTCCAGCTTGTTTTCCATGACCTGTGCGTTCGTTTAGTGAGCGATGGTGGCCAGAAAGATCAGCTCATGCCGGGAATACTCACGCTCCACATTGGAGTCCCGACCATCCCGGGGGCGTAGCAGTTGACCTGTAAGGAGGAATAAGCAGGCTGGCAGGTGGACAGGGGTCCTACGAAGGCAGGTTGCGTTCTCACGTTGATGGTCCTCTCATGGCCTTTGGACAAGGCGCCGAGTTCAACTGCAAATGTCTAAGGAGAATCAGATCATCAGGGTGCCATCATGTATGTGCTTCTTGCGATGACCACACACATACCTGCGTCAAGCCCCTGACAGCCCATTTCGAAGCAGTGTACGCAGACACGAACGAGAACCCCCGGAAAGCTGCGACACTGGTGGCGGCGATGAGCTTGCCCCCCTTGCCTTGTTCCACCATTTTCTTCCCAGCAACAACATAGCAATTGAACACGCCGGAGACGTTGACATTGAGGATCCGCTGGACGTGTTCCTCGGTGAGATCGAAGATCGCGTCGGCATGCGCGAGGCCGGCGTTGGCAACCATGACCTCGAGCGGGCCCAGTTGCTCAGTAGCCTTGTCGACGAGACTCTGGACCTCTGCACGGTGTGTCACGTCGGCGGCGATGCCGATAGCTGTCCCCCCGGATTCGTTGATCTCCTTCACCACGGCATCGATCTGGTCCTGTTTGGCGGCGATGTCGTTGATCACGACGGGAAATCCATCTCGCGAGAGACGGGCGGCGATAGCTTTGCCCAGTCCTTGGGACGAACCGGTCACGATGGCCACGCCTTTTGCCATTTCGATGTCTCGGGAAGATTGTGAAATTAGAATTGGTCCTGAGTTTGTGTATGAAGGCCAAACGTGCGTAATGATGATGAAGGAGTGTGCAAAGGAGTGTCAACTGCATTTCAGGTCCAAGCCGATAGCCATATCTTCAACGTGACCCAACATTGAAGCCGACCCGCGCTGCCGAAGTCTATGGATTCCAACATTCAAGGCCTCGTCGTCCTCGCGACAATGTGGGGGGTGGTTGAGCCCAGGACACTTCGGAGGCCGTCGACCGAGATTCCGAATCCGCGCACAGCGAGCGCCGTCCGCAAAGCCTAATTAGACTGGGAGGTGGGTGGACGGAAGGCTGAAGTCGCTGCACAAATAGGGAGACACAACCCACTCCTGTTTGCTGCCGACCCCCCTACAAGGTACTTCGGTCCTCTTCCGCGGTCCTCGTCTGATTTGACAGCCTTGCACAATGACCCACTCCATTCGCCTGGCCGACTCCGGTTAGGCGAGGGTGATGCGGGGTACCCCGCCTAAGGTCGCCTGGACACGTTGGCCGGGCACCAACTAAGGAGGCTTAATCCCAATTTTTGGGGCCTCCAATGGCCTGGAGGAGGGAGGTCCCCGGGTACATGTCATGTGAGCCCATCCCTATCATTGGGCACGGTCGGCCCTCCACCCTTCAGGGTACCACAGTTGGCACTGGGCGAGTTGGCCAACTGAGCACTTGGATTTGGCGACCTCTCGCAACTCTGTCATTCCCGGATCGTATCTTTGCTCTTGGTTGACTTGCGCCGCCGCTACTCTGCCCGAGGGACCTCTCTTTGTCTACTCTGTGGATGGTGATGGCAGACCACTCGAGCCGGGAGAGCTCGCAGCTCGAAGAAAACATGCCTCGGGCGACGGAAGTCTCGATGACTTCCAGTCGTAAAGTGCGATCTCAGCGTCCAAGGTACACTGGGAGAGCCTGGTAAATTACTTCACCCGGCCCATTGGCTCGAGTATCAATATGCTGAACTGCAATCCAGCCAGGAATGCAAACGACGAAAAGTCAAGTGCAATGGAGAAAATCCGTGCCACCATTGCGATCGCTATGATATACCTTGCCTGTACCCGGCGAAGAACACGAGCGACCAGAATCGACGCTCTTCGTATGTATCTCCGTCTGCGGGAGAAATTTCTCTGACGGACGCAGAGATATGGACCTGATGAAACAGAAGCTGGAAATTCTGCAACAGCAGATCACCCTCTTAATCAATCGAGACAGCGTCTCCGCGCATCTAGCGAAAGACCAGGCTCCTTTATCTGCTTTGGTGCCTTCGCCGCACTCGATTTCTGAGTTTCGTGTTTCCTCCCTCTCACCGGGTGCGCCATTTTCTACGGATCGATCGCCACGGCAGCAAGAGAATCTGCCACATGATGGCTCAATCACCTCGGGATCGCCACACAGAACCGCGGCAAAATCCCTCCTAGCGGTTGACATGAGAGACGACGTATCCGTATCCCCTTCGAATGGCTCCATAAAGCCATCATCGACTGCGCCCGGTAGACTCGCCGTGGCCTGCCACCCGCTTCTGTCCATCTCCCAGGCAGAGGCCATGCGTCTCATCGATATATACGAAGACGAGTGCGGATCGGTCTACCCTTTGATTGATGTCGGCGAGCTTCGGCAGTTTGCTGCACGTTTCTACGACGATGTCATTGCCTCGCATCGGCCTGCAACATGGCGCACTTTCCAACTCGGCCAGCTCTCCAAAAAGTCTTTCCACACCCTCGAGATCGTTCTGGCCATCGGTCTGGTCGTTGAAAGCCGTGGCTCGACTTCTCTGAGTTCCGCCTTGATGGATGAGCTGGAGGCTGAGATCGACCATCGCCCATCCGGAGTTTCAGCTGATCTGACATTTGTGGAGATTTTAGCCCTCATGGTACTTGTTCATTCTGACACGCCGGAACATCACTAATCAATCGTCAGAGCCTCTACCAGTTCTACCGGGACGAGGAAACCCTCGCGTGGCGAACGATTGGTCTCGCCGTCAGGCTTGCTCTAGAAGTCGGTCTGCATCTCCGCGATCCACCATTCGCGACGTTGCAAATCACCCAGGAACGAGAACGCGCGAATCGGGTATTCTGGTGTGTCTATTGCCTAGACAGACGTTGGAGCTTTGGAACGGGACTTCCATTTGGAATCCAAGAGGATGATATCGATCCTAATCTTCCGGAGCCGGTGAGTTGATCCGCTTCGAGTGCTTTCGGCGGCTGACCATCCCATCACAGAACGATTCACATCCATATCTCCTCACCAGCATGATCGCATATTCTAGGATTGGATCGAAGATAGTGAAAGCATCGTCAGGCGCGGACCACTTTCAGCAGCTCGGGAGGAGGGAAACTGGGGCTTTCCTCACCTACCAGGTGCAACAATGGTACGCCTCTCTCGACCCGGAGCTTCGCATAGATGCCGACCACGATCTTGTGCTCGAGAGTCTCTCACCTTCACGCAATCGACTCCGCATCCTGAACTATCTACGAAACAACCAGCTGCGCATGTTGATCCACCGAAAATCGCTTTTCGCCACGGCGTCCATCCTCGCGGATCTGAAGGCAGCAAGGGAAGCTGTTGGTTTTGCCAAAGATACCATCATATTGCTGGACAAGCTGCGCCAAAGCTCAGACATCTACAGCTCCCATGCCGTCTGCTTCAATTACTTCCTCTACTCGGCCGTTACCGTCATATTGCTTGCGGCCTATCACGCGAAGGCGCAGTTCCACGAGGACTGCCGCGAGGAATTCCGCATAGCGCTGAAAATGATCGAAGGGTTTTCGGCCAAGTCGTCCGTGGCCAGAAAGCTGTGGAAGATCATCAAACACCTCAAGGTCATTGGGCCTGAATCTGGTATTCTTCCCTACATGGAAGCCCAGCAGGAGAGCCTGACACAGGAGCGGAATTCCGATCTCAAGGCAAATCAACCCACCGGATTTGGGAGTCAGCCCTTCGGCGAGAACATGGCGCATTGCGCCCAACCGTCTACGAAAGCACATGAGATGAACGGGTTGCGAGGCTCCATCGGATATGGCGAAGCCAACTTCAACCCCTGCGACTACGCCGTGGATGGGAGTCTGCTGAGTTCGGAACTATCTGATCTCTTTCAGTCCATCGATCCCACGAGATTCGAGCCGATGGAGTCCCAACTCTTGGATCAGCGGACGTTCCAGCCCTCGCCATTTCAGATGGCCCCAAAGCTGTTGAGCACCTACTTTGATTGACCTGCCTACGAAGAGGCTTTCAAATTTAACTCCAGATTCGTTAGGCGAAAAAGCCGAAGGTGGCTGTTCTCGTGACATGCTCTCGTTGTTTACGATAGATCAACCAATTGTAACTCTGCTTAGATTCTTTCCCGTGTGTATTTTTTTCGGTCCAGGGTTGTGACTGCCAGGACAGACTTCGTCAGAATCTCGGGGTATAATTTATTCGTTGCCGTCGGTATTGCTTCCTCAAGCCAGAGCAACCAACAGCCTGCACCCCGACCCATAAGTGGCGTTCAAGCCAAAAGTTGAAGCGATATATCGTCAGACCAAGCTACTGATCGATCTGCAGGTGCGCATGTTGATGGTTCTACACAATGGATGCGGAGCTGTCGAGGATTCTCTCTCTCTGCGCACCACCACCCGTGGAAGCACGAAGGACGAGAGTTGAAATCGCACGCACGACACGCTCCGATGCCGACCTGCGCAAGTCATCCAAGTCCCAGCACCGTAGAGGCCGAAAGCAAGGTAAGGCAAAGTACCCTAGAATCTATGTACAGCGGACGGCCTGACACCTCGACCCCCTGCGGAATGTGCCCCGCGACTCCGCCCATCACTTCTTAATCCACCCGAACGCGATCCTCCCACTGCACCATTGCCTGTTTCGTTCGGCTCCGAGTTTCCGAGATACAAGAGGCCAAGGCGTGAGCGGCGACGGAAAGCGTCCTCGTTCACAGAGACCTTGTACTATGCAGGCGGATTCTGAGCGGAGTCCAATGTCGAAACTTTTGACGAGAATGGCATCCCCAGAAACCAGTTCGATCCGTCGTATAAAGTTGAAACCCCAAAGACCGTAAGTTCTCGGTATCAAAGAGAGGTTTTCTGCTTGTCGACCTTGTCAAGTCCGTGATAAATCGATAACCACAAGATGCTCGACACTCCCTACTATGATGCGGTCATTGTCGGCGCCGGCTTCGGGGGGATTTACCAACTCTACTCCCTCTTGAAACTCGGCCTCTCCGTGAGACTCCTCGAAAAGGGAGACGACCTTGGCGGAACATGGTTCTGGAACCGATACCCGGGCGCCATGAGCGACACGCAGTCCTTTCTGTACCGCTACTCGTGGGACAAAGAAGACCTCAGCACGTACCCCTGGGCGGACAACTACCTGGACGCCAAGGACATCCTCTCGTATCTCAACCACGTGGTCAAGCGCCATAATCTGCGCCAACACATGCAGTTCGGGGTCGAGGTCTTGTCGGCCAAGTGGCAGGAAGCCGACGGCATGTGGCTCGTGGGGACGCCGTCGGGCCCGTACCGGGCGCGGTACCTGGTCACGTCGATCGGGTTGCTCAGTGAAGTGAATTGGCCGGCGATCCCCGGGCGTGAGACATTTCGAGGGGAGATGTATCACACGGCGAGATGGCCCGAGCATTACGATTTCGCGGGCAAGAGGGTCGGCGTCATTGGGAACGGCTCGACCGGTGTGCAGCTGATCACGAAGCTGGGCAAGGAGGCGCAGGTCAAGAGCCTCGTCTGCTTCCAGCGGCATCCCCAGTACTCGGTCCCGGCGGGCCGGCGGGCGGTGACGAAGGAGGAGCGGGACCTGATCAACAGCACCTACGACGACATCTGGGCGCGAGCGAGGCTGTCGTTCGGCGGCATGGGCGTGGACGAGAGCAAAACGCCCGCCATGAGCGTCAGCCCGGAGGAGCGAGAGCGCGTCTACCAGGCCGCATGGGACGAGGGCGGCGGGATCCGGTTCTTCCTGGGCACGTTCAGCGACATCACCGTCGACGAACAGGCCAACCTGACGGCGTGCGACTTCATCAAGCGCAAAATCGGCCAGATCGTCAAGGATCCCGTCAAGAGGCAGAAGCTGCTGCCCACGGAGCTGTACATCCGCCGCCCGCTGTGCGACACGGGCTACTACGAGCAATTCAACCGCGACAACGTGGACATTGTCGACATCGGCCACAATCCCATTGCCGAATTCGTCAGCGGTGGGATCCGTCTGAGCGACGGGACCATCCACGAACTCGACGTGATCGTCTGCGCGACCGGCTTCAACGCGTTCGACGGCGCCTATCGCAAAATCCACATCCAAGGCCGCGACGGCCTCCTGCTCAACGACCACTGGGCCAAAGGCGCCACCAGCAACATGGGCGTCGCGGTGCCGAACTTCCCCAACCTCCTCATGATCCTCGGGCCTCAGTCGCCCCTGGGCAACGTGCCGCCGATGATCGAAGCCCACGTCGACTTCATCACGGCGGCTATCTCGCGCGCCGAGGACCATCGCAGGCACAAGGCCGACCCGTCAAGCCCGCCCGTCACGATCGAGACGACCGCGCAGGCCGAGGCCGAGTGGGGCCGCCTGTGTGCCGAGATCAGCGACAAGACGCTGTTCAAGAAGTCGCCGTCGTACTTTTACGGCGCCAACGTCGAGGGCAAGGTGCGCTCCGTGTTGATCTTCCTGGGCGGCTTGGGCCCGTTCGTGCAGAAACTGAGAGAGTCCCGGGAAGGCGGGTTTACTGGATTCCATCCGTTTTGACACACGCCGCCTTCGACCTGAGGCTTCTGGGTGGGTGGGTGTAGTTGAGCATGCTGGATCAAGCAGTCTTGTGTAGGGTACCCTGGAAAGGAACATATATTCCCATCTTCGGTGGGTAACAAGCCTAGCCGAGCCGAGCCTTGGTCGATATACACAATAGGTTTCTCGGGTTATCCAAGTCAGGCAGACAGGCAGGCCAGGTCGGTCGGTCTCAGGAGAGTGTAAATCACAGAACACTGGATGAACATCTATCTGGCAGCAACTAGCAAATCAAGACTCAAGACCTTGGTTGATCATAAAGAGGAGCACGGGTGACAGACTCTGCCATAGTTTCCTATCTCAAACCCTACTCACACCCCTAGTATGTCACAGAAGCATCACACCAACATTACAAGATCTCACGTTGCCCCTGTGAGGTGTGTGTTCTACAATAGGAAGCTCATGAGTACAGAACTCAGCATCCACGTCGTTTTTTCCCTCAGCCCAAATGCTGATCACGGCTTTTTCCAGCTCGTCTTACAGATCAATCATCACGGCGTCCCCGGGTTGCAATTTCAGCGGTGCTTGGAGGGATGCCAGGGAGAAAGGGTTGCGTGTCAGCCCTTGGGACTCTCGCCATTCGATCAGTTCCGGGTCCCATATGTCGTCGTAGCCGAAGCCGCTCGAGTGCGAAGGGAGCAGCGTGGCATCACCAGACACGCATTAGGAACTACCGCAACGTGATCGGTTTGGTCTACTTGGACAAGATCAGCTATAATCTCCGCCAAACCCCTCGAGGACGTCTAGATTCGATAGATCGGGCAGTACCTTGCCCAAGTCATCATCGAGGTCCACCAAGCCCTGCCCGACAATCTGCATTGCCGTGACGGCCGTGGCCAGCTTTGCCATCGACGCGATCCAGCATACCGAGTCTTACGTGAATGGCTCGCCACCGATATGCTTGAGAGATACCGTGGCGGACTAGGTACGGTGTTTTCCCTGTCACGGCGTGCATGTCAGTTTGTGAACAACGATCCTTGGCATGCACCGAGCCATGGACCTACCTCCCTTGCCTTTGACGATGAACGCCGCTCCCAGGACCTGGTTGTATTGCCGAGCATTTGAGGCGCACTTGAACAGAATTCGTTCCAAGTCTGCCACATTTTCCGTCCAACTGATTCTTTTCAATTCTCATGAGAACACGTCCTGTCATAGAAAATGCCGATGTACGCTGCAACGGGGCGTCCCATTAAAGGGCATTTTTGGTCCGAGTTCTGGTCGTTCTTCACTAAAACCCTCGAACTTACCTGACTTGACCGGAAGAGAAGGGGTGAAGTTGTGAGTCGTAAGAGAGACTCCTCGACATGGTCTGCCCAGTGATGGTGATGAATCTTGTCAGCATAACTCGACGAATTGCGCACTTTCTTAAGTCTCTATAGTAAGACTGACTACAGCATTGACTTCTAGGGGTGCTTGTAAAAGCGGCACGGTCCTGGGGGCAGTTCGGACTCGTCTTTGACTGCCAAGTAATTTGCGTCACTTCGCATCGGCCGGTCGGCCATGCGGTTAGGACTTTTTCTCGCTTCTCGGTTTTAAGCCATAATTTCCCTTCTTTGAGCGGCTACGGAGCTCCAACTGTCGTCTGCTGAAGAAGGGGACCAGCATGTCCGGGTACAATGGAGCGAGGAGTCTCATCGGAGCGACTGCATCACGATGCTTGCGGCCTTGTTCGATATCACCACTGCGACCCGGCGCAACTCGACAATTTCAATCGAACCTGTCTCGGAATGCATCGGCGTTGGTACTGTGTCGGCGGCATCACCATGAGATAGCTGTCAAGAAAAATCAGATCAGAGACCACATTCGCGCGCTGGGATTGGGAAGACGGCGGTTCTCCACGAGCCCTGCGCAGAGCCATGGGCATATCGATCCTCCCAAACCGGGCGAAGAGTAGGTCCTATCCACGAACAAGAGAAGAGACAGGATGCTAAAAATGTGGCCAGGCTGCACGTTACCTTTATCGACAAAGATGGCACCGAGCACACATTTGAGGTTTCCAAAGGTGACAACTTGCTGGATATAGCGCAGGCGAATGACTTGGAGATGGAAGGTATGTCGGCAATATCTTCCGTTGTAGCTTCTCAGCTCACAAAACCATCCTAGGCGCGTGCGGCGGATCCTGCGCATGCTCGACGTGCCACGTAATAGTCGAATCCGACGACATGTACGATAAGATACCCGAGGCCAGCGACGACGAAAACGACATGCTAGACCTTGCATTCGGTCTTACCGAGACATCACGTTTAGGATGTCAAGTCCAGATGAGCAAAGAACTGGACGGGTTAGTGGTCAAACTACCACAGATGACGCGGAACATGCAGGCTTCGGACTTTGAGAAGCGATGAAAGAGCAGGGCTGCAGCTAATAGACTTGTACAATACCAGAATACCAACTTGCTCCTGGCTTGCTTGAACAAATACTTGTCGATGACCTTCATCATGCCACGGGAGTACTGCTCTTGATGTTTTTCTTCCCCCCGATCAATTCCAGAAACCCTTGTTTGCTCATCTCGTTAACCTTCTCTTGTCGATTGGCCATCCCTATCGTGCCCTTCTTGCGCTCCTCTTTAGCCGCCTGCTCAGCTTTCACTTGCGCCGCCCGCACAGCATTGAAAAGCTTGACAACGCCCCGCTGTGCGATCTTGCGTAACCTCTTTTCTTCTTCAGCAATGTCGCCAGCTTGTCCCGAGCTCAAACCCAATACATCCTTCACCCTGCCTCGCTCGAGGTCTTCTTTGCGATCGGCCCTCAGCTTGGCCTTTGCCTTCTTCTCTAACCGTTCATTGGCGAGGGCGGCACTTGTTTCAACGGCATCTTTGCTCCGTGATAGGACAGGGTCTTTGCGGGCAGATTGGGACAGCTTGGTCGATAGGATTTTTGATATCGAAGTAGAGAATGCCTCGGGGTCATTGCGTTTGCTGGTGGGTTTCCTTCTGCCAACACCGTCGGTTCCTTCCTCTCCGCCATCCTCTTCTGAACTTGCAGCTTTGTCCGAATTTGCGTCTTCATCCTCTGCGTCTGTCTCGTCATCGGAATCGTCCTTCGCAGTCACAAGCTCCGGCTTCTTGGTTCTCACTTGCTTCGGTTTCTTCATGGGCACTGATTCCTCGTCACTGTCTTCTAAGCTGACTGGTTTGAAGCCTTGATCATCCTGCTCGGCATCATCTTCGGAAGAACTGTGATATTCCCGCTGTTTGCGAAAGCGTTTCTTGGGTCGATCGGTCTTGCCGCGGATACCATCCTCGACTTTGCGCTTCTTGGACGATAGAGGAGCCATATCAGACGAATGGGCGTATCGTGAATGAGAGGGGTGCTGCAGATGCTGGTGGAGGACTGACCGAGACTTAGTCTAGAATTTCTGAATATTTCTTGACTTGCTCGGCTAAATTGCGGGCTCTGGGTCCATTTCCATTTCCCACTCACTTCCCCCACACATGAGCAGGAGGTGCCACCTTGATGCACCTCTCTTCTTCGCACCCCATACTCCGTCTCATCAGAACGAGCAGCGCTCTATTCTGGCAAGATGGTTCTCTCAGACCTCGGACGGCGCATCAACGCCGCTGTCACCAACCTCAACCGCGAAGCCAACCTCGACGAGAAGGCCTTTGATGCCATGATCAAGGAGATCTGTTCTGCCCTCCTCTCAGCCGATGTCAATGTCAAACTGGTCAAGAGCCTCCGCAGGTCAATACAGAGTGCCGTCAATTTCAAAGATATCCCTCCGAACACAACCGCGAACCAGAAGAAGCGCCTCATTCAACAAGCAGTCTTTGAACATCTTGTACATCTAGTCGACCCACACGTCGAGCCATATAAGCTGAAGAAGGGGAGGCCAAATGTCATCATGATGGTCGGCCTGCAAGGTGCCGGAAAGACAACGACGTGTACTAAGCTGGCGAGATACTATAGCGCCCGTGGATACAAGGCATGTCTTGTGTGTGCCGACACCTTTCGAGCGGGCGCATACGACCAATTGAAACAGAATGCCACAAAAGCGAAGATACCGTATTATGGGTCCTTGACGCAGACGGATCCTGCTGTCGTGGCAGCCGAGGGCGTGTCGAGATTCAAAAAGGAGAAATTCGAGGTTATCATCGTGGACACTTCGGGAAGGCACAAGCAGGAAGAAGCCCTGTTCGAGGAAATGGTCCTCGTCCAAGACGCCATCAAACCGGATCAAACCATCATGGTTCTTGATGGCACCATCGGTCAAGCAGCCGAATCACAATCAGCCGCTTTCAAAAAGACCGCCAATTTCGGTGCTCTCATTATCACCAAAACCGACGGTGGTGCCGCAGGAGGTGGTGCCATTGCTGCTGCTGCTGCAACCCATACTTCCATCATCTTCCTCGGCACCGGCGAGCACTTGTCTGACTTGGAAAGGTTCGATGCGAGATCATTTATTTCCAAACTTCTGGGTTATGGAGATATGAGTGGTCTAATCGATCACATCCAGACCATCAGCAGAGAATCAGCAGGCATCAAAGAGACGCAGAAACACTTGGCCGAAGGCATCTTCACCATTCGGGACATGAAAGAGCAAATCACAAGCATCATGAAGATGGGCCCTCTATCCAAGATCGGCAGCATGATTCCCGGAATGAGCGGTCTCATGCAAGGCATGTCCGATGAAGATGGCTCCGAAAAGCTCAAGCGAATGATCTACATCTTTGACAGCATGACGGCCAAAGAACTTGACTCGGACGGCAAGATTCTGCTCTCTCAGCCGTCACGAATGGTGCGAATCGCCTGCGGTTCAGGAACCAGCGTGAGGGAGATTGAGGAACTGCTTACGCAGCATAAAGTGATGTCTAGTGTGGCCAAAAATATGGGTCAGCAGAAGAAGAACATGGCCAAGGCGAACAGTATGCTGCAAGGTGGTAACAAGCAGCAACAGCTCGCAGCCATGCAGAAGAGAATGCAAAGCATGGGCCAAGGACGGGGCTTACCCGGTGGTGACATGGGGAAAATGATGGAAGTGGTAAGCCGAAATTATTGTTGCTATGCCTCTGACGACGGTCGAAGCTAACGGTCTTTGCAGATGCAGTCAATGGGATTGGGCTCGCCCGGGCAAGGAGGGATGGAAGCTCTCATGAACGGCATGGGAGGAATGTTCGGAGGTGGTGGCGCAGGTCGGGGCAGAGGAAGATGATGTCTAATTGATGAGGTTGGTAGATGATTTACCAACATTGACGGCGTAACGATACACGGCCCAGAGACACGGCACACTGCTAGCTCTACAATGGCCTTGAAGATCAGCTGGCCCTCGGGTTGTGGCAGACCTACCACCAACAGCTCGTTCACGGCGATGGTGCTACTTTCCAAATCCGACATGTGGATAATCGCTACCGACCGCTGCAAACTCCCGTCAACTCCTACCAGCTGCGATCACCATGTCGTCCTCGGCCATGTTGATTACATCGGAGTTACCAGGACCAGGACCGACCTGTCCCGGGGGGGATGGCAAGCGCCGAAACACGCTGGATGCATATGCAAGGCAAAGGCGTATTAGAAGAGGTTTGTGTGCTCTCATGGATCTCGAATGTTGTCGAGTAATCTGAAGCTTGATCCTCGCCGCCACAAGATACCAGCAAGGGGGGACGTCAGCACAATACGTCCGAAGCTCGGCATTGGTAGCGGCAGAGTTGGCAAAAGCTTTTCAGAACTGGGACACACCAGAGCCTGCGGAAATGAGTGACTGAGCTAATTCGCTACGACACCTCGCGTGGCGTATACACAAATATGCTTGATTACGGAAAGCAGCATCGCGGTCTACTCGGTATCTGAAGGAACATCCAGACGTCATTGCCTATGAACCTGGTTGTTTTGGGGGTGTATCTCCTCCGCAGCCTAACAGACTATATCAGTCAACAACTGAAGTCCGTCAGAATCCCAGAGGCCGTCCACGGCGTCTGATCCTCAGCACATCTTGTCGTACATGGCAACACCCCCCGTAGCTTACGGAAGTCAATACAACGCAGTGAGGGTCATATGTACTTCATTATCGACTCTAGATTTTTCAGCCCCAACCCGGTCTTCAACCCTGCTCTGCAGCACAAGACTCCACATATACAATATCATATGCCCCACCAAAGTCAGGAGGCCTATCTGACATCAATTCATAGAAATGGGTATCGTATGTGCAAGGTCCACATGTCCCTATCCATACCATGGAGTACGTCCTGTGAATCTTGTCAAGCCTTTATCCACAGTGAATAAGGAGTACAACCCCCAGTCTTCGAAACCACCTATCGTAACAAGGAGACGCTGAGGACATTTGGAATTTTACGCGGCTGTACCGAGTAATGATTGTCCATTAATGCTCCCTTCATGCTCAGCCTCGTCGACATCTCGGGGTCTGGTTACGAGGAGGTGACAGGGATGGCCACTCCGCCAATAGGAGCGCGCACTCCCTTTTCGCCGCAAAATCCCGCTCGGAGAAAGTCGTTTGCTTTGGCCTGCGACAACTTTTCGGTCGCATGCGCTCTTTTATCTATTGACTTGCGTATCAAGCACTACAGACGGAAGCCAGTCGAACCACCACCAACCTCTGACCACATTCGCTCATTCATTCCACAGCAGCACTGAGACCCTCCGAGATGGCTTTCCCCGGTGGGTTCGGCGCCGGCGGCATGGCGGGCGGAGCAGCAGGAGGGAACGTCGGCCTGAGCGACCAGGAACAACGGATGGTGAAGATGGTATGAACGCCACAATTGACTCCAGGACCAACTGCTGCGTATGGCCACGGCACAGAGAACCCCCCTCGATCGCGCCGCTGGCTCTCTGACGCCCAATGCCATGCCGCGCCACGCAGCTGTCCATGCTACTTCGGAAAATTCAAATGCTAATTGTGTCCCTTCTCCACGTAGATGCAAGCAGGCATGGAATCCTGCGTCGCCAAATCCGTCCTCGCCGGCGGGGCAGGTTTCGTCCTCGGAGGAGCGTTCGGTCTGTTCATGTCCAGTGTATGTATGCCCGCCGGGCTCGTCCACCTAGGGTCCCCCACCCCAGCACTCTACCTTTTGCCCCTTGTCGCACCGCACTGACGCACTGCCTCATAGATGGCCTATGACACACCGCTTTCGCCGCAAGGCCAGCAGATCACCGCTCTACCTGTTCGGGAACAACTGCGGCGCGGGCTCAAGGACATGGGCTCGAAATCCTACTCCTCGGCCAAGAACTTCGCCATGATCGGCGCGCTGTATTCGGGCACGGAATGCTGTATCGAGGGATACAGGGCCAAGAGCGATCTATACAATTCGGTGAGCGCCGGCTGTGTCACCGGGGCGATTCTGGCATATAAGGCCGGGCCGCAGGCTGCTGCGCTCGGGTGTGGTGGGTTCGCTGCGTTTAGCGCAGCCATCGATGCGTACATGCGCATGCCGGAGAGTGATTGATCGGACTAGGGAGGCCAAAAAGATGGCCTGCCGGAAGACCAATCGATCGAGAGAATCTCAAGTGGCCGCAAAGCGGGCGCGCGAGATTAGAGACAAGACGATGCTACTACTTCAACTACAGCGTTCTTGCATTGGGCGCGGCGTGGCGTCATGGGTGGCTTGAGCAGGAAGCCAAAGCACGGGCTCTCAAGCAGGCATATAAGGCGGCGGGTGTTCCTGGCGTATCTGGGCTTTTTGGTCGCGCTCAGCCCGTATGGTAAATATGGGACATGGGACATGGGACACGAGGGACACAAGGCCCTGTTTGGCGCATCTAAACTTAGCGGGTCATTTGCAGGCGCAGAACAGGCGGACGCGCGAAGAACATAATTGCCGGGAAATTGCTGCCATCTCAGCTCTCACGGGGTCGTTTGAGCCGCCTAATCGGTCTGGCTCGGGTTACAGTAGATGCTTGGTCGATGATGGCGGAACAGCGAGGTTTTGGTGCCTCTGTTTCAAAGATGAAGGCTGGAAAGAGATTGATCGCGACGCTCAGGTCACCACATCTCTCTCCGTTTCTCAAAAGAGGGAATATTTGTTTCGAGCACACCTCAGTCAGTCGACTCGTGCGAAGCTGGTTGAGATGGAATGTTGCGCTACACATTATTCCCCTGGGGATGTGCAGTGAGAGGGTTTTGGGGGGATATGGGATATGACTGTTTTCTACCGGATGATGGAAGTTGGGCCACCGTACACTGTATCCTGGATATGTCTGCAACTTCCAGTCGCCTTCCTTGCTGACCACATTGGAGCGAATCAAAAGCTCGAGTGCCAGCATACAGCTCTCTATATCCACTCTCCTCCCACCAATTCTGACAGCAATACGTGCAAGGTGATGACTGGACGTCTTCGCACAATGGCCACCAGCATCCGCTAATGTTCGGCTTTCTCCTTGTCAAATTCAGTCTTGTCAACCACGCAGACTGCCTTCCCCTTCATCTTTCCGCTGTGAGCCAGCTCAACCATCTTAGGTACCTCCTCCAGGCCATAGAAGATGTTTGTTTCGACTTTCACGCCGTGTTTCTCAGCATCGTTCAGCATCTGTTGGCTGTACTCTTGACCTGCGATCAACGTGCCCTTGATACGTATGTCGCGGAAAATGAGTTCTTGGAAGGCCACGGAAACACTGACAGAGGGTCAGCCTTGCCACTTACTTTCCCCTCTCCGAGGGGCACCTACCGGTCAGGTTGAGCAGTTTGCACCATAGTGCCGTGCATTCTTGTTATCGCGCAAGCCATATCGGCGCTCGTTTCATGTTCCGACACGTTGATCGACGCATGCACGCCCAGGCCATCCGTGAGCTCCCGCACCTGCGCAACCACCTTTTCTTTGCCCTCTCTGGCATCGAAGATGTGTTTCGCCCCGGCCTTCTTACAGAGCTCGAGCCCTTCGTCTCTGGCATCAACCGCCACAACGTTCAGACCGATGGCCTGAGCGAATTGTATCCCGAGATGTCCCAACCCCCCGCCCGCGCCAACGATCCCTAACCATCCACCCTTGGGCACCTCGGCCACAATTATCGCCCGATAAATAGTACAGCCAGCACAAGCCAACGGCGCAGCACTCGCAAAGCTTACCTTATCCGGGATATGGCAACTCGTCCGACTATCTACGACATGATACTCACTGAAGGCGCCGTCGACGAAGACGCCAATATGGCCCTCGATATTCTCACAGTATTGATGCCAATCATCCGGCCCCTGGCAGTTATAGCACTTCCCACATTGGTTTCGAGGCAGCCCAGACATGACCCTATCGCCCTTCTTGAAGTTGGTGACTTCCGATCCGACGGCGACGACAATTCCAGTGCCTTCGTGCGAGGCCGTGCAGGGCAGCTTGGTCGGGAACTTTCCCCCGACGACCATGCTGTCAGTGTGGCAGAGGGAGGCAACCACGGTTTTGAGAAGTACTTCGTGTGGCTTGAGTGAGGTTGGAGTCGGGACCTTATGGATTTGGTACGGTTTATTGAACTGTTCCCCCGAACATCATGGTCCCATGTCAGTTGAACAGCCTCCGTGGAAGACGTCTCTCCTCCCCTATCCCTGCCTTTTCGCACGGGAAACCCTGCCGCAAAGGCACCATTTGACGGGTGTTTGATCTAGAGCTCTACACGTACCTCGACTATTTGCACAGCAAGCATTTCTTCGGGTATACCTTCGATCGCCATGTTGAGGACCGTCTGCTTTTATTTTGGTACACAGAGTTATCCCACAGCAGCTTGGATGCTGGACACTTTCACGGGCGAGGTTCACAGCTGAACGACTATCTAACATACAGAAAGCCCCGCGCGGTGTTGCCCGGCAGGTGATGATGTCGCCGCGTCCAGCCGAATCAAAGCAGCAAAACTTGAGGTGCTGCTGATTGGCTCTGCTCCTGCCAAGGCCTCGGCTGACCGCTTCGGGACTAGTCAACTCTGGAGGGACAGGAAGCGACCTCGTCCAAGCTGTTTCTTTGACAATTATAATCCCTTTGTTCTCACTACCATCTGTCGTCGGCATAGCAACATCCCATGATTGAAGATCGATCGTAGTGCTCGGAACCAATACAGGTTTATTTGCCGCGCGGTAGAGCTCCAAATGCCGCCCTGCAATGAGTGTCCTCAGGCCACAGCCTGCACGAGGCGAGCCACAATGCAACATGGCACCAGATAGTACAACACGGTGTTGCCATGGTCTTTGTCCTTTTGTTGCCGGAGAATATCTGCAGAGTTTGGTTTCAGCACAATGTCTTTGTTCTTCACAATTGACTTCGCCGCTTCCGGATACATGCTGATATACAATGCTTCCCTGCGCTTACCATGTTTCCCATCAATTGCTGCCTAGGCCCTGAAGAACTTGTTTGATTTGCGAAGCCGCTACGTCTCCTTTTTTCCATCGAACATTTGCGGGTTTGAATGGCGCAACAGCATCATCAGGGCAAACGCTTGGATGGAAGTCCTTTTGAGACTCCCGACCTCGACAATATCACTGTGCACGCAGGAAGGCAGTCTAGGAATAACAAAGTCAGAACTTTGGTAGAACGACTGGTTGGTGTAGACTTCGATAAGATATGGCATGACGACAGGACAAAAAGAGGCGCCTTCGGCAATCCCGACAAGGGAAATGCTATCCGGCAATTTCTCTCCAGATGGCTGTACTTTCAAAGCGATGAAACAGAGGATGGAGGTAAGTGTCCTCTCGGTCGTTATCTGCTTCATCCATACGCATGGATTGCTGACACCACTCTGAACAGACTGGGGTCCAATCAGGCCGCTTGGCAAGGGTGGCTATGGCACAGTCGGACTTTGGCAAAAGCGGGATGGCCAGAACCGGATCGTTGACGAAGTTGTCTGCAAAGAATCGAGACTTCCGACCCTGAAGGAGGATCCGGAAAATGGGTATGAACGGGATGACTACGAGCTCGACCATTTGAGTAACCGCAGACTTCTGACCGAGGCTGCCATACACCGCGACATCAACAAGCAGCATCCTGGAGTCTCTCCGCACCTCCGCGCATATAAATTCCTGCAGGACAATGGTCTAGGAACAGGCAGATATCGATTCTACATGGAATACTGCCCCCATGGGAGTCTGGGGCGCATTTGCAGCCTGTATCGATGCTGGAACACTTTTTTGCCAGAGGTCTTCGTCTGGCACGTATTCTACGACCTTGCCCGGGCGTGCGAGGCGCTTCGAGACAATCCGCCGGCCGACAGCAAGATGCTGCAATGGCCCAGAACTCGGCATAAGGACTACAGCGACATCAGGGAGGAACTTTACTGCTTGCACATGGACGTGAAACCGGTAAACTTCCTCCTGGGCTACCCGCACGAAGGACAAGAATACCCATCTGCGCTCCTGAATGACTACGGAGTATCGGCGTACACTTCTTACAGCGGAAACGGGCCTACGAAGAATCCGACCGACCTTTTCTGGCGTGGAACAAAGGACTATTATCCCACGGTAGGTGAGCTCCGTTTAAGAATTTGCCGGTTAACAGCAGTCTTGGACATACAAGCGCCGAAGCTGATGTGTCGATGTAGGAACAATCTCATTTCGGAGTAAACTGGGGCATCCCGCCCGATGGTGGCAGGATCAGAGAATGGGACGAAAACCGTAGGTGGCTCAATCCAAAAGCAGCATATGAGCGGCGCAAAGAGGACAATAAAGATTCCCCCAAAGATGTGATCTTTGACCACGCCTTCAATGTATGTCAATACCGAGCTCCGTCGCACTGTCAGACCGCAAAACCCCCTCGTGCTGCCACGAACACAACGCCCTCGACGGAGCGGAGACAGCTCGCCCGTGATGAAAGCTAGCTAACGCATTTTACAGATATATGGCGTTGGCCAGACAATGTTTGAGCTAGTCACACTCGTGAGCGATGAGAGACATCTCGCGAATATCCGTGCAAGGACGCCCCGGGTGTTCCGCGAGAATGGTTACCATCAAATCACAGAGTCGGCCGTCGATACGAAGCCACCCGGCTTTTACACTAGTCAGCTTTGCCGCCTGGTCTATCGCTGCCTGGACCCCAATCCCGCGAACCGTCCAACACAGCTTGAGCTCATGGATCGTACACACGAAGGCCTACAGTTGGCGATTAAGCGCGCCGGAGTTCTCCCCAGAGTATACTTCCGCGACCACGAGATCAACGAGATGCCCCTGGGAAATGCCAAGCTGGCCGCTGACCCGCTAGATTTCAGAGATCTGATCAAGAGCGAGTTCGTCAATCCTGATCTTCCGAAACTGAAAATCCCGCGTCAAAAATACAAGAAGATCATCACCACCTTGGGATACCCAGGCTGGAAGAGCTTTTATCGCGGAGTGAATCCGCATAAACGGTGGTTTCAACCTGTTGGCGCGCCCCCCGACGCTGACCCACCCGAGGAGACTGACGACGACGACGTTGATGATGAAGAAGTGGAAAGGGAGAGTTCTGACACTAAAACGACGCATTCGCAAGCGGATGCACATGACGATGATGCGGACGACGACGACGATGATGACGAAGATCAAAGTCCGCGAGCCGCTCGCCGGCCCCCGCCGACTGAGGCGGAGCAGGGAAAGCGGGTGAAAAGATTGAGAAAAATTATAACTCAAAGGTATGCCGCATTGATCAACGGAGAGGACGTGAAAAGGCTTCTAGGGAAGAACGATTGGGACGTCGAACGCGCGGCCCAGGCTTATGCGAGAAAGCGGCTTTCTCCCTCAAAGCTGACCGGCAATGAGCACGGGGGCGATGACGATGGCGATGACGCCGACAACGACAACGACAGCGACCACGGTCCGGGTGGTGATAGGCAAGGAGGTGCAGGGAGTGGTCAGGGAGAGGGAGCACCATCAGGTGGCCCAACAGCATCCACGCAGGGTAAGAAGCCCTCCGACGGTGAAGAACAACCAGCTCCTAGCCCGGAGGAGGGACGCAAGACCCGCACGCGAAAGGGTAAGAAGGGAATGGAAAAGGCCAGAGATAACGCCAAAGCCAAGCGCAAACCGGGGTCTGAGCAGAGAGCCACGCAGCAACGCAAACGAGGGGCTCCTGACGATGACGACGACGACGACGATGACGGTGAGGCCGGTGTCCTTCCACCACGGAGGAGCGTCAGGGTGGCGAAACGGCAGAAGAAATGACGCCCGTCCGCGCGCACATACCTATCTATTCTTATCCGCCCAGACGAGTGGGAGGGTGGAACAAAAGGACAGCGCCAAGAGACGTGTTGGCGACAAGTTTCATCGTGGCAATCCGCCGCGGAAGGAATGTTTAGGCGGAAGTATCAAACGCGGCGTCCCGTCCCAGGGTGAGCACAATTAGAGAAGGACAGCCACGAGGGTCTGGCTGGACCATCAAATATGTCTGTTCGTTAGAAGGTCGAGCACATCCATCCGTCGATGGAATCTTACGCGTGAGTAGTGGACATGTCATATTGCACAATGTATGTAGTACAAGTCTGGTATCTTATTGTTTCGAGGGTCCGTTTCATAGCATGGCAATCCATTAAAGCGCTCCTTTTAGGGATATCTGCATGGATCCCATCGCCCGAAGATGCAACAAATCTGCAAAGTGAAGATGAAAAGCAAGCGCCATCGCTGATGCATCCGTGAGATCCAGCCTCAAGACGAAGAGTCCTCGCTATGCAGTTCGCAATTCGTACCTCGTCCCTCGTCCCTCGTTCGTCACCCCTTCTGGCCAGCCACCATCCCTCACAATTCAGGCCCTCCTACTCCCGTCCGCGGGAAATTCATCACTCACGATCAAGCGTGTATTCACATTCATACTCCCCAACTCGTTAAGCAGCAATTTGAAAGCATACGGCAACGTCATCCTGACCACATTGCTTCCCGTCTTACCGGCTTTCGCGCACCGCTGGCACCACCGCCCAAACGCCATGAATCCACAACTCTCACAGACATCGACGTCGTGCTTGTCGCTTGAGAGCATCAGTCGTTCGCGGAGCAGTTGGCTTGCGCCGTATGCAATCAAGCAGTCACGTTCCATTTCTCCCAAGCGGAGACCGCCGTCCCGGGAACGCCCTTCGGTCGGCTGACGGGTCAGAATGGCGCGGGGACCGCGGCTACGGGAATGCATCTTGTCCTGCACCATGTGCTTGAGTTTTTGGTAGTAGATCGGCCCGGTGAAGACGTAGGCTGGCAAGGGCTCGCCTGTAATGCCGCTGGTGAGGTAATCTTTGCCGTCGTAGCTGTACCCCGCCTCCAGAAGCGCTTTGGACATGTCTTCGAGCTTAGACCCTCCAAAGGCAGTTCCGTATTCGAATTTCCCTTTCAGGATACCTGCTTTGCCGGAGACCAGTTCGAGCATTTTGCCCACGGTCATGCGGGATGGGAAACCGTGCGGGTTCATGATGATGTCTGGAATGATGCCCCTGTCCGAGAAGGGCATGTCGACCTGCTCGGCGATGATGCCGACCACGCCCTTTTGACCGTGTCTGGAAGAGAACTTGTCACCTACTTCAGGTACTCGAGTCTGACGCGTCTGGATCTTGATGATTTGATTGCCGCTGCTTTCTGCCTGTGTGACCATAATTTTGTCGATGTAACTCGGATCTGGAAGGCGGTATTTCTGAGGCTGATTCTCAAGTCCCATGTCCATCCCATTCTCCGACAGTAAGGAGGAATTCGCATTCTTGGGAACGGCCTTGTTCACCATGATCTCGCCCGCGCGGACCATTTCACCGACGCGCGCAATTCCGTCTGAGTCCATTAGAGTGTGACCCTTCTCGGGCCCCGTCCCGTCAGCTCGCATTGAGGGAGGCAAGACCTCATCGTGAGTCTCGTTCGGGTAGCTCTTGAGAGAGACTGGGTATTTGCGCAGGACTTGGCAACGTCCGAACCCGCGGTCAACGGAGGCTTTGTTGAGGACTAGGGCATCTTCAATATCGTAGCCGCTGTAGGACATGACTGCAACAGTGGCATTTTGTCCGGCCGGGAGTTTATCGTACTTGACTAACTCGATGGTTCTGGTCTTCACAAGAGGTTTCTGCGGGTAGACCATGAGGTACAAGAGGGTGTCGATTCTGAGGAACTGGTTGTTGGCAATGAATCCAATGGCTTGTTTACCCATAGCACATTGGTAGGTGTTACGAGGAGATTGATTGTGGTGGGGATAAGGAATGAGACCGGCGACTGCACCGAGAATCGTGAAGGGTTCAATCTCCAGATGAGTCGTGGTCGAACAGATGTCCGATTCGTACATTGCAATGTGGCTGTCGTTCTCCTCGTTGACGTCCAAATACTCGACCAAGCCGCGGGCTAGAAAGTCGTCAAAGTCCATCGAGCCCTGCCGCAGCGACTTCAAGTATCGTTTGGTAACCTTGGACTTTTTGTCCTCAACAATGATCAGTGGACGACAAATTCGACCTTCATCGGTCGCCACCTGGATCGTGTTGTGATGATGGTTGATGAAGATGGACACGAACTCGGAGATGCGTCCTGATCGTCGCAATCTCCGGAAAGACGTGAGAAAATGCGAAGGCATCCGTGTAGTGGCGAGAGGGGTGCCGTTCAACATCACGACGTAGGCTCCTGGTGCATAGAGTTCGGATCCGCCAACACTGGTTATGTCTTCGGCACCCAGCATGAAGATCAGCCGCTTGATCGGTGCTTCTTCATCGTCAGTCGTGATATGTGTCATCAATGCTAGATTCTTCACCAGACCACACGCTTCTCCTTCAGGCGTGTCTGCAGGGCAAAGCATCCCAAACGACGATGGCTGTAGCGCTCTAGGGCCACTGACTTTACGGGTCTTCTCGAACTGACTCGATATGCGGGTCATCATGCCGAGTGACGCGATAAAGCTCAACCGGCTGAGGAGATGGGTAACGCCAGCACGATCCATGCGGAATCGCTTCAGGTTCCAATTACCCGTAGCAATTGCCCTGTTCATTCCTTGAGTAATATGGCCTGATGCCCCAGCCATGATCTTAGCAGGTTCGACAACAGAGGTCTTGTTGGGTTTCCTTAATTGCTTGTCGATAGTTGACTTGATGTGGTAATTGTAATTCTTGAAGAGATCCTCAAACAGCAAAGAGAGTAGTTGCCCTGCGAGTTCCAGACGTTTGTTGCCAACATAATCTCTGTCATCAACGAGAGCCGGATTACGCTTTGCCATTAGAACGCGGCGTGCCATGTGGGCTACATAAAGAGCCTTGGGTCTGAAATTAAGGTCTTCGACCGGGACGTGGGCAATGAAGATGGCGCTGACGCATTCGATCGCTTCCTGGACAAAGTTCCTGCGAGTTTGTCCAAAGGGTGTGTTTTTGGTGGAAATCTTGAGACGCGCTCCGATGTAGTCCAGGGCCTGCTGCTGAGTATGGATTTGTGCCTTGATTGTCTCCTCGAAATTGATTGCAAAGTCTTCTTGTAGGGTGCTATCCGGACCGGCCACGATAGCCATCATGTCCATGTCGGAAGCAACGCCCATAGCTTTCAACAAGATGCAAACAGGAACGTCTTCCTTGAGAATGTTGTGTCTCATGTATAGCAGGTCCTTCTTAAGCACAATGTAACTCTTGGATTTTCTAGCGTGGGTAGAGCTGGTGACGGACGCAACGATAGAGTCTTTCTTTGAGTCGGCCTCGACAATGATGCGATTCTTGCTCAGCTGCTCTTGCACCAGAATGACCTTCTCAGTGCCGTTAACGATAAAGTAACCACCAGGATCCAATGGGCACTCATCCATGGCACACATCTCTGCTTCCGACTTGTTGGAGAGCACGCATTTGTTGCTTCGCAGCATAACCGGCAGGCGTCCGATGGGCAAGCCCGTGCTGCGCCACGACGAATCTCCCTTTGCGTATCGAACGTCGACCAGGATTGGCGCGGCATACGTAAAGTCCCGCAATCGACATTCATTCGGCGTAACAGTTGAGCCTCCTCTTCGAAGGCTGGAAGCCTCCATCTCGTCAACTCTGCAAGGTCGGCCGATGTAAATGTCCTCATATTTGATGTAGAACTTTGGGTCGATGTCACTCGTGATGAGAGGCTCGGCATCAATGATTTTTTTCAGCTCGACATCAACAAAGTGATTGAACGAGTCGACGTGTTGCTTGACAAGTCCCTTGACTTTCAAAAACGCTGGGAGCAGATTCCACTTGTCTCGCGCCGTGTCGATCGGATCCGTCAAGGACTTGTCGTAGTAGAAGGGCTCGAGAGCGGCACCGAAGCTGTCGGCATGGTGATATGACCGGCGGGGTTGTCTCTCGGTTTTTGAACCGTCTTTCGTGACAACTTGCTCGGTATTGGCATCGTCTTTGGGAGCCGCCTTACGTACAGCTGTTGGCTGTCTTAAGTCAGTCGGGATGCGCCCAAGAAGGTAAGAGGGTCAGACCTTTGTGGCGGTCTTCCTTGCGGCGGGCGGTAGTGCACCAGCGGCGCCGTCCGCCTTCCTTTTAGGCGCCATGTTGGTCAAGGGAGGAGGAATTGGGACGAGTCGGCGTGCAACAGCCTATGCTGCATGATGCTTAGAAACAGGAGAATGTGCGTCCACAGAGGGAACATTGAATGACTCTCAAGCAACTTCAATTCGAGGTTGGTGCGGCACAACTTTTTCTCCATTCTGCGCAAATGACTAAGCAAGGCTACGGCGGTGAAGTGAGGGGTCACCAGAGTGACAGGTCTGCCGAGGACCGTGAAGCTTACCTCGAGCAGTGTGGCTATTGGCTCGACAGCGCCGGTTAGGAATCTTCTTCACAAAGTGCACAGTAAGCTCCTACTGGGTCCTACGTGTAAATATGTCTTCCATCCATGGGTTGTCCCTGTCATTCTGAAACGCAATACCCGAGCGACCAACACGGACGGAAAGTCCCAGCGAGGGGCACGGTATGGATCTGCCAGTGCTCTCGAGTCTCGGGCAGCGACAGTGGGGTTGCGCCGTCAATAGCCCTTTTTCCTCATGCAGGGGATCATTGCACAATGGGTAGCGGGTCCAAGGCGTGCTTCTCGTTGAGGCCTCTATTCCCCAATTAGATTGGCTCGTTATCTTTAAAGCTTGCGTCAACCCCTAACGAGGCTCTAACTGGATTTCCACAAAGCTCACAGCCATGCACCCACAAGTTTGGCCCTTGGGCGTTTCTCCCTATCTGAACGATGGGAGATACTTGACTCATCAGGCCATCGACATTTCTAACAGGCACGAGTACAGTTTTCTTCCCAGCAGTGGAAATTTGCCGACGAGGTGATGCCCGCTTCGTAGGCACAGAACATGCACGAACGTTGCAGATGCAGGGACAAGTAGGCGACATCATTCTGCGTCCTCATCTCAGGCCCCTTGCGCTTCTCGGCAGAAAAATTTTGAACCGCCTTGCCCGCCTAGAGTTATTGCATCTACTACTCCGTATTGATTAGATGAGCCGGGATTCCAAACCAGAAGAGTATTACCGTGATATACTGGTATTGATGGGGGCTATAAGGTGGGAGTATGACCCAGAGGCAGGGTTCAACCTCTCTATTCTCAACGAGTAGACTGTCTAACCCATTATACTGTGTATATAAAATTACACTTCTGACTTGTCAAATTTACAAATGTGATAGATTGCATGTACCGAGTTGTTCGTCTCAACGAAACAGCGAACCCCGCCACGTCGTGGGGTACAAGGAACCTGTCCAGCCCCGAGTGATCAAAAGCCAGGCTTATTGCGCCATGCCGATCGGGAGCAGTGGCACCTAACCGATATCAGACCCCATGTGCTGTCCATGCAAAAGCTTTCTCTCAGGGCTCCTGATGAAGTTACATTTTACAAATCCGAGTCCGGCGACGGTGACGCCTCTCCTTCTTTTATTCCAAGCCTGAAGCAGTCGGGGGCAGGGATCCTCGGGAATTGCTCTGAGGCGGAATCTTTACTCTTTTGGCCCTGACCGCCATTTCGCCCTGGATAGGCTATGGCTTGTGGGATTGGGGAACCAAAGACACCAAAGGCGCCTCCGAACCCAAGTCGAGCTTCTCCACACGTTTATCCGACAGTGGCACCCCCGTGCACGCGCAAAAGTAGGGCAAGTCTGTGAACCTGACAGCTCTGACATTCAGTGAAGAATTCACCCTATTGGCGCATCCATTTGGTCGCAATGCAATCTTGGAGAGGACAATGAAAGATTCTCGCTCCCTGCAGCTGCTAGCTTTGCTTCCTACTGGTTCTCCAGTGTGAAGCGCCCCAAGACATGATGGGAGGCGTTTTCCTTTCGGGCTTGGAGTGCTCTCACGCTCGATCATTTTCGCTCTTGCTACCGCCGAGGGGCAACTGAAGTATGGTGCCAAATGCCCACCTGGGGGAACAGGCACCGCGATTTAATCTTCCCCTACTGCGTGAGATATACTGTACATACGCTCTACAGGTCGTGCTGTAGAACCAGTCCCAAAAACACTATTCCCAGGCCAAGTGGCGGCTAACCTGGTGTCTCCCGAGTCTATCTACGTGCTCTCTTTAAACCTTCCCATCTGCTGACAGGTTCTGCGACCAGGACCTGGAACCATGCGACTATATTTACATTCTGGAGCCAACTTGCTGTGATCGCCAACACAACAGTCACCAACTCTCAACAACGTCTAGACTCCCAACGACACAGTCGCAGTAGGACGACAGGCCTCGAACCTCAATCATCGAGGTGCTCAGGTCTCGACTGTTTCGAGCGTTGGTCGGCTTGGGATTAGCTCAGGGCTAACCAAAAGGAAGGCACCAGTAGTTGCAGAGACAAGTCTCCAGTCGCAGCGCCCGCGCTGGAGCCGGTTTACCCTAACAACTTCGTCTAGGCGGATACCCAGTACCCACGCTGGCTTTTGGCGCTTGCCTAAATACGAGCACCCAAAAAGCCCAAAGTCGAATCCAACCTCCACTGCTACTCTGGCACCCTCCAGACTCGATCCCGTTCCTGAGGTGCCTCATCCTACTCACCTCTACAACGTTGTAACAATATTCTTTCCTTTCTTGCTATCTTGTTGTTATATCACTGTCATTATAGCATACACATACCGTCGTGCTGCCACCAGCGCGCACGCAGTGTGGCTGCATCTGTACTGTCTTCCTCCCTTTCCTCGCCATTCGACCACGCACACGCCGAGTACCCACGACGTTAATTTGACACGACGAGGTCTTCCGATTGGGACAACGTCTATAAGAGCGCTGCATTTCGATTTGGCGTTTTCTAGGTATGTGTGCATTTGGAAACTCGAGTCAAATCCAACGCGTGCCCACCTGTCATCAGGCCTGTGCATCGAGTCCGAGCATATTCGAATGCTCCTCAAGGCCACACATGTACGACGATTGCATGAACAGTCTCTGCGTGGACTAGAATTGGTGGGAACATGTTCACTCTTGCTAACATTCGCAAGAAGCAGTCTTCGAACATGGCGTTCTCCAACACTCTAAGTGGCCGCATGGAAGAACTGCGTTTCCCAAACCTACGATCCCCAGACACAGAGAGCCCGTACAGTTCAAATGGATCCTCTTCGCGAGACCAGAACCCCTTCTTCTCTAACATGCATTCAACCTCGAACGATGCTCGCGCCAGCCTTCAACGTCGCTTCACGACTGACTCAAGCAAGATGTCTGTGGCCAGACCATTCGGACAACAGTATCCGTCAGTGAACTCGACAGCGGTACGTCACATGTTCCTGTGTAACCCAGTCAAGATTGTGCTATTGTGTCTTGGAAACAAACGTCTATTGTGGAGTGTCGCCGGCTGTGAAGCGGAGAGTGTGTTTCAGATTCCAATATCTGCCACCTCCATAACCATTCGGGCTATAAATTCTTTCCCCATAATCGTGCCCCGTGTCTTCGCCATATCCTCCCCTTGATTGGGATCTCGCGGTAACGATGGAGACTGATGGCGATACTCGACAGGCGAAGAACAAACAAATGTACGAAGATATTCAAAATGCGAAGCGCAAAGCCGAAGAGCAGCTGCGTCTTCTGGAGATGCAGGAAAGAAGCCTTCAAATGGGGGCCAACACTCAAGACCTGGATCGGATGTCAACCCGTCTGAATCGCATCAGTCTCAACGGTCCAGTCAGCGAGCCAACTACCCCCCCTGAGTACGCTGAGAGTGGTTTCAGCAACCGATTCTCGCGCTCTAGCCGACTGTCCGCGAACAGCATTATCTCTCCTCCCGGTCTCACCAAGCGAATGTCTCAATCTAGCTCTCAAGTCACATCTCCGCCAGCTAATCGTCTATCTGGTAATGGCATGTTCGGTCAGCCTCAAAAGCCTTCGGCCAAATCCGTACCTGGATCTCGGAGAGGGTCTGACGAAGACGAATACTACCCTGAAGATCTGCCCACAACCCGAGCTGCTGCCTCGTAAGTATTCATTTGTTTAGTCACTTGCTGCTCTATTGTTCTACACCATTCATCTCTTTCTCGCATATATATTGTTCCTCTTCCGAGATTACGGGTTGATGAGATTCACTTCATATTACGCTTGGCGGCGACTTATTGCGTGGTCTGTGTCACGCTTCATCTCTCAATTCAATTGTACCACGGTTTTTTTTCCTTCTTGGATGAGACAAACAACTGACTTGTTGGACTAGTCTGAATCGCTTTTCTATGCCAGTGAATAGCGGTCGCAATCCACGCCTCAGTGTGAGCGGAACTGGAGGCAATTCATTTGGCCTGACAAACACAACCAGCTTTCTCTTTGATGAGGACGATGACAAGTTGAACGCCATTGACCTCACCTCTCCCATTGCCAAGGCTTTTGCTCAACTTGAGGGTGACGATACGTTCCCGACATTGACCAGTGACGGACTCAAGGTAAGAGATCCTTCTCTCTTTATCTCCTTTTCACCTGCACTAACTCCTTTTCAGCTCTCCGCCAACTCTGCTGCTCTGGATCTGGCAAACTCCAAGACCCCGGATCTCGATTGGACTCTCGGCTCTCGCTACAGACCAGCTCACCAGAGCATGCCCCATACCGATTCGTCTATGTACAGACCTGTTCTCAGCAACCTGAACCTCAGCAGCCCACCTGTAGATCGACCAGCCGATTTGACGCGTCGCAAGTCTCAGCGACATTCCATGGGTGTGACATTCGAAGATTCCTCACCTTTGCCTTCAGCCAATCTGACCGTCTCTCGTCCTACATCTCTTCAGACTTCTTACTCCACCAACGACGTTCCGACTGTCAAGAAGTCTTTGACCTTGGACACGGTGCCTACGCCTCCCAAAACACAGGCTGAACAGCAATTCCATAACCACAACGTCAGTCTGGGTCGGATTCCTGCCAACGCAGTCAACAACCGCCTCTCCCGAGAAGTTGCCGGCGGATCTGTGAAGATCGAGGACAGATCCATGACTTCTCCAGCATCAAACTTGCATGCCAGCGCGGCTCCGTTCAACACAACTCTGACCAGTACCTCAGACTCGAACAACATGATGGCGCTCGCCAGCCCCACTTCAGCATATGCTCCCCCACCCTTCATGTACAACATGCAAACTTTCAATGTCAATCAGATGAATCCTCAAACTGCGGTCAATGGGGCTCTTCAATCATATGGCCAGGGACAAGGCCTTTATGGCATGAACAATGCTTATAATGGTACACCTCAGCGATCTGGCACTGGTGGTCGTCGCAACCATGGTGACGACGCTCGATTCAACAACGTCCCGCTTGAGTCATACCGTGGGAATCTCTATGAACTCTGCAAAGACCAACATGGCTGTCGTTACCTTCAGCGCAAGCTTGAAGACGGCAATGATGAACACATCCAAGCTATCTTTGTCGAGACCTGCCCTCACATCATTGAGCTGATGACCGACCCATTTGGCAACTACCTCTGTCAGAAGCTTTTTGAGCACTGCAATGAGGATCAACGCACCACTCTGATTAACACTGCTGCACCTGCTCTTGCCACCATCGCTCTTAACCAACACGGAACCCGTGCTCTTCAGAAGATGATTGAGTTTGTTCACACCCCATCTCAAGTCGACACTATCATTCAAGCGTTGTCTCCACGTGTCGTTGAGCTTGTCCAGGATTTGAACGGCAATCATGTTGTCCAGAAATGCCTGACTCGTCTTGGAGCTGAGCGATCTCAGTTCATCTACGATGCGGTTGGCAATTATTGTGTTATTGTCGGCACGCACCGCCATGGTTGCTGTGTCCTACAGCGCTGCATTGATCATGCCCAGGGGTTTCAACGCGCGCAGCTTATTGCTCGAATCACTCACTGTGCCTTCGACTTGGTGCAAGATCCATTCGGCAACTACGTTGTCCAGTACATACTCGATTTAGACGAAGCTGCATTCACCAAGCCACTCTGCGAGAACTTCTTCGGCCGTGTTGCAGCCCTGTCCAAGCAAAAGTTCAGTTCCAACGTGATTGAGAAGTGCCTGCGGACCGCAGACATGGATACCAAGAGACAGATGGTCGAGGAGATGTTCATGGGAAATGAGCTCGAGAAGATGCTCCGCGATTCGTTTGCCAACTACGTCGTACAGACCGCTATGGAATATGTGGACCCTACCACGAAAGCTCGTCTCGTTGACGCCATTCGACCGATTCTCCCTCTGATCAAGCAGACGCCCCATGGTCGAAGAATCGCCAGCAAGATTCTGGGTAACGACACTCCACCACGCCCTATTCCAGGTCCGAGCGAGAACATTCTCGCCAGCTTTGGTGGTGGTCGAGCGAACAACCGTCGCAACGTCCAGATCGTTGGCGGCGGATTCAACGGTCTTCGTACTTCCGACACTTACGACAACAATATTGCCGGCAATGGCAATGGCTACGGCATGATGGATCCCACAGTCAACATGTACAACGCGAACAACTACGCCAACGATCTCGGACAGAACGGCTACGGTGGATTCATGAATGGTGGCAATAATGTCATCTAACGGGCTCAGCTGGCGACACTTACGATTCACGAAATGATGAATTTTGAAAGATCCCTTTCTGCGTCGCATGCATAGATTTGCAGCCGGCATCGGCTCATCTTCATTGCTGCCTTTTCACGACTGTATCACACTGCACCTGAAAACAGCATTCGACTTGTTTATGACCCCCAAAAACCCGTCACGGCCCCAACATTGTATTATGGTTTCCAAAAGGCTCTTCATTGCTCCAGCACCAGACTGGCAGGAGATCAGAGACTCATCCCTCGAGTTTTGGAAAGAACCTTAGAGCTCTTGCATGAATGATGGCTTGGTTGAAAATTTTGCGCTTTCTTACCCCATTTCCCCATAGGTACATGGCTGGAAAGATTTTGTTTTGTTTTGCAGGGATTCATGAAAGTTATGTCCACCAGCACCGACGTGGTCATCTTGTACTTGAAACGAGCGGTGACTTGGAATCGGGCAGGGAACACAAAGGTGTTGCTCGCTCGATCTGAAACAGCAACGTACGCCCTGTACTGGCCGTGGAGGATTGGTTATGTACTTACCCGAGGTCTCGACTTTTGGCTATGGTCTTCAGCTTGATGAGGGAGATGCACAGCCTGTACCATAGCAGAGGCTAGAATAGCACAGCATAGCGCAGCTAGACGAAATTGTACCTTACGAAAAAACCCATCCGCTTGACGTTTTTCAGTCTCTGCGACTAACCTTTCTGACACCGGAGAAATGGGCTCCCTTGACTTCGAGGGCACAGAGGGCCATGGTGATTCGAGACTCTGGTCATGGTAATTGATATGCACGTGACAATGTGGGGAAGACGTGTTCGCGAACGCGCTCGGCAGCACCGCGTTCCATGGACGCATCCCGTGGAGCGCATTCAACGAAGAGCATCTCAGCAACTTCTTCCTATCAAAGCAGCTATTCCAAATGGTGGCCGTACTGCCGCCAGATTTGCTTGACCTGCTTCAACAGCAATGTCCATGCCGCGAACCGCAAATTGTACAACTGGCAACCTACTACAATGTGAGCGGTTTGCACACTCCAGCCTTCGAACCTGCCTGACCACCCACGCAGAATGTTTCTCCCAGCCCACCACTCCTCGTCGCATACGGCCTCGAGCAGTCAAGCAAACGAGAAGTCATCATCAACGTGTTACGAGCACGAGAGGTCAATCATGCCCTCATTAAGACCAAAGAGTGCCTTTCCCAGAGGCATCTTCTCTCCAAGATCTTCGCAGCGTGCATAACAACGCTTGGATATGATGATCAGATTGACCGATATGAGAAGATGGACAGTATTAATGCGCTTTTGGGCAACCTGCGCCGATTATTTGAGAGGGCAGAGGGAAGGAAATTCGTGGTTGTCATTGAGGATGCGGACGACTTGAAGCAGCCTGGGCCAACGCTGCTCCCTGCTCTGGCACGGCTGGGGGATATGGTACGTAAATTCGCACGAGAGATATGCTGCACCGCTGAAATGGCACCAGATACCTGGATTCGCTGTTATATTGACTGTCAACTCCCCCTGGCCGCCAACTCTCCACAAGGCCGGTGTACCCTACGTCCATTTCCCACCATATACCAGATCTGAGGCCCTATCAATTATTACATCTCGGCTGAAGCCACCTCTTCCTCTTTCGCTGCAACATGAAAAATATGTGGAGGAGAGTGTACTATTGAAGCTTTATCCTCAGTTTGCCGCAACAGTGTACGACTCTTTAATATCATCCACGTCCTCAACATCAATCCTCTCTTTCCAATCAACGTGCAACAAACTATGGCCACGCTTCATCGAGCCAGTCATCTCGCCCACAGAGGCAATGGCCAATCCGAAATCATGGAGCTTCTCTCGACTATTAGTCCACCATCGCAGTCTGTTTCAGTCCGAAGGCGAAGAAGCATTACACCATACATTGACGAGAATATCGCAACGGGAAGGTCATGAAGATAGCTCCTTGTCACCTCGAGCGGATCCGCCCACTCATAGCCCGCCCCTCTTGAAGCACTTCCCGACGCTCGTTCTCATTTCCGCCTACCTTGCAAGCCACACCCAACAAAAGCACGACATCCTGCTCTTCTCACGTCTGAGCTCTAGCTCAAGCAACAAAAGAATTCGCAAGACGCCCACGAAGAGGAAATCCGCGTCGACTCCGACCGCGACACCCAATAAGGATCCATCAACCCCAACCAAATCACCACGCACCAAGTCAGTCTTTTCTGCGGCCGCAAACCTAGGTATTCCACGGCCGTTCGGCCTCGAACGCCTTGTGGCGATCTTAAGGGCGATTCACCCGTATGGTGTGGCGCGTGGCCGAGGTATGACCGATCGGATATACCGCGAGCTTGGTGAGTTGGACAAACTCAGGCTCGTTGTGCGTGCTTCTGGCGCCGGCGGCTTAGTTGCCGCTGGTGAAGATGTGGCAGACGAGAAGTGGCGGGTGAATGTAGGTAGGGACTGGGTCTTAAGTACGGGACAGACGTGGGGCTTGGGTGTTGCCGAATACGAGTTGGATCAAGATTCGTGATGAGCTCACCGTCGCGTCCGTTGCGATCAGATCCTGGATCGATCTAACAGGTAGTCCAGCCTAAGTCCATCTTAACAGACCCTCGATGAAAGCGATATTTGCAAGCTTGGACGGAGCCTGGGTCAAACGGAGTATGCACTTCCACCTTCTCAAATACCATGAAGTTGCAAAGTGTCCCGTGCGGAGACTACACTGTAGCGCCGGACTGGACGTTGATAGCTTGGCTTTCGCATTCATCGCCTCTTCGGGCTTGCCTGCGCCAGACATATCAAGAGGAAGCCATCTTCGTCACCAGACTCTGCATCTTCACGCGTCTTGTAGCCATAACTCGCCTGCTTCCGGTCGCAACCCCTCTGTGTGGAGTGTCACCAGTCGGCGAGCGGAGAGAGGCATGAGCCATGGACTTCAACTTCACGGCTTATCTGGCCAAGCTGGATCCTACTTATGAATATCAGATCGAAAAGCTCGCTGGCGGCGTTGTTAACGTCACCGTACGAGCGATTAAAGTGGCCTTTGCCTCAGGAACTGCCAAAGCGCTTATATCAGACCGACATGAAAACCTGAAAATGGGCGAGAGCCTGTTCGAACCTGGCCATGGCCGATTCCCGGACCAGCAAACGCTCATTTTGAAGCACGCGCCACCTTTCATTGCGGGAGTTGGTGAGCATGCTCCTATGTCTCAAGAACGCCAGGTATATCCTACTCACCGTAGGCTTGTCCTTGCATATAGTTGCTCAACGTCAAGCAGATGATTGAAGCTGCCGCTCTTGGTCTTTTCCTCCCAGCCTCGCCCGGGAATGGACCCCCGGCATCTCTACATCGAATCGTGGTGGAATCAGGCGTCATGGTCCCAAAACTACTTCATTACGATCCTGGCAATCACATCCTTGTTCTGTCAGACCTCGGGCACCTTCCAGACATGTCCCAGATCTTCATCGACCTAGGAGGATTTACGCCCGGACCCTCTAGTGCAGCATTGAAGGCACCTCCATATGCCCCTAGATTAGGCTGCTCGCTCGAGGCTCGGCAGACCCAGAGCTTTCGAGACGCTGGCGAGAAACTGGGCAGCTTCTTTGCGCGCTTGCATGACCCTGGCACCCACCGCTCCGTCACGGAGACAGGGCCAATCCCCCCACCGGACGGCAGTGGCGATGACAGAAAGGCCCCATATATCTTCCCGTCGCTGCCTGAACTGAAAAGCATCGTTCATGATCATGCAATCAAGCCGCTCCTGTCACAACTCCTCAACTTTCCCTCGCTTCTCGATGAAGCAGAAGCAGCGGGCATATTCGCCGCAGTGGAAGCAGATTTTCTTCGAACATGCCCACTAGAAGAACAATGTTTTGTCCTGGGCGATTGTTGGACCGGAGCAGTGTTGCTTGACCTCAGTCCTGCCGCCGGCGCTATGGGCGTGGGCGTGGGTGTTATCGATTGGGAGTTCTCGAACACAGCAGGTCGAGGAATCAATGGGGACGTCAGCCAATTTCTGGCCCACCTGGAATGTCTACGAGTCGCTGCGCATACTCGCGAAGTCCAACTCGTGAGTGGTCACTTATCAGCTTTGAACGCCATCGTGGAAGGCTTTGTGCAGAAATACGAGACCTTCCAGACAAAGGAATTTGACGACAGTATCATGCGATCCGCATACCTATCACACGGCGCGGAGATTGTCAATTGCGCCTTCTGGAAAACGTGGATCTGCGAGGATCCCCAATGCCCGTCTTGTGTCCAGAAGTCCGGATCTTGCCCTGAGCCCGAGGTGCAATGCAATCTTGTCTCGAAATTGGTAGATCGGGGACTCTCTTTCTTGAGGGCTGCTGTTGCCAAAGATCCTCGCACGATGACGGCTAAGCTTAGACAGGGCGCCTCAACCTCGGATTTAGGTGGCGCGCACACGGCGGCGGGCTTGTACGATTTTTTCGAACAACCTTGAGTTAGCATCCGTGTCCAGCCACAGCTGGTGTGGCACGAAATGCTCGTGGATGCAAGAGGTCCTTACACCAAGTTCTGATCAGTTATTTGGGTAAATCTGACTGCAGTATCAAATATAGTCGTTCCGTCTCTGGCTGGTGCTCACAGTGATTATGCTCGTTGTAATCATGAATGCGCCGCGACTCGCGAGCAGATATGCTTCGTCTGTCTTGGTACTCGTACCTGGGGCTGTAATTGTGTCGCCAGCATTCTCTCCGATCGCCTATTGCGGAGTAGCCACGTTGTTTGCGCGGGTTAAGCTTTTGATACCGTGACGCAATGAGTTTGAAGACTCCCGGAGAAAACAAGATGTCTGATTGGACATGGATTACTGGCTAGCTTGCGAGCTAGACCTAATTTGTCCGGCGTGGCGTTATCATCACGTGATACGCTCAGAAATCTGTGTGTCGAACTTCGTCCTGTGTTGCTGGCCACCAGTCACCATCGAACTCCTTCATCTCGTTGCACAGCACTGGCAATCTCCTATTAGCTGTGCCATGGAGGCACTCAGTTACAGTGTACTGGAGCCTTAAGCGGGTATTGAACCACGAGGCAATATGCCTCCCAGCCTTCATGGCTACTACTTCGATCCCGAAAAGAATCGATATTTCAAGATCCAGGCAAACCAGGTCGCGCCTCCGGGGTCCAAATACAGTCGTCAGGCAGTGAAGGCCGAGAAGGCCATCAAAAAGGACCAACAGCGCGTCGAACGAAACCAGCGCGCGAAACTCGCCACCACAGTAACGAGGTCCAAATTCCTGCAACATCCGCTGCTCTCTTTCGACAGACGACTTGGCGACCTGCGACACAGTGGCAGAACCAGGTTCGTTGAATATTATGCCGCCAGTCTTCAAGGCGGAGAAGCAATAGGCCCGGGTGATGAAGTCCACTCATTTGGAGCAGACTACGGCCCCTCAATCAGACCCCGCTCAGGCTATTTCGCAGTTGATCACGGTTCTGGGATCCTGTTCGGAGATTTCTCAAAGCGGATCCGCTGTATTCAGCCCACCGGGGCCTTGTACGCCTTGTGTCGCGATGGGTACGCCATCGATGAGCAGCGATATCCCGCTGAAGAGGGCCGCTGGCGCAGTACCCGCCACCCTGAATCAACCGGAGCGCTGTATCCATTAGAGCACCGGCACAGATTGCACTCAACGAACGGCGTCCAAGTTGTCGCGTCCATAGGGAGTGGCATGGTGGCATGGGTGGAGAGCCGATCTAGGACCTCGCGCCTCAAAGTGGCTACCCCGCGACCATCACGGCGCTCTGGCTGCTACCAGGTCGAGGAGTCAGAATTTGACAACAGGATCGTGGACCTCGCCGTGCAGCCTGCTGGCGGTGGAGGCGGCCCCCAAATCAAACACAACATCGCCCTCGCGACGGAGAGTTCCGCGTGGATCATGAACTTGAGCGACTTTCGGTTTGGCCGTGCACAGTACCTACTCAACCAAGACGCCAGGATCAAGGACCTTATGAAGATACGATTCCTGGACCACAACGTCCTAATGTGCGGTACCCGGTCCGGCAAGGTGCTGCTGCTGGATCTGCGTCAGCCGCCGTATTCCCGAACGCGGGTCGCGTCCACGCGAATCCAACACTCCAGCGCGATTACCAACCTGCGGGCCTTGGCGGGTGGGTCGTCAGTTCTCCTCGCCGGTCTAGGCAGTACGAGCGTCTACGATTTGCGATTCACGCCGCTGCCCGGTCCGAAGTGCCATCTTTCGTATCCGGACACCCATTCCCCCGCCGTGCTTTCCTTCGACGTCCCCGAAACGCGGCGCCAGAAGCAGTACGACCTGGGCTGGGCTTACGATCCAGAAATGAACATCGTGGTCTCCGCGTCGACCGACTATGTGAAAAACCATCGCGTCGGGATCTGGAATGCCGGCACTGGGAGAATGGTTCCAAGTCCGTTGAACGAATTTGTGTTTGACAGGCCTGTGAAGTGCGCCGAGATCGCGAGGGTGAGAGACGGGCCGAAGAGTATCCTGCTCAGCGGTCCTTTCGCGGGAAGTATCATGGAGTGGAGTGCCCAGCAGCTCGACCAGGAGAGTGAACAAATTAAACCCTGGAAGATTGAGAGGGGGAGTGATGAGGATGGTGACTAGAAATAGAAAGTGCGGACCGACGATGGATAGCGGCGACTCGCACGCACGCACGCGCACACACATTTAACGACTTATGATCACGCGAAAAAGAACAACACAACCACCTTCCAACCAGTGAATACAGCATATGATACGACACGACACGACACGACACAACAGGGCATTCCAAGCTGGTAATACTCTAGGAACACAGTACCCAGACGCTTAGGAAGGATGATTTTCGAGGGCAGCTTGGCTCCAGGATGCGCGGGACATCCGCTGAGTTGTGAGTTGGGCGAAGTTGAGCGTCACGACGCCGGCTAAGACTGGGACTCCTGTGCACAGCAGAGCTGAGACCAGGTGAAGTGAGTTTCGGTACCGATCAGATCAGATCACTTCGCTGGAGTGGTGATGGTAGCTGGGCGGGGGAGGGTAAAAGAGCGAGAATCCGGGTTTCAGACGGCACAAATAGTGAGCGGCATCGATCGTCAGCAGATAATCACAGCAACAAAAAAGAATCGCTATGAGGTCAGCTTTACAGCGTCTTTTTGGGTATCTTAGTTCCCTTTTAATCCTCGCACCATTTCTTCTCGGGCAACAGGTCTTCAATCTCGATACAGGATCTTGATATCGGACGGCAGGCGGGTAGTCGGTGGAATTAGTTGACTATCCCCCCCACAAGAGGCATCCTTGTTATGGTTCTTTTTCCGACGCTGCATCCATCTTCGGACAGTCGCATTTCGATCTCGTTGTGTCTTTTGACTGTTGCTTGCGTACACATGTGCACATGACCCGGTGGGCGGATCGAGGTGAGGTGCAGGCTGCGCCGTCGATTAATCCAGCGAGATGGACTGGTTGCTTAAAATCGGAGCGAATCAATCCCTCGTCAGCCACGCCGAGATTCCAGGGGCATTTGGTCACTTGACAGGGGGCCCGAATGCTTGATATGTCATTCGCGAGGCTGCACTGATCGTGATCGTGTATTTCGAATAGATATGCCGGATTCTGTCACATTCACCACACCAGGTCGAGGGGCGGTGTGGTTATGATTGTGGTTGTCTGCTGTTGCGACGGTTTAGCGTCCACTGTTCATCTAGGCTCTCGGCGACCTTGAGTGCTGTTCAAGTCTCAGCTTACGACTCTCGAGCTGAATCTGATTTCTATTGCTGTTGGCTCATGTCGTCTACGTCGACGCTGGCCTACTGAGCGTTCTCTGTGGCATCGCCGTCCTTCATCCTCAATTCTCGCAACAGCTCATTGACCCCCTTCTTCTCGCTTCCGCCGGCAGCAATGCCTCCCTCGTCGTCCTCGAGTCGCTCGATCCGTGGTTTGCCTCGCTCTGAATTTGCGTAGTCGTCTTTCTCGAATTTCACCACCGCCCATGTCAACTTGAGACTCTCCTCCCAGCCTTTGGCATCTCTCTGCTTATGGCGGACATGACCTGTACGAGGGTTTGTGAATGTCCATTTCTGCTCCAGCATCCTCAGGAGTTCGGGCGAGCGAGGTTGGAGCAATTGGAGATTTGCAATGCTGAAGTAGCCCGTGAACCTGAATGTGCGGATCTTCGTGGAGTCAGGCTCGTAAGGTGGACGACGGACTTGGGTGAAGACGGCAATGGGATGCCTCTCGTTTGCCTCTGCTCCGGGCATGACTTGTGAAGCGCTAGTGGCAGTGGGGGTATGGTTCTCCTTGATCAACTCCGGTGTCTCTGCCTCACCTGGCGTGATGCTGGGCGCTTGTGCTGGTGGTTTAGCGATACTTTCACCATCTTCGACATCGATACCCGGGGTTAAAGTCGGATGGTCATCTGCTCGATTCGCCGATTGTGCAGGCAACAATTCCAGGCTTGACTTGGTGTAAATGATGCCATCAGTTTCCCAGCGTGGGTTTGCGTCCTTGAAGAGCAAAACATAGGCTAGAGCTCCGGGTGTTGCAGCAGAGTCGTGAAGTGTTTTGGTTTTTCTATTTCCAGCTCCGCTCCTGGCGTCATCTTGTGGCCAGAAGTAATGTTGAATTTCTCTGATAGAATAGAGCTCTTCCTCTGGGGCCTGATGAGACTTCCTAGGCTGTGGTCGAGCGTTGTAATTACCGCCACGGAGACTTGAGGAGGTAGTGTCGCCGGGAATGGAGGCGCTGTTGTCACCGCGGGGACCCGTGGAGACTGGCAACGCGGATACGGATCTGCTGCTGCTGCTTTCGGCACGCGAAGCATTTGCATCGTCACGGCTTTGACCTTGTGCACGCCGGGCGGGCGGAATGTAGCGGTTGGCCATGGCTGGTCGTAATAAGCTATGATCTGAAACTACCGAGCAAGCAAAATACAAGGCACGATATAGTGAGAAGGGTAGTGATCTGTTAACTGAGGAAATGTAATCTCATTCTTGCTTTGAAAAGAGCTTGTCAGAATACTGAGGAGCCAACACGTCGCGGTGAGAGACCCGGCGCCTCACCTTAACATCTTGTAGGCCGGTTGCGATAGAGCGTGAGGTAAGGCGAGGATGAAGGAAGAATGGTGCTGAGAAGCCAGCCTTGCCAAGGTGTCGCAGCTCAAGCCCGTTGCGGTCGAGCGTGATGCCGCCCTGTGCTTCCCCCCGGCTGCCCTTCGCCCGTGTCTCACCCTCCATCTTGGATTTTTGCCCGCTTTGCTCGTGGTGCAGCACCGATTTCGGCCCGTCTACCAATGAGAATACACCCACGCCAAAATACGTCTTCATCTACCTACTCCTGCTCCACCATCGAGCTAAGCCAGACTTGCTTTCTGCTTTCAATGCTGGACTGGAGCCTGATTGTTGCCTGAACCTCGCCGAGATAGCGTGAGCAGCTTTACCCGATCACCTGATGTAAAAGAGGCCGGCAAGAAACAAAAACAAACTCGTCATTTCTCCATCGGGATATCTTGTCAAAGCCAGCCAACTGACGCCGTTGACCCGTCAAGAGCTGTCTACCTGCCATCATGGCACCACAAGGAACAACGTTTCCCGTCGAGGGCGGATGCTGCTGTGGAGAGCTTCGATACTCTCTGGCCACGGCACCTATGGTGGTTCACTGCTGCTAGTAAGTTCGGTTACAGCTACAAGCCGCAGAGATCTGCTGAACCACCAAAAGTTGCCGATGGTGCCAGAAGGAGTCGGGCTCATCGTTCGCCCTGCATGCCATGATCGAGACGGACCGAGTGAAAATACTCAAGGGCGAAGAAGAATGGGATGATGTGCCAAGTCACAGCGGCAAAGGACAGCGAATTGCACGGTGCCCGCGATGCAAGATTGCCATCTGGAGTATCTACCTTGGCTCCCAGGCGAAGGACAAGATCCGCTTGGTCGATGTCGGTACACTGGACAACCCGGATGCATTCCCGCCCCACGCGCAAATATGGACCTCAAGCAAGCAGCCTTGGATCGTGCTCTCCGATACCATCCCGTCCGCCGAGGGTGAGGAGTACGACCTTGAGAAGGTTTGGTCCAAGGAGAACATGGAGAGGTTGTCCAAGGTGCGCGCCCAAGCCAGTGACTAGGCCAAGACCATCGCAAGCGCACTCTCGAGCTATGGGATTCGACGGAGCCTTGTACAACCACAAACAGTGCTGATCACGGATGATAGCTAGCTGGCACATACTTTCTGAGGCATGCTAGCCTTTTCTCTACTGAAACGCAGCTGTGCTTGGGGAGCGCCACCGTCAACACCTTCGGGTCAAGGACAGAGCTAGAACCACATGTCATAATTTTGACGTAGAAGAAAAATTCCGATCAATATCATTGTGCTCCTCTACCCAAGATCTCCGCAGTATTGTATGTCCAAATCTATGCGCTGGCAGATTTTGCGTCTCTGTGTGTGCTTCTCGGCTCTGATTGCGTGCTGACCCGGCCAGGCCCCGAAGGACAAAGTGCCCCTAAAACTTCAGCCTTGGGGCAAGCCCAGCTGACAAGTGGTGCGGCTGAAAACGCCTTGGACATCAAAACTTGACCACGCAGAGACCTTCAACAGCCCTTGCACGTCCTTCAATTCGTTCCTCGTCCAGATCACCGGCACCGTCATTGCCATCTGCGGCAAGAACACACTTGATGTGCGCATATGCCGACACAGCACAGAACAGCTCTGCCCCTCCTGGTGGCACATTCAGCAGTCCTCCAAGCACCCGCCGTGGTCATGTCGATCGTGGGCGGTCGTCTTGATATACGGCACGATAACCAGCTTCGGCCGTAGGATGTATGATGCTTCCACTCGCCGGTGGCGTGATATACATGGCGTTCTTTGCACCACTGGCATGGAGGATTACACAACCTGTGGCCGGACGTTCTCCACCACCAAGCTTTGACCGAAGAACTGGCCAAGGATAGTCGGGTCAAAGCCGCTGGAAACATCCGTATAGGTGGAGTTATACCCCCATCGCCTGACGGATTTCTCTGTCGGATCATTTCGGTGCCTTCCCTTCGTGACATCTCCTGAAAGCCTGACTGTCCCCATCTCGTCTGGCTCAATGAGGGCGCGACACGATCTCAAAACATTCGCGGTAGATCAGGGCTATTCCTGCGCCTCGTGTGAGGTACCCGACGTAGGGTGGAGGTAAGTAGAAAGGACTGATGCGAAGTCTTGTTATGACATTGATACATTTTGTGGTTGTCTATATACCGAGTAGCTTTCGCAAAATTAGTTTGGGATGTCGCCATCTAGTTGTCCTCGAGCCGTCACCGAGCCGTATATCGTGTATGTGTATGTGCATGTGTATATCCAAACCCCAATTTGTGTAACGCCCTTCCTTCGTTATAATAACCGCTTCATACCTTCTCAATGTTGCTTTTGTCGTCCACGGCATACTGATCGACGGCGCTGACAATATGCGGATTGAGCACGAACGGCAAGCTGCAATGACAGACAATCATCAGAGCCATCGGTACGATCGCCACCGGTTGTGTAATCCTCCATGCCAGTGGTGCAAAGAACGCCATGTATATCACGCCACCCGCGAGTGGAAGCATGACAAGGTACATCCATTTGAACTTGCGCACGATCTTGGGGATTTCCTTGAAGAAGTTTGAGTTCTCGACTTCCTTTTTGGTCATCTCCCAGGTCATTTCGTACCCGACGATGTGGGCGATCAAAGCTTTGTTGACGTGGAAGCTGAGGCCATAGAAGTAGAAGCAGTACATCGGCTGCCATCTGAAATTTTCCCAGAGCGAGCCAAATAATGATCGTTCGCCGATGCGGAATCGCATAATGGCCAGGGCGATATTGCTGAGGATCCAGAACACCAGGACCACGGAGAGAAAGATGGACCATGACGAGGTGTAAAATTTGTCCAGATCATCCCAGTAAAGGCCAACCAGAACATAGTTGGCAATAGTGTAGAAGAAGCCACTACCGATGGCATAATCTGTGAGACAAGGGTGTCAGCTCGGAAGTCCACTGTCCGTAAGTGACAATACTCACATGAAGTCATGTATGATATGATGCTGAGCTTCGAAGACCAGTGCATATCGCAAAACAGAAATTTCCTGAATAATGAAGTAAAAGGACCCCTCCAGAGCCACGTCCAAATGGGATTGAACAAGAGTTCACTGTCGCCGTAAGAGTATCTTTCCCATCGACTGATTTCATCGTATATCGTAAGAGAGACTTGCTCCTTGAACTCGTCTTGATGATAGGAAGCGTATCGAGTGACCCAGTTGGCGCTTTGAAGTCGAATGCTCATGTTGAAATCCTCGGAAATGTGGTATTCAGACCAGTACATGACATAGTTCGGATCGCCCGTATCGATTGCGACGTCTTGGAGCGCTTTCCAGCGCACGAAAGCGTTGTGGCCGACGAAGGGTGCGCATTCACCATTGCTGACTTGGAACCGAATCTGCGCATAACACATTTTGGCAAAATAAGTAGCACCGTTCTCGAAGAAATCTCCGGACACCTGCGTGACACTGGTGTGGTGCTGCACGATAGCGACTTCTGGCGAGAGGAACATTTCTGCCGCGCCGTTGATCAAACAATCCCGGGGCTTGGGGGATATGTCAGCTCAATACTCGCAACCAGGTGTCCATGAACTTACAACCCGAGTATCGGAATCACACATCAGGATGACTTCGCCTATACGGATGTTTCCAGCGGCTTTGACTCGACTATCCTTGGCCAGTTCTTCGGTCAAAGCTTGGTGATAGAGAACGTCCTCCTCCGCCGGGTCGATGAAGACTGGGCTTCCATCTTTGACTTGGCAGTGGGCATGCACGAGTCTTGTGAGAGTTCGCTCGACCTTGTTGGCAAAATTCATGCAGAAGTTCGAGTTTGAGGCTTTCTTGAATCGCCCGGTACGAAAGTATCCGTTCTCGCCGTTCATTGGTCGGGCGACCCAGCTGCGGTCACAGTCAGTAAAGGAGTTGCCAGACAGCTGTGTATGACACTTACCCAATGTTGTTGGCTTCGTACCATTCGATGCGAGTTTGTGCGGCAGCAGGGTCGTTATGAAGGAGGTATCCGAGGCCATCATCCGTGATGAAAATATTGGCCTTTCCTCCTTTCAACTCATAGTCTGAGACTGCGGCCATCAGACTTCGGACCGTTGGGATGACGACCAGCTCCAGTGACTCCTTGTAAACAGCCATTTGGATGGTGACTCGTGGAGGCGTGAATCCTTGATCATACGCTTGCTTGAGGTTTGGTCTGTTGCTGGAGAAGAATCGTGTGTTGGTGAAAAGGCCAGTGATGGGTCCAAAAAGCTGGAAGGCATAAGTCATCAGAGACAGAGAGAAGAACATAGCCACGACTAGGGTCAGTGGCTCGAAGGCAATCCAGACGAATCGCATGCGATCGCCGTCTGTCAGCATCTCGAGGACGAGATGAGATGTGGTGTAGCCGAAAATGAGGAAGACCAGGAAAAATATCGAACAAGCCATGATGATGGCGCCATAGAGCTTGACTGGGCGGTCGAGGGATTCTTTTTCGAGCTCTTGTTCTTCCAAGTCTGAGATCTCTGTGACTTCGGTTGTGAATCTGTCCTTCTTCGATTTGTCCCACAGGCTTAGAGAACTCGCAGTCAAAGCTCTGGATGTGTTACGGCCGGCGGTGAACGGAGCAGCCCCCCATATCTAATGTACAGTCAGTACTCTTCTGGCTGGCAGACAACATACACCAGTCTCGGTTGTCGGAACTCACCAGTTTCATCAATTCCTCTTCCGTGGCGACCGCTTGTTGCAACACCTTGTCAGCTTCGTCATGCCATACTAGAAGAATTCTCTCGGTTCTGATTAATGCCGCGTAGGGAAATCTTCGTGCCTGAGCAAGCCCAATCCGCATGAGGTTGGCCATGCAGTCGACGACTTGGAGTTCGAGGCCATCACCAAGCGTGATTCCATGATCTTCGTCGCCGATGACATCGAAGATCGCCTCTGTGGATTCCGTAGCAATGGCAAAAGCTGCCTGGACGCCAAGTTTTGCAACCGTGCGAAGCAGCGTGTCCGGCAAATCCTGTGGCTCGACGCTGTAGGTGCCATTGGATTGACGCAGGAGGACACCGAGTGGCCTTTTTGGCAGGTTGATATCGAACCACCCATTGGCAACACCTTTTCCATAAAGGAACTTTGTCATCTAAGCCTCGATTAGCTGAGCTTTTCTAGCATTTGCGAGAGCTCTTACCGTTCGGTGCCTCAGTGCTTCATCGAAGTTGGCTCTGGTCAGGCGCCTGCTCTGGTGGCTCGACACGGACACTCCTGAAGAATTCTCCTGCGAAAAATGCAGATATTGAGGTCTCGCCAGCGGCGTGGAGGCACCTGCCTCCGAGAGTGAAGCCATCGGTGGTGTTGGTAGAAGCAAAGAAGCTTGAACTCTACATCCGCCGAACACGTCGAGGGCACCGAGGCTTGTCAAAAAGTAAGAACGATGAACTCCAGATGAACGGAGAAGGTTTGTTTACCGGAAAAGACGGTGGCTTTTCGCCATCTCCCATCCTGGCTCCCATCCCGGCTACCATCCCAGGAGACCCCTGAGTGCGAGGCGTCGACTTCCCGCATGCAAGTTGCGCACCCTGTCCGGATGCGGGATCCTGCTCGCCTTCGACCATCGCCGCGTCCCGCATTGTCTGATTTCCAAGGCCATGGTCGCGTGCATCTAGCACAGCCGTTGAACGTGGCGCGTCGCGGTGATTGGATGTGTTCTTACTGCAGGAACGGAGCTGAGATCCACCATGGCGTGCCAGCCCCGGATAAGGAGGCTTCCGCAACTCAAACTTGGAGATCCCGTGGCTAAGACTTTCTGGGCTGAGACACGGCATGGTGTCGGATGTTCAATCTCTGGTTCAGGCAGAGGCTATTCATGGATCTCCGGGCGGCCACCCAGCAGTGACAGCACATTGTCAGCCCGCCACGCAGACATCGATGTCCGTTATCACCACCATGGCTCTGTCTGCGTCACCAATGATATCTCACAGCCGGAGGATCAGCCACTCGGATCAGCACTGCTCAGAGACATTGTATCTGCTTTCCCAGGCGACACCCTAGCACCTACCTCATGTGCGATAAGAATATTCCCTATCTTGTTGAAACCCGGTTTTCACGTCCTCGCTAACGGGCTCTTAATTTCACGCTCAAACGTGTGAACTGTCCCAATGGAGGTCTGTACAGGGTTCATGCGCCGAGAGCAATATTGTGGCTGGCATGGCTGGACATGCGTCTCCAATGAGAACAGTCTCTAAGAGCACATGAAAGTCGCCACCCATGCCGATCGCTGTCGGTGAACTGCCAACAACAGCTCTACGCAAAAGTTGAATGCCGCTACATTATCATTTGTCCCGCAGTCACCTTGACGGCTTCTTGTGTGTCAGTCAGTCTCGTGCAAAGACGAGAGAGAAGATGACGTCGCCGATCGCAAACTCCGACTTCGTCTTTGCAGCGCATCGAGCAAGTCATCTAAGTCCCCAGATGCCCAGTCACAGCAACAGCGAGGTCGCGTCGATAGAGAACTATGGCTACAATCCTACCCGAGACACTTCCGAGGAGGATCTCTTCCGAGGCTTCAACAGCTACCGTGTGAGCGGTACGCGCAACCATGAGTTCAAGACTTATCTGCTGGACGGAAAGTTAGTTGCTCTTTCCATCTGTTCCCCTCTCTAACTACGCGAGCATCATTGACATAAAGCAGGATTGAGAAACCTTGGACTGCGGACAAGAAATACAAAGCGCCTCGCAAGGGCAACTGGTATATCCTTGGAGGGCTTTTCCTTGCGATAGCTCTCAGCGCTGTTGTGAACTGGAGGATCGCGGTCGGCGTTCCCAACCACGAGGTTCGGCTTCCCATGTTGCGTCTGACTGTGGTTCACTGACACCGAGTTTCCCTTTGCAGTATTGTCTCGTCTTAGACGATTCCTTCAGCACCCTCGACAAATCCATCTGGCGTCATGAAGTCCAGCTTGACGGGTTTGGTACGGGCTCATTCGACTGGACAACAACTGATGGCCGAAACGCCTTTGCTGATGGAGATGGACTTCACATTGTTCCCACCTTCACAACTGCCACAACCGATATTACGGAAAGCCAAATACACAATGGGTCAGTAGTTGCACGGCCCCTGAGCTGCGGAAAGATTCTAACCTGTGGATCAGTTATCATCTGAACTTGGGCCAGTCAAAACATGGTGACGGTTCATGCACAGCCAACAAATCTGCGCAATACTATGCCGATGAATGCAGCAGGAACTCCAACATTTCCTCCCACACAATCATAAACCCCGTGAGGTCAGCACGCCTTACTACGCAAGGTGCCAAATCGATCAAGTATGGTCGTGTTGAAGTCGTGGCCAAGCTGCCAAAGGGCGATTGGCTCTGGCCGGCAATCTGGATGATGCCACAAGATTCAAAATATGGGATCTGGCCTCTGAGTGGCGAGATTGATATTATGGAAAGTCGCGGTAACGCACGTGGCTACCGAAACGGCGGAAGAGAGACAGTCTCAAGCACGATCCATTGGGGTGAGCGAAACTCAGTCTCGGGTTCGAGAGTGATCTTGTTGAACTGACACACGTCAGGTATCTCGTGGAAGACCGACAACTTCTTCAGAACTACACAGAAACACAAAATTCAAAGAACAGACTATTCTGATGGTTTCCACACGTTCGGCCTGGAGTGGTCCGAAGATTACCTTTACACGTGGGTCGACAATCGACTTCAGCAAGTTCTCTACGTCGACTTCAAGAAACAGGATCTATGGCAACGAGGCCATTTCCAAGGTGACTACGAGAACTCGACACAACTTACAAATCCTTGGTTTTCAGGCGGAAAGAATGCGCCTTTCGATCAGGAATTCTACCTGATTCTCAATGTTGCGGTCGGGAGTCGCAACGGCTGGTTCGCGTACGTTTTGGCAGCCTTGCTTCTGTGTTTCATCATGGCTGACACATGATATACAGGGACGGAGTTGGTAGCAAGCCATGGGTTGACGGAAGAGACTCTGCAGCCTCTGACTTCTACGGCGGTGAGTCCAGGGTGACCTGTTACCTCTCACAATGTATGCTGACACATCAATTAGCCCGATCGGACTGGGAATCGACGTGGGGAACGGGAAACGACCGCGGTCTGACGGTCAAGAATGTCAAAATGTGGCAGCAAGGTAAATGTAGCACATAGAGCACAAATGGGATGTAGGACTAGCACATAAATGGGAGGTAGACTGGCACACGAAATGGGGTGTAGAAAAGCACACGCATGGGATGTATATACGAGGTAATGGGAGGGCATTTTCGAGCCTTCGGTCATGCTGAAGTAAAGACGTCCGGAGTATAGTCATGAAATGCATTGGTCTGAGAGTCCGGTCCGCCCCCCCTCCCACTACCAAACCCGGCAAATCCGGCTCGGCGTCGAAACGAAACTGCGAATGACTAAGCTCGAGTGGGTATGGCTGAACACCTACGGAAAACTACGACACTTTACTACGTACACTTGGATATTCGGGCCGGTCTCAAGGCAATCCTGGTACGAGTTACATCTACGTATCATTCTTGCGTGTTGTGGTTTTGACGTTATTGGGGAATAACTCGCCTGCATGCGCATGGTACGTAGCCTGCCTCTGCCACGATGGTCTGCGCGTCGGGATGCAGACCGACCATCAATCAGTCCGAACGCTTGGTGAGGAGTGACTGCGGCGTGGATTCCCAGGAATCGCCCCGTCGTCATATACAGGTACGGGTGCGGTGACGGTAGGAAAGGCTGTCAAGGCAGTACCTCATATTCAACATCTGAAAAGGGGCCGCCAAAGTCACTCTGGGCAATATTTATCTCCTTGCTGAGTGTCCTTGAACTGATCGAATTGAGGATCCTTCGTTCGTAGGCCTACGGCTATACCTGAAGAATAGAGTTTGTGATAGAAATAATGAGCCTGTGAATGCTAGATCAAGACGCCGATGGGAACGAGTTGGTCGGTCGCGGTGTGCACGATATCCTACAGTATATATATTTAGGCGGTTCGTATAACGTCCTCTCTCTGCGCCTCATATCAGCAGATCGATGTTCAGTTGCGTGGTTTGCACGTTTCTCGACGCCATACCCCCTGGCCTATTTGTCATTGTCGCATGGAATATTAGACGTTGCAGGCTCCTCACCTGCACGGCTTCCTTCTCAACGAGGGGTTAAGAAACGAAAACGATAGGTCTTGTTGCTGACCTTGCGACATGCGATACAACCCGAGACTTCAGTTATAGGTAAAGAAATGCAACTCCTCAATAGTCATTCGTGGGGAGGCGAGTATCATCATGAGGCTGTCTGGACCTTCTGGCAACGACGAGGGTTTAAGCGATGCGAGGCTGGACATTGTCAAGGGTTCATGCGACTGGTGTCGGGCAGCTCTGCTCGGACCGGAACATCCTTTGAGAACGACATACCTGTTCGAGCCATAGGCGACATACATGAGCTGATGCGAACGCAAATCTTATGTATATTCCCAGGTGATGACAGTTTAAGCGCAGATATCGGACGTTGAAGCGGCCCGGGACGAGGTGGGCCATCGGCACACAACATAGACACTTGGGTCCATCACAATAAGCGCAGTCTCGCAATATTGAGTAGATTAGAGTGCGCTGCCAAAGGAGCTCGACGGGAATCTGCAGGTCGATGATGACACGAAAATACAAAGTGGACAAACGCTCGCTGAAACCCACGCCCACCGCCAGCCTTTCCCTGCAGCAGCTGAAACACTTTCCCGGACAAGCACGGACGTGACCCATCGGCTCTTCCGAGACGACAAGGAATTGAAGCACCATTCTTTCTCCGCAGCCATCTATCCTGGTAATGTTCAGCTGTGGTGACATTTTGGCTGAGGCTCTCAAGTCCCGTCCTTGGACGCCTGCATGTCCTTACTTGACTACCAGTCCAAGCCATCTGTGTTGTCATACGTCTGATCATTCGTTTCTATTCTAGCTCCCGTGCTGGAATCCAAAGCCCAAAACAGTCCCAGATAGAAGCGCCAGCGGGTTGTGGTATCATAGTGGTTGAGGATTGCATTGAGAATAGGTGCACACATGGTGATATCGACCGCTCGCCGTTCGTCCTAGGGCCGCTTCTGCCGAACCTCCGCTGTCCCCCTTCAATCCTTTGCAGAGCTGTGGATGCCGCCCTCTGGAACTTGAGTCGGCAAGATAGTACAGCATCCTCGTTCTTGAAGAAGGAAATACTACTGCCATATTGTTCTCTTGGCAACCGCGTTACTGCACTTGGCTGACGATTTCGCTCGCTTTCGCCAGGCTCTCCACCATTTGCTGACATTCCTTCCGTCGTCTGATGGTGTAGTCGCTCTCCTTCAGAAGGTCGTCAAGTTCCTGTGTTCTGTACATTTGTTCAAGCAATTCTCGCTGCATTTCGTCTTTCGTGTGCCTGTACACTTGTTAGCAATGATCACTTGATCACGCGGCGGGGAAAACGTACTGCACCAAGGCCAACATGATTGCCTTGGGCACCATATCGATCATAGTCCTCCGAACAATGTTGAAGTAACTGTTGATCAGCAACTTGATCACCTCTACCTCCTGGTTCTCCCGTTCTGACAAGGTTCCACTCGCTTTAAGCGTGGCTGGCGGCGGTTCCATGGCCGCCATCTTCTTCTTGTTCTTGCTGGCGAAGAACGAGCCAAAGAACCCAGAGTTGGTTTCTGTACCGTCGGTAGGCAAGCTGGGTGACCCGGATCTTGGAGGCACCTGTGGTGGTAGTGGCTTGCCAGTCTTGGGATCCACTTGAGTAGGCTTGTTTGCGTTGTGTCTGTCATTCACAATAGCCATTGCACGGTGACCATTGAGAAAATCTGGGTGGCCCGTGTTGATGTAGCATGCCTCCATTGCAACGAGGTCCCGGACCAGCTTGTTCGTGGGCTCCATTGACTTGCGGAAGAAGGCAACAACAACAGCATGGAATTTTTCCTTGAGCCCGGGATATCTTCGGAATAGCTGCTTCTGCAAGAGTTGTCCCAGGATGCGAATCAGCTCATCGTAGACCAGAGAAACACACTTCAACGAAGGCTCCTCCAGCCGTCGGATTTGTTGCTTAACTATCAGCTCGAAGGCGGTGGTTCCTACGAACAATGCAGGTGATGAGCCGGATGAATTGTAGAGTATCGTCCGAATGTCGATATCCTTGACTTGCTCAAAGGGGTCGATCGCCTTGATTCCGTTCGAGTACAGCTCGTGGTAGACGAAGGAGATTCGGGCCCCCCCTGACAGTTCATTGCTTGATAATTCGGCGCTATTTCCCTCCAAAACGGTTCTGTATTCATTGGCGAACTCGGTGATGATGTTGAGAATGATGTTTGAGCTGTTGTTACCGAGGAGGTCGCCAGCGCCCAGCTGTTCCAACTCCTGAGAGTATTTCTGCAAGGAGGTCGCAATGCGAGTCTTGATATCCGGTAATGTTTGCTTGATGTGCATCATAAGAATGAGGTTCAGCTTGCGGGCCAAGTATGGCGTGCCGCAGTACGAAGCCTTGTTCCGGTAGGAAGGATGGTTTTCGAAGAATTCCTTCTCGGCTTTCAGAGCCAGATCTATTCGCTTCTTGTTCTCGATATCACGTTGGCCTCGATTGACAACAGGGACGTAACCCAGTCGAAGAGGGATGATCCGGCCAGCAAGAATATCGACCACGTCGGTGCCAGCGTCCATAAGATCGATCTTTGTTAGGACGCCGATAGTTCTCTGACCCTCCGGGTCGACTTCTCGGGCCAGTTTCAACCCGTCAGAGTTGGCCAAATCGACATTGGCAGCTGTGACAGCGAGAATGATAGCGTTGGGCTTCGCTATTTGCTTAAGAACCATGTCTTTGATCTGCTTTTCGATATCTCTTGGTTGATCTCCGACTGGAACTTTTGTCAGGCCGGGCAAATCGACTAATGTCAATGTGAGGACGTTGGGCGAGTAGATCCGCAGGTTGATCGGTTGTGGTGAGATGCCGACATTTCTGCCTGCCTTGGCTTCTGTCTCCTTGACAATCTCGTCTCGGATCTTGTTGAAATCATAGAACTTTTGGCCTGGCAGATGAAGGAACTCTCCCCACTCGTCGACGTTGGCTTGCTTGTCGGAGGAGTCTTTCAGTTCCGATTCGGTAACACCATTCGTCTGTAGTTTGGCTGGTGCTGGCCTATTGATCAGTTGCAGGACGAGTGGTCGTCGTGTGACAATTCCGGAACCTCGGGGGAGACTGAGGCAGAAGTTAGAGACTCATTGCCAGGTTCAATAAATGTGAGGGATTGGATCATGCTCACAAGTCTCTACCCACTATGTTCTCAAGCACCGAGCTCTTTCCACTGGACTGTGAGCCTACGACAACAATCTGGGGAAGATCGATAGGGTTTTGGACCTGGTGGGAGCACTGTCAGATGCCAGCTGGCCATTGGGTTAATCCGATTGACGACATACCCCAACGGTTGTGAAAACATCTTGCAATTTATTGACAAGGGCGATGAGGGTCGGATCGTTTACATTGACCCTGCAAGAGTTGTCAGCATGGCCAAAGCAGTGACTGTTGACATTGCGCAGGCACTCACGAATAGCCCCCCGGTGTTGCCGCCATGGCTGGGGCAAAGCTGAGTGGAAGAGGATCCTGCAATAAGTCGGAGCGGAGCGATTCGATGCTGCTTCGCGCAGATGACTGTAGAGCTAAGTCGAGGGATGTGCGCGGTGCAGGCTGGTGGTGTTGGTGTTGGTGTGGGTGTTGGTTGATATGGATATTGCTGGCCAAATCTTGGGACGGAAGTGACGGTGTCTGTGCTTGTGATGCGCCTGCGCCTGTGGCTGAGTTGATTGCAGGCACCGCGAGCCCCCGTGTCACAGGCTCTTGGCGCCCAAATAGGAATGGGAGGCTCTTGCGCGTCGCCGTAGACATTCAGCAGGCAGCCTTCAATCTAATTCATGGAAAAGCAACCCGATTTGTGGCAACGCGCCAGGCCCCGACGAAACCGAAGTCTTCTGTTGAGAGCTCCAAACAAATGCCGCTGTTCGCTGCAGCATCTCAGTAAAGCGAGATCGCTCGCTTTCTATCGGGTCGCAATCAAGAGCCTCGCCCTCAAGTCGAGAGTGTGACCTGAGAGGAGAGGACCCTGACTTTGCTTCATGGCACTGACACCTGAGGAATGACCATGGCCCCCACACCAATTCACATCTCAGCATCTAAAGTGTTGACCGCTGGCTTGCAATGCCACGACACTGGCTAAGTTCTGACGCAGCCTCGTTTCAAGCCGGGAAAGGATGTAAGTCTCGGTCATATACTCCGTGTCAGCAGCACTGTGTCATTCACTCTCTCTACACGGTTGTTTGCAATGTCTCGACCTGAACCAGGGTCCACTGCTAATGACAATCAATATACGCTTATCACGCCACTGTTTATCTTTCTGCCCTCTGACTGAACGTCGCAGGAGGAGTGTGTGTTCACCGATCTCCGTGTCCTGGTGCACTTGGCCAATGCTGTATTTCTTGTGGCCCCTGTCATGGGCATCCTTTGCCAAATGGCCCGTCGATGCGCCTGAAGGGAATTGTGGAATAATCAGGACATTAGGAAGGCAGGTCAAACTTTGGCATTGCCTGCTTTGGGCTGCCAAAGATGTAATCCAACGACTTGTTGGACCGTATCACCGTAGCTGTTATGCTTCAATATATCCGAGTCGTGGACGCTCCGTGGCCTGGTCTGTCAGCATCACGGCCGGAGTTGTCGTCGAAGGGGATGAAAGGGTATACGCTTTTCTGAGGATTGATTCCAGAGACGTTCTGCTATCATGCATCACGTGGAACAAGCCAACAGGGTTGCTTCGTCATGTTGCTCTGGTGTCAAGCACAAGGGTTTGACCTTTCTAGATGCCCTGCCTTAGAATAGCATCTTGTTCATATCTCAATCTAGATCCACTGAAATGAGCTGCATTGCACCAGTCGCACGATACGAGGTCGAAAAGACACAACTCCGGGCTATATTGATCGAGAGAGCTCGAGAAAGTTTGGGAATAAGCAGAGTCAGCTAGATCTATATATGTCGTAGGAGTGCCGCCGGCCATTTCAAGACATGCTGTCACAATATGTCCTTCCTTAACTCTTGCTGCTGGCCATTTGCGACACAAAACCTCACCAGCTCCGAACCGTCGCCGGGCCTCGACCTGCTCTGTGACCCGTTCAGACTGGGACACATGGACAAACACCTCCCCAATGCAATGCTGTATCCAGAATCTATAGCTGTTCAATCGTCCCTCGTGACCTTGATAATGTATCCCTGACTGTCGAATGCCACCAACGCCGAAAGAACTTGATCTTTCTCTTACAGAGTCGACCTAAGAGCACTCGTAGCACCTGAATCGTGGCGGGAAAGAGACATGCTCAGATTGTTTGGTAGCCCTTCGATCGGTGACCGGGTATTTGTCCATCTGAGCAAAGTTAATAGACCGGCACATGGCCCGTGTTCAACGCACTCACATTCGGACTTTGCGGTCATCACCGCCAGATGCAAACATGCCAGCATCTCTGGGGTTCCAGTCGACCGTCGTAACACACTCCTTGCCACTCTGACCTCGACCATGTCCTGCCAGTTTTTCGATCAGCGACTCGTTCTCCTTGTGCCATACGTAGATCAAGCCATCTGACTGCGATTAGCATTAACTAAGTACAACAAGAGGGCACAACATACCTTCGGAGCCACTAACGACGAAGTTCTCTGCTGCTCCACCGAAGCAACTTCGGATTACGAACTCGCCTTGTTTCTGCCCACTAAACTTTCGAACAGTGTCTCGGGTAATGAGGTCGATCATATGGACTTCCCCGGCTGCCAGGTTTACCAGCACCACCTTGCCGTCTTGACTGAGAGAAATACTAGTCATCTTGCCAAGCACTTTGATGGGCGGTTCCTCTCGGTAGGTATGCATGTCGAAGATGCGGATGATGTTCTGGGGGTCAAGCGCCACCAGCCAATGGCCATCCTCGGTAATCGCTACATCTTGTACCCTGAAGCCCCGGGGCCACACGTGTACGGGCTGTTCACGATTCGCCGCTCGGAGGTTCCAATGGCATAGCTGCGAGTTTCGATCGTGACTTGCGGTAACAAATCCTTGTGAATCCGGCGTCCATGCAGCAGCGGTGATGCCGTAGTTCTGGTCCACTGTCTGGTGCTCCAGAGTCACCTCTAATCTGCCGGACTCCACGTCATAGACTCGAGCTTTGCAGTCTTTCGAACAAGTGATGATCTTTGTGTCATCTGGACTCCACGAGACATATGTCACCTCGGCGGAGTGATGAGTAAGGCTGTGAAGACGTTTGAAGGTCACTGTTTCGTAGATATTGACGCTCCGGTCCTGGCTCGCCGTAGCCAACTTGGTACCATCGTGGGAGAATTGGACGTGCCAGACTTCGCCAGTGTGATCCTCCAGGATGATCGCCGTCCGTGACGGGAAGTCATCCCGGTCACATAGGTGATCCGAGTATAAGGAAGGAGGTTCTGCAGTGTTATGGTACAGACATTGGTTGATTTGGCTTTGCTTTATGTGATCGAACAGCTCGGCTAATCTGTGATCCCGGATCATAACCGATGGTGCGATTGACCGAGACAGATCCTGCAGCAGCAGTTTCCTTGATTCCTCCACTGTGCCCGACCAATGAGCTTTGGTCCTGAGATCTTCAGGAGGGCACATGAGAAGTGTAGAGAGAGCGTGTAATTGATGGATGTCATGTCCCAGGGGAGTCAGCTCTTGTCTCAGCACCATGAGGGCCATGCCGAGGTCTCGTCGGTCAAGCAGCTCAAGGAATTTTTGTTGCCGAATCCAGAAGAGCATCTGACCTCTGTCAGCACCCTCAGCAAGCACAAGTCCATCCCCATATTGATCGTCGTCGTAATGTGGTCCACTATGTTCACCCTGATGTGAGCCTTGCAGGATGGCTTCAGCCTCTGACCACATGCCTTCTAGGATCGCACCGCGGAACGCAGCCACCGAAGGGCTCTCGAGTTCGTAACCACTTTCACTTGATAAGACACTGGCGGCATCTGAATATCCCATATCAATCAGACCCTGGATGAGGATTCGGACTACCTCCTCTCTGTTGTGACCCCGGTAAGTTGCAGACCGGACAGGCATGTGTTTCTTAGATGTGCCATTGGCGTATGAGGGGCTGGATCCGTTGAGGTGGCCATTGAGGGCTGTATGTAAAGGTTTCCTGGGCGTGGAGCCGTTTGAGCTTGCATTGTGACCGTTAAAAAACACTTGTTCCGAGTCTTCATCGACTCTCATATTGTATCCGTCAGTCCGCCTGCGCTTCGACCTGGGTCTGTCTGCTGATGAATGCTCCCCAGGAGCAGGCTCTCCTCCGGATGTCTCAGTGACTTCACGTGTGTTATCGTCGTCTTCACTAGGTGTTTCGGATGATGCCCGCCTTCTCCTTCGTCTCCCCAGCTCTTGAGAAACCGACACCTGCTCTATAGGTGCTTGATTTGTGGCAGAGGGGTGTAAGTCTGGCAAATGTGGGTCTCGAGTTGTAGTGGGTGTTGGGTAAGTTGCAGATGTGTTTGGGGGTGGGGAAGTAGATTCTGTGTAAGAAGAATGAAGGGGGTGAGTCGAGATGGATGGGTCGTCGGAAATGATTAGGTTGTTGTTTGTAGAAAGGTGGTTTGCCAGCTCGTGGTGGCGGCAAAGCCGCCTATACCAGCGTCAAGCCTGCGTCGTGCGGCACCGGAGTCAAGCAGTTGATTTTGACTGTTTGTAAGCCCAGAGTTAGGTTTCGAGTGGCGTTATAGGTGCTTGAGGCGAAGTCGAGATCGAAACATTCGATTCTGAAGCAGCCAGTCCTTAGACGCAGACAATGGTGTGGGTTGATATCGGAGATGTGATCACAAGTCGTCAAGTCTGTGACAAGCCCGACGTCAGTAGATATGGTTTCGGGCGTGAGATTTGAGCTCGGGTGGTGGACTTCAATGATTTGTGGACCGGGGATGGCGACGCTGGTCATCAGAGGGTAGTGGGAGGGAGAAGGTCGTGGTTCATTTCGAGCGGTGCCAGTTCACAAGAATGGGCACTCGGAGGATGATGTCGGAGACAACGCCAGCTCTGCCCGCACTTCCAGTCCTGATTTCTAACTAAACTATAACTGGCACAGGTGCTAAGCAGGGCCAATTAGGTGCGCTCTTGCTTGCCTGGAGAGTCTTCTCATTACCCGCCCGCTCCAAGCCCGCCTCACCCAACATCCATCCACCTGATCTGCTTCAAACGAGGTCACTTGTTGCGAAACAGACTGGTGACCAACCACTATGGCACTGCTAGGCCTGTTTCAGACCACCATATGTCCACCTTCTGTGCCGGACCTTATACAAAGTTGGGTCCCGATAACTGTATTGCGATAAGAGCGTGTGAAATATTGCAACTCTGGCCATGGAATTGCCGGTAAAGAAAGGGTAGTCGCATAGCGGCAGCGTGGACTTTCCACTCGACCGCCCATTAGCACTTGTCGTCCGTCATATCTGCCAGGTGGCGGTCTATTATGGGGGTTGTCAAAGGCTTCCTGGTCGAGGTGTCTAAGGCTGCCAGAGGGCTGCCGGTGAGGGGCTGCAATTGGTCGGAGTTGACCTTTTGACGGTGCCTGGATGCCTCGGGCGAGCTCATGCAAGATTTGGACATTGAAGCAGACAGTTGCCACTTAATACCATAGCACTTGGCACAGGACGTGAAAGACGGGACACGAGTACTATGTAGTTACCTATAGAAATTTGCTGCTGCCTACGGCGGACTAACCAGGCCCTGGCAGGACATGCCCGCTGGAACCTTTAAGCGGGAATTCCTTACCTAAGAGCTCAAGTACGTTGCCCCAGCTATCGTGTCGCCCGCAGCTGGCACTCCAACAAGCTCCTACCCGCAAAAAGATGATTTCATATGCTTGGATTTGGACGCCCACGCCTTAAACACAGAAAGTCGGTCATAGAATTCATCACCGGCAGGAGCATTGACGAACTCTCTACTGTTTCGGACCTTAGATACCTCCACCTTCATCTCGGTCTCCCTGATCTCATTGAGGATCTTGACGAAGGCGAGCGTCCTGGTGCAAGCTCCAACAGCTCATCCGTCTTTGCCTTCCCGCAACCACTTCAGACTCTAGACACCACTGCCCGCACATACAGGAGAATGCCTGCCGCAAAGGAGAGTGGCATTGGCGAGGACCACCAGAATGGAACCGTCTTTTCCGTCTCTGGCCCCGTCATCGTCGCTGAAAACATGATTGGTGTGGCCATGTACGAGCTGTGCAAGGTCGGCTACGATAAACTGGTTGGCGAGGTCATCCGTATAGAAGCAGACAAGGCCACCATTCAGGTGTACGAAGAGACAGGTACGTTAGCTCTAGAGCCTTTCTGTGCCCCGTTGACAATATCACAGCGGGCGTTACTGTCGGAGACCCCGTCCTGCGAACTGGCAAACCGCTGTCCGTCGAACTCGGTCCTGGCTTGATGGAAACAATTTACGACGGTATACAGAGGCCTCTGAAGACCATTGCGGGCAACACAGACAGCATCTACATTCCTCGTGGTATCGCCATCCCTTCACTAGATAGAACGAAGAAATGGTCGTTCACACCGACCATGAAAGAGGGAGATCATATCAGTGGTGGCGATGTCTGGGGTAAGGTTCCTGAGAACAGTTTGGTCAACGAGCACCGAATCCTCTTGCCTCCTAGGGCCAGAGGGACGATCAAGAAGATCGCTCCGAAGGGCGAGTATACCGTCGACCAGCCTCTACTCACCGTGGAGTTCAATGGGGAGACCAAGGAGTACCCGATGATGCAGTCATGGCCTGTCCGTGTTCCTCGCCCCGTCACCGAACGCCTTTCCGCAGATTCTCCTTTCATCGTTGGTCAGAGAGTTCTCGATGCGCTCTTCCCGTCGGTCCAGGGCGGTACCGTCTGCATTCCTGGAGCCTTCGGCTGCGGCAAGACTGTCATCTCACAATCCGTCTCGAAGTTCTCCAACAGCGATATCATCGTCTACGTTGGGTAAGTCCACTCTATGCCCAGATTAATCGACCTCCCTCTGCCCCGTCATTGTCGATGATACTAATGGTGCATTCTAGATGCGTAAGTCACTCTGAGGACTCCGAGGGGTGGTGAAGAAGCTCCTTAAATTCTTCATTCTTCCCTCAACATAGATGGCCAGTGCTAATGACACGACAGGGAGAGCGTGGTAATGAGATGGCCGAAGTCTTGATGGACTTTCCAGAGCTCTCTATCACTATCGACGGCCGCAAAGAACCCATCATGAAGCGAACCTGCTTGATCGCCAATACCTCGAATATGCCCGTCGCCGCACGAGAAGCCTCCATCTATACTGGAATTACAGTAGCTGAATATTTTCGGGACCAGGGCAAAGCCGTGGCCATGATGGCGGACTCGTCCTCGCGCTGGGCGGAAGCACTTCGAGAAATCTCCGGTCGCCTAGGAGAGATGCCTGCAGATCAAGGTTTCCCTGCATACCTGGGAGCGAAGCTCGCTTCCTTCTATGAAAGAGCAGGCGCAGCTCAAGCTCTCGGCTCACCGGAACGCAACGGCAGCATCTCTATTGTCGGCGCCGTGTCCCCTCCTGGCGGTGACTTCTCAGACCCTGTCACGTCCGCCACTTTGGGTATTGTGCAAGTCTTTTGGGGATTGGACAAGAAACTGGCTCAACGAAAGCATTTCCCATCTGTAAACACTTCGCTGTCATACAGCAAGTACACCAACATTCTCGACAAATTCTACGCCAAAGACCACCCCGAGTTTCCGCGCTTGCGTGACCGTATCAAAGAACTGCTCACCAACTCGGAAGATCTCGACCAAGTCGTCCAGCTGGTCGGGAAATCGGCGCTGGGTGACTCTGACAAGATCATCCTCGACGTTGCAGCCATGCTCAAGGACGATTTTCTGCAGCAAAATGGATACAGCGACTACGACCAATTCTGCCCATTGTGGAAGACGGAGTACATGATGAAGGCGTTCATGCAGTTCCACGACGAGGCGCAGAAGGCAGTGAGCAGTGGGCTGAGCTGGGCAAAGGTGAGGGAGGCAACGGGCGAGATCCAGCACGGGTTGCGCAGCATGAAGTTCGAGTTGCCAGACGATGAGGAGTCGGTGAGCAAGAAGTATGACGGGCTTTTGCAGAAGATGAGTGAGAAATTTGCGAGCGTGAGTGATGAATAGGTGTCGCAGAAGGCGGGGGGAGAGAGAAGTGTGCTGTCTACGTGATGGCTGCTGAGGATCAATTAGCTGCGGTAAGGAATGTTCACTACCCACGTAGTACATGTAGTAAAGCACGAGAGCAATAAATAGAGAACATGCTGCGCTGTTCAGGACAGAAGATTCGCTGTCAGTTCTTGTCCTTGGCTTCCAATCGAGCGTAGCTGCTCCCGTTACGGCTCTTTGATTGACTTCGTTTACTACGTACAAGTAGCGACTCGAGTTCACATCCTCAACGTGCTATCGATACTGCACCACTCGCACTGTGCCATCGATACGGTACTGTTCATACATCGTACTGTGCCATATCATACATATCAAGACCGGTTCCGGTTCCGTGGATCATGAACCCTGCGGTCTGTTTCCTTCCTTTTCTGTTGCCTCCAGTCGCGTCCTCTGAACGCCACGCTAAGTCTCGCAAAAAGGTCATTCCTTGTCAAATACCCACCAACGCCTTGCTCATACGTTTGGGAAGAAACAAAGTGTATACAGACTTCGCTGCCATGCCGGCCAAAGGGCCACCCATCTCAAACATCCAGATCCCACTCTGCGCACTTACTCCATTCCGCCGTGGGTACCTTCGCCTTCTCAAACTTCTGCATCTCCCTCAACCAACCGAGCCGGTACTGCTTCGGAAACGTCTCCTCGAGAACCCTTGGCACGGTCTTGACCATGTCCTCGTTCCCGAACCAGCCCCACGCCTTGAACGCAATCCACAGCCTTGAAGCTTTGTTGACGTCCACATTGCAACACTGCTGTAATTGGGTCTTATTGAACGCCTGCATCCTGGCCGGCGGCACATTCTCGTTCTTGCGCCGCTGCTCGTTGTACTCGATCCATATGGCCAGGCCAACGAAAGAGCGCGCCTTCTGGCATTTGTACTGCGCGGCAGGCATATCTATGAGTTGACAAAGGCGGATTTCTGAGTCGTGCAGGTCGCTGGTGTCGCCCAGGCTTCCACTGACTCTTTGCTTCTCGAGCGAGGTTTGCAAATCCTGCAGTGCGTCGTCGACGGGGGCCAGGTTGGCGTCGGGGCCGCCGGCCGGCATGATGGCACCCTTGAAGTAGGCAAAGTCGTCTTTGGCCGGAGAGCGAGCAGCGAAGAACTTCTTGATGGTGATACCAAAACGCTCACTTGGGCTGATGACCCTGGTGGTTGACCCGTCTCGGGTTTTGTTGCGCTTCCCGGTACTGGATTCCTGAGTCACCCTGACTTGTTTGCTGGGCGGCGTGGCGATTGAGGTAGCATCCTCCAAGGTTTCGGGAGCCTTGCGCTTTGGATTACCGGATGCCAGAGAAACCCCAACCTGTTTATTGGGCGGGATAGCGACTGAGGTGTCATCTTTCGAAGTTTGAGAGGATTTGCGCTTCTGGGTAGAAGCGCGTGCTGTGGACGAGCGCTGGAGTTTGTTGGAATTGGCAAGGGTGCGCGCCGGGATCTTGGTCGTTGTTTTGCCAGGGTTGTCGCTGGCGGGCTCCTCCTTCACATGGGCAGTTTTGGCCGTCTCAGACCGGCGCGATCCAGATTCTACGTTCTTCCATACGGGCGTGAATTGCCCGTTAGTATGCTGCCCGTGATATAAATGGCGTCTGATCCCCTCAAGGAGTCCATTCATATCATCTGAAGGATATCTTTCGAGGAGGCCAGCAAGAGCCATGCGCCGAATATCCGACCACGGTTTCGGGCATCCACTCGTCGGGGTGTCGATGCTCGTGTGGACACTTTCGTCACAATCTACGAGCAACTTGGCCCAAGGAAGACGGTAATCTCGGAGAACCTCCAATCTTCGCAGAAACTCGGCAGCATCGACCAGTCGGAGCGGTTTGTCTATTCCCCTGTTAGGTAGCCAATACAGCTCCGTGGAGCTTCTGACAAGTTTGCAGTCATTGTGTTTGATGAACTGCTTGAGTATACGATCCACCTCGAGCTGATGCAAGACTACTGCGTCTTGTTCCTCGCGTTTCGTCAGTCCACTAATGAGCCTAGGCCTGTCCAGGCTCGTATTTCTAGGCTCAGCATGGGATGAGGGGGCTGATCCAATGCCTGTTTCGGTGGACGTCCGCGATAAAGGCAGACTCGACGGAGGAGACAGTGCAAACACCGTGACTGGCGGGCATGCCGCAGAGTCACTTCCCTTTCCCCCAGGGAGAACGCCTCGAAAGTCGTTCCCAAATTGGTCGGGAGGACTTGGTAAACGGGTCTCAACAGAGGAAACAGCTGCCATTTGGGGCCCGTATAGCTTCATACAATCAGAGCTAGAGCGTTGAGCATTCATGTTGATTATACTCGGAGGGAGGTAGAAGGTAGATGTGATGCTTGTGGAAGAGAGATGATTCCTTTGAAAGTGGAGGATATCTGAGCCTCTAAATACGAGTCGTGGTCTGTCGCAGATGTACAGGTCCTCGCTGGGCTCTGGCGAGTCGTAGGTCCTCGACCGTGAATGAGACAAGGTCCAAACCAGACTTTCGCGGCGCAGAATACCAACAGTTCCGTGGAAATATAAAGCTAACAGCAGGTGAAAACCAGATTCTCAGACTGAGGTCCCACCTCTTGACGATGCGATTGTAGGTAGCGACCGGTAAGGTATTTGCAGTAAGATCGAGTACCGCAGGCGGATTGAGTCAAACGAATACAGGGAAGACTGGGTGGATGGCATGATATCTTGGACGGTAGAATTACTTCGTGACTATGCAAGACATCAATAGGGATCCCAATGGCAATGATGAGGAACAATGGACGATGGGAGGAATTGGATGTGTTGGTGCGAGGCAAAGCGCAACAGGCAGAAAGTGAGTTGCAGGAGTAATCTGTGGTATTGCCATTGAGACTCAATCAAGTATGCGTCATTCTCTTGGTGCGACTATGGGAGGCAAAATTCAGGCAAACAGATTGACAATCAAGTTGTGTTGGTTGACCACGGAGACGACAGGCGTGTGATTTGGTGAGCAGCGCACGAGTGGCGGAAGATGCGCTGATGCACCAATAGCCCACGAAAGAATATGCAGTGGTATTGGCTCGCCATTTGCAGCGAAGGTTCTGCTGGTCAGAAAGGCGGCCAGAGGAGTATTGGTCAGGCACGAACGAAACGTAAGATGGTTTGAGAGAGTCATGTGTCGTTGTACGGAGTTAGAGGGAGCGCAATGGAAACAGCGCGGATGGAAAAGAGAAAAACAATGGATGGCGCATTGGCCATCGCCTCTTGGCAGCGACGAGTCATAAGAGACCCGCAATGTGGCACGTGCCTCGTCCATCTCAACCTAACGCAAGGCAGCCCATTTCCAGTGGAGCCTTCTAGAGCCAGCTGAGGCTCGCCCTGGAGCAAGCGAAGCGCAGAGAGAGAGGAGGTTCCCTCCGCATGTGCAGCGGTTTGACATTGGCCCGCGGTTGAAACTGATGCCTCTCGCATCTGTAGTGGTGACGAAGTTGCGCAGGTCTGAGTCGGACGTGCAAGCTGTCACTGGAAAGCCTGCTATGAAGTTGGGCTTCATGTACTTTCGGCATGGCCCCGTACAGCCCGTAGCGATCGATCCTCGCTTGACTCCGCAGATTTGCGTTGCGACCATTCTGGCAAACTCCCCTCAAACGGCAATTTGGACCATCTCGGAAAACCCTAGTCGAACATCATTTCATCCTGCGTTCGAGTCGTCGTTTATGAGTACCCGAATACTTTTAACCTCATCTTGAGCTCGCCCTGTCGAGCGGTGTAAGTTATTCTCACTTGAGCAAGTTTCTCACCTCCGGTTGCAAGACGGTCACCTGATTGAAGACCATGGCCTCTCCTCCGATTCACTATGTACTCCCAATCTATCCTGGCTTTCAGCTCCTCGACCTTGCGGGTCCACTCGATATCCTCAACTTACTTTCGACTGCTCATCTCGATCCCGAGAAACACCCTTTATCTCTCACTTTCATTGCAGAGAGCCTGGAGCCGGTGCCGGTAAAGCCCATCCCACCCAAATCTGCCAACTGGACTTTCGACCTCGTTGATGCATACCCCAGCTCAGGCGGTAAGACAAACCTCAGCTTCAATGAGCACCTCCAGCCCGATACCACATATGCCGAATATCTCAAAGCGCTCGAACTGGACAAGGGTAAAACACGCGTTGATGTCCTCTTAATCCCTGGTGGCGTAGGAACTCGGCTAAATCGGGTTCATCCTGATGGCAACAAGACTTCCAACATACAAAGTCTGCTTGACTTTCTGCCAAAGGTCGCCCCACACGTCCGTACCGCTATCATCACAGTCTGCACCGGTTCTGATGTGCTGGCACGAACTGGCCTTCTCAACAACCGACGAGCTACCACGAACATGACTCGATTCAAGGAGGTGGCAGCGCGGAGTCCTAAAGTAAAATGGGCTGACTTTGCTCGGTGGGTCCGAAGTTTGCCATCCGAGGCAGGCAACAGTCAAACGCCGCCCATCGAAATCTGGACATCGGCGGGAATTTCAGCCGGGATGGACGTGACACTGGCTTTCATCTCTCACTTCTACGGAGGTCCAGCGGTCGCAAGAAGTCTGGCGAAGTCTTTGGAGTATGATTGGCGAGAGATTCCAGAAGGAGACAAGGATCCCCTGTACGCGAAGCATTTTGCGACTTGACGCGAGTGGACTTTTCAGGACTTTTTTCCAGTGGGAATCGGACGAGCAGCTCTGAACTGTGCGAGGTACTGTAGATACGAGTACGTATTTTCAGCAACTGAAACGTGCCTTTTCGCCACTTCTTCCTGACAGGACTGTGCACAGAGACGAAGGTCTTGTTTTCAAGCGAATCTCTCCCTTCGTCGATCACAAAATACAAAATTGTCACAACGTATGGTCTTGTATCGGGTATTGTTCCATTGAGCGCACATGTTCACCACAGTACAGGCTCCGCCGTGTCGATCTCTGGTACCAGTGCAAGCAAGTTTCTGGAAAGCTTGGGTATTCTTCGCGGAGTTGAGCAAGAGCTTGAGCCCAATTTTACGTCCTGGCTATGATCACCCTCCTCACCGCCGTACTAGCGCGACTCTTTTGGCGACAGCTGGAGCCCATCGCTGGACTCTCGCTCGATAGCTGCCGTCGCAGCTGTATGCTGTTAGGTGGTGGCAAGCAGAGACCGAAAGATTGACAAGATGCAGAAAGGTCTGAGCTCGAGGGACTCTCAGTCCGGGCTTCCCATCAGCATGTTCTGGTTTTGTTGACGGCATACTCCGTCCTCCCTGAATTAAATCTCACTCTCTTCCCCCTGGCTCGCTGACGCCAGATACAGCGTAGAAGGTAGCGGCGAGGATGATACTGGAGTCTCGTTGACTTCATCTCGCTGATCACTCACTTGTTCGACGCGGTATTCTTCGAGTACAAATTTTAGCAGTGGGCCATCACCAGTGAGCACTTGCAACAGTGTCCTCCACCCACACCTTAGGGTAGCGAATAATTACTTTCCACGAATGGCTACCGGCGTCTTCTTCGGCCTGTCGTGGTTCAACATGTGCCTTGCGGTGTCTATAACGACCATCCAGTCTTTCAGTGTACGACATTCTTCTCCAGGAGAGACCACCATACTGCAATCAATGGTCGTTAATTAGTCGTCTCCCATAGCAAACTCTTTCTTTCAAACTGCAGGGCGGCCTACGTTCATTTCGCTTCTCTCCCGATCAGAATCTAGCTCAGACGTTCCCCTTGGTGCTCCCTCCTAGTCGACATTCCATTACTGGGAGCTCCGCACCAGGCTTCCCTGGAATTCCGTTATACTCAATTCGCCATCTCCCATGCGTGGTGCAGCCGACCACTTGGGAAAAGGAGATGCAGCTCAATTTGGGAATATTCATCCTGTAGTGTACGCGTTGACAGTAACCCGAATGTCGCCAAGGACAATGTTGCAATGGCTAATGGTCACGAAGAATAATTTCAGGCGCCTCATCGGGAACTAAATGCTTGCAATAGGGGGCTGTGTGTACCTCTGTTGCAGAACTTTGACACCAGCCGCCAAGCCGTCTCTGAAATTGACCCCCACCAAGGGATGAGAGGATCTTTCAGCGCTTTGGAACTGGACGGCCTCCCGAAGAAACGTCCGACTCCCGTCATTGATCAGGCAAATGATACGGAAGGGGACTGGCCTTAACACCATCACATTCATCGTTGGTGGTCCTTTCGACGCAATCAGCACCAGCACCAGTAAAGTCGATACCAGGAGGAAAAGCCCCAGAGAACACAAACGATAAGTATACCGTGTAGTGGCCGCACCAACTTCCACGACGCTGCAGGCCCTCTCTTCGACGAAGCACTTTCCAGCTGCCGGGTGGTTCGTACGCGATGGAGCAAGATGACTCCCGGCGCCAAATACACATCGTATCCTCTACATGCGCGTGGTACACTCCAGTAAGTTAAGCAACACTAAGTCATAGCAAGGGGACGAGCGATCAGTATCCCAGGTAACCGGGGCCAGCCCTTACGGCTTACATTGTACGAGTGAGTATGGAGTACGAGTACGAGTACCTACACAGTGCACTCTATCGTATTGTTTGACTAAGCCAGGCCCGCCAGGCTATATCGGGCCACAACGTCACTCACCCAACGCACTTTGTACTTGCGGGGCGGCGATCAGCCCCGGAATGACGTCTTTTGCATGAAGAGCTTGAAGACCTTGGCTTGTGCCTGTCTGTCGCGTGCCTATCTAATACCCCGCAGTGACACAATAAAAAGCAAAACACGGATGCCTGCTTCCTAGTTTCCCAACCTCCAGTTCTTCTCACCACTGCCTCTACGAGTACTTTTGCCCTCTGCCTCTGCCTCTGCCTTTGCCTCCGCCTCCGTCCACGATTGAGTCCAAGACCGGCCCAGCCTAATCAAACGACCCTCGTCACAATGATCCACTCACTCATCCTTCAAGTCTTCCTTGCGACCTTCGCCCTCGGAGCTCCTCTCTCGGGCGACGAATTTCACGCTGAGAGCAATGCCATCGGCTACGGCACAGGCGGTGGGATTGTCGGCTTGATCGTGCTGATTCTCGATGTGCTGGTCTTCAGTAAGTTCACAGATGTCGTCCCTGCACATGAATGAGAGAGACATAGAAAGAATACGGTTGCTGGTATTGGTTTCTGGTTAGTTCTGGTCACTGACACCGTCTAAACAGTCGAGGTCCTGAAATCGAACCGTCCTCCCGTCCACAAGCTGCTGTGGTGCTTGGTCGTGTTCCTGTTCCCTATTGTTGGAATGCTCATTTACTTTCTGTTTTCGAACCGCGAGGCACACAAGGCTGGAGGTGCTTATGAACCTTTGCCATAAGGGCCTGGATTTGTCTGAGGGGGCCAGGTGCAGCTGGGTAGTATGGGCTTGGGGAGCTGAAGGGGGAGCCATTACCGCAAATGACGCCGGGGGAGGATTGGGGTGCTACAACGCTGCTTCGGAGGGCGGGTTAGCCCATTGCGTTGACAAGTCGACACAAATGGTGCATAGCTCCGGACCTGGGGGCGAAAGAATCAACTAGAGTCGAACGAGACGCGTGGGAACAAATAATGGAAGAGTTGCTAGACTTCAATGGAAGCTGCAGCTGGGATGGTACTCGGTAACAGGCGGAGGCCAGGGCTTGCAAGTTGGAATGAGATACTGAGTACCGGCTGTAATATGCTAAATATGAGCCATGCTTAGTAGAATCTGCAGATTCCGCGCACCGGCATGCGTGCTGTGGATGGCTAGACCTGCAATGATATGAGCAATCAACATCAATCTGAGATGTCACGGCCATCGTCACATCGGTCGGGCCGTGACATGCAGGAACATCTTTCTCTGAACATGAATCTGATGACACTTTGTCTCCATGGTGTTCACCGGATTGACGATTCCGAGGTCGTACCGTCGGAAGAGCTGCATAAAGAAACCTCAGTTAGTATAGCATTTCGATCGACCGCGGTATTCAAATCTTAAGAAGCGATGCAGCAAATGGACGGAAAGAGCGAACATACTTCGACAAACACTTTGTTCAGCTCCATCAGCGCGATGCCCTTGCCCAGACATGTAAACCTCCCGGCCGCAAAGGTCAACTCCCACACTCTCTCCATCCTCTTCAGTGTTTCTGGATCATTCTCAACCCATCGCTCTGGTCGAAAGATCGAGGCGTCTTCGCCGAAGAGATCGCGTCTCCTCATCATCATGTGCTGACTGATTGCGACCTGTGTGTTAGCCGGGATTCTGACCCCACAGACCTCAATGTCCTCTGGCGGCGAGAGCTTTGTTCCTATCCCGTTCAGAGGTTGCCACATGCGAAGGCCCTCCTTAATGCACGCTTGGAGATAAGGCAGGGTCTGGGCTTCGCTGTGCTTCACGACTGGGAAGGAGATTTGGCCGTCAGCGATGGCCGTGTCGATTTCGGTGCGGAGTTTAATGTACACGGCCGGGTTTGTCAGGATGAATAACAGAGTCATTCGGATCGTGGTGGCTGTGCTGTCGGAGCCGGCGAGGATTTGCAAAAGAGACTCGGATTCTGCTTCCAGTTGAGTAAGACCGTGGTTGATGAACGAGTTGAGCATGTCCTGTTCATTCTTTGATTCCGAGCCCGGGTGGAAGCGATCGGCCACTATTTGTTGGGCAATGCCGATGATAGCACCTAAGCCAGCTTTGTCTTCTGGTTTGGGCCCTGCGAGGGCTTGCATGAAGGAGCTGGAGAGGAAGGAATGGACCCAGGGGAAATTGGTGACGAATTCCAGCACCGGAAAGAACGCGGTGCTGGATTTGTTGTAGTTGTAGAGGTCTTCATTCTGGGTCAGGAAGCCGAAAGGGTGGCCGAATGCTGTACGTGTGTTAGCTTCAGCTTTCTCAAGGACCTATCACGGGAGGAGATGCACGTCTTACCGATATGCGTGAGGCTGTCGAGGGTGAAATACTGAGCGAAGGTGGCGAAATCGATGGGTGAACGTTTCACTATTCCTTCTTGCTTGATGAGTGCGATGAGGTCGAGGACCCGATCGTCAATGTTCGCCTCGAGGTTGGGTACTTCTTTCGCGGTGTACTGGATGTGATTGTTAACTTGTAGAACTATATGTATTGTCCAAGACCCACTCCTGGCATCATCTTCGCTCGTAACTCTGCGTGGCGTCTTTCGTCCTGTTCTGACAGGAGATTGTTGATCCGAGGGTCAAGCTTCATCGCTTTGTACCAATGGCCTCTTCTGAATGGTGAACGGGGAGCGTTGATGAGCCGAGAATATTCTGGATCGCTGCTCACCGTCAGAAGTCGCGAGCACAACGATCTGTGACGCCTGACTTACTCAAAGATAACCATGTTGGGGCCGATCCTCGCCGGGGAGCCTGTTGCAGCTCAGTATGCAGGGCGCGGAGATGGCTCTTCCAATCCTACCGTATCTCTCATGGACCTTTTCCATGGCGAGATATAGGTCTCCTTTCCAAGTCACGTTGAACAGCCATAGCTGGGAAATTCGAGCGAGCCATGGTCCAGGGATGTGTCGTAATCTGCGGTAGGAAGCCACAGTACTGACCACGAACCAAACAATTGCGACTGTCACAATTGCGGTGAGGCCGAGCAGCGTGTGCGAGGCTGTGAAGATGGAGGCCATGTTGGCAACTATGAAATGGACGCGAGCTTGAGCGTGATGGAGTCTCAGCCATAATCAAGGTTCAGCCGTTCCCGTCGAACATAACGCCATCTTGAGGTGGATTTCACATTGCGCGATTTAGCCTGTGAAGAGGATTGACACCAGCACATGGAGACAGGGGGGATCCATGGGCACCAGCACAGATTTGAGGTTAGGCGAAGTCGTTGGGTATATGTACAGTAGCTGGCATGGAAGACGAATGGGTGCACATTCCTCGACCCTCCTGCACCCCTGCAAGTGCCAGCAGCCTGCGCCCGGTCTCTCCCGTGCTTCAGGTTGCGCTGCGTGAATGCATTAGACCAATGCGGCCGGATTCTCTGGCGTGCATTGGTAGCTATCGAGCAAGCAAAGGGAGGAGAGGGGAGGAGAATCTGCAGCTTTCTCCACACCCGTCAGCCGGCGTAACTTTCCGCATGGGTTAGTGTGCCCTAAGAAGATCAATCCGGGGGGCTGCCGTTCCGCTGAAGCGATGCGTTAGCGGGCATCAGACGTCTGCTGCTTGACCTAACGTTCCCCTGCAAGAGCTTCGTCTCTTCTCGCTTCTCTGCATCGTGTAGGGCAACCGTCAACGTGGCAGCAGCAGCAGCAGCAGCAGCAGCATCATCATCATCAGCAGCAGCGGCTAGAGCCGAAGCGTGCCCTCGTATCCCTTCGCACCAGTGTAACCATCTGGACTCAGACCCAGCCCCTCGAGGGTTGGGAAGTTTTCGACAGTGTTAGTTTGACCTGCAATTGGCGATCCCATTCTCACCCCTGCGCCCAAGCTGTGCTCACATCTTGCTCACGCGAAGTCAGGCAACATGACCGAGGAGACTGTTTTGTTAAATCCACAGAGACCTCCATTTGGCCGGTCTACCCCCGACCCTGATCCATGTTTTCTGCCTCGTAATATCGACCCTACGGGTACTATTCCTCAGTCGAGAAATCACAGATATTCTCTGAAGCTCTCCGCCATGACTTTGTGCATACATCCAGCTTCGTGAAAATGACAGCTTCAGACAACGATAGCGCACTGGAGGCACTCAGTGCCCACACCGTAAGCAGCCGCCTGCGTCGTCTAGCTCAAATTTGATGTTGATGTACTAAACAGGACGATGGCGATGACACTGGTCTCGAGGAAACTGACTCCGGTTACTGGGCGCGAGAAGAGTCAACGCGCTCCGTGACTGCGAGCGTTTACGATTATGAGAGACTACACAACCGAACTTACCATGCCTTCCATAGTGGCAAGTATCTCATGCCCAATGACGAGAACGAGCGAATACGGTTGGACGTTACTTATCATGCTTTCCGTCTTGCACTAAGGAACACATTATTCTTCGCTCCCATCACCCATCCAAGAGCGATTCTGGATGTCGGCACTGGAACGGGCATATGGGCAATGGACGCGGCCGACGAGCACCCAGATACAGTCGTTATCGGCACAGACTTGAGTCCGATTCAACCAAGTTTTGTTCCGCCCAACCTGACTTTCGAGATTGCTGACGCCGATGAAGAATGGACCTTCAGCCAGAAGTTCGACCTTATCCACACCCGAATCATGAACGATTCTTCCCTGCGAAGCTGGCCACATTTTTTCGAGGAGGCATTTAGAACTCTCAATCCTGGCGGCTGGGTGGAATGTCAGGAAGTGGACTACAACCGACGGAGTGACGACAACACCCTCCCTCCTGACAGCCGGCTCAGCTTCTGGGAGCGAGAATGGACAAGAGGCATGAATATGGCTGGTCTGGGCGGATATTGCAGACCGGAGCTTGTCATGGAGCAAATGCGGAACGCAGGCTTTGTGAATGTCGCCTGTCGCAGGTTCAAACTTCCAGTCGGTCCCTGGCCAAGGGATGAGACGCTGCGGCAAGCTGGGCTGTTCGGGCTGGTCAACGTACTAGAAGGGCTTCAAGGGCTGAGCCTAAAAATCTTTACCGAACTTCTTCACTACTCACTTGACGATCTGGAGGCCCTTTTGGTGGAATGTCGGCAGGAAGTCAGAGACCGCACCGTCCACGGCTACTGGCCAGTGTAAGTGGAAAGAATTTCATTCCAAACGAATAACAGGTGCCTCTCGCTAAAGGCTTTATAGCTTTGTTATCCTCGGTCAGAAAGCAGAGGACAGTCAAAACTAGTCGTGCAATGATATGCGACGACAGGTTAACAGCGCAGTCGAATCTTGTGGCTGCTTTGCCGTGTACACTTTCCAAAATCGTGGATTATAGGCACCTCCGGGCACATCCACTATCATCGATTCCAAGTTTGCTGGACTCATCGGCGGTCAGAAGATGAGACTCCCGACGGGTTCTTGGCACGCTGCGATGATTATGGAGTCGATCACCTTTAGATGGGCGCGCCGAATAGTTGCACCAGCTGGCGCTCTGTGTCTTTCTGTTGACCTTGAAAGCCTAACATGGAGCCGCGCTGACAAATGTCGATCACAGCATGCGTACTGGCAGTATATCGAAAGACGCTCTCGAGGTTGTACGCTAGAGCGCCACTGCCCAGGAGATGCACCGACACGGCCTGTTAAATCTCATCGCTTGAGACCACCTATCATGGACAATCGATATTGGGTGACCACAATTTGGCAAGCCATCTGTGCAACGTCGAGGCTAGGATGAAGAAATCACTCCCGTCAGCCCCGTCTGGGTAACTCGAAAGCGCTTGGTAGGTTATATGCGATGATACCGAAAGGCCTGCCGCGACGAGTCAGGCGGGATACAGGTAGCAGGCCACAAGAAGCAGTGTCGGACATTCAGCTTTCAGAGCGACAAGTAGCCGGGCGGAGGACTGGTACCTTCAGGAGAACGAAGTGCCTGACTGTCGAAGTGTCAATCTACGAATCCTTCAGCTACAACATCTTTCACTGTTTACACACCGAATATCTCCGACAGAGTTCGTGTCTTGCCATTCAACAAGTCGGTCTTCACCATGTACTACACCATCTTCCAATGCACCGAAAAGAAGGCAAAGCAGTCGTCTCGGAGGAATGCTAAAATACCCTCGTGCCCTTCTTGAACGACAGCCCCGGCTTCATCAACGAAACTGGCTTTGTAGCCGTGCACGAAGAAAAATTGACAGTTTTAGTAGTAACATTTGAAGATGAGGATGCACTAACGCGCTGGCGAAACGACCCTACGCATGTCAGGATCCAGGGAAAAGCGGTCCATGAGATTCATGAGGACTATCGGATTGGCGTTGGTCCTCTTTTGGAATCGGTCGGTCAACAAGCAAACCGGAATGAGGGGAGGTAGAGGAGTGTATACCGCATTGAGAGATGCGGACCTCACTGCGAAAGAGATATTGGATGGGCTGCTTGACTCTTCTGTCTACCAAGGTCCTCTGATTATTTGGATTTCGGCTTGGAAGCCGGAGGCCGGTGCGAGCAGTTTTGAGAAACTTCTACCTCGAACTTCTGGCGTCGAGGCCAAGTTCATTCGTGTGAAGAGAGATTATAGCAAGGCTAGTCGGGAGGATGTGCTCAGCGAGACTCCCGGCAGGAGACAGAGGGATACTGCGCCAGGACCCAAAAAAGACATTCTTGTTGCATTGGTGCTTGCCACCTCCTTTATCCAGAGGCAAAAACAGGGTGGGAGCTGGAATTGCAAGGCCGTGGAAGAAAATCCAGTATTTAATTATGTACCGGGTGCCTGAACTTCGCGTGAGTTTTCGAATTGTTACCATCCACGTATGTGTTCCTAGAGTCAACGTTGAACGCGATCGATGTGACTCTCCTGTCGTCGAAAACAGGCATCGTTCTCCCCTTCGACCACCGGCCAATCTGCGCACCTAGCTTTCGGATCAACCTCGCTTGATGCAGCTCGGCGTCATCGGTGGGCAAGAAAGGAGCTGTCCAACCACCAGGGTACGTTGAAAACTCCGTAGGGAGTACTCGGTACAGTAGCTAAGGATGGCGCGGAGGGAGCTTCGTTCTGATATTCTCCTCGTTTGATTATTTTCACCGGCGATAACCATCGATCAGCGTGACGTTTGTGCCTGGTTCGGTCTCCCCAATCGCTTGCGCTTAGGCCTCGGGTAAAGCCAGCGTGGGCTTGCCAGCAACACGAGATGATTGTCCCTCGCTTGTGCACCGCGTCAGCTCCGCTTCGACTCGTTCTCGCCGTCCTGGCCACGTTATGCTCCTTGCCAGGCATTCAGGCACAGGGTGTAGTGTCGTCGAAGACGAATGGAACCGGACCGTTGTCGCAATACAAATCTGTACGAACTCGGCGAACCGCACTGAAGCCATGCACTGACAGAAGCAGAGACCTGACATTTACGCGCCGTTCCTAAACATTTCCCTGTTCCACGAAGATGCCGTGACCCCGGGCTATATCTTTCTCGGGCCATATCAGACATTTCAAGAGGCGATTTATATCTATGACAACCGGGGAGTCAGTCTCACCGTAGCAAGTGTGCCTTGGTAACAAAAAGCTGATATATGGTAGAATTTGGTCTATTCAGGGTACGGCTCGACCGGTGGTGGTCCAAGCCATAATTTCCATGTGTGCTCGATTAACGGGACGGACAACCTGTGCTACATAACAGGCGGGCAGAACGTTGGCTATGCACGAGGCTATGCTGTGGTCCTCGACAACACCTTCACCACCAGAACATCCATCCATTCAGGCGGTGGCGTGGCCAACTTTGACGAACATGAGTTCAACGTCCTTGCCGATGGCTCGTCACTGTTCACACTCTATAATCCGGAACATTATGATCTCTCGGCATACAATATCACATCTGGCCAAGGATGGATCATGAACAATTTCTTCCAGCGGCTGGAGATTGGAACCAACCGGTTATTGTTCGAGTGGTCTGCCTTGGATCACGTTCAGCCCAACGAAACATTCGTCCTTCCCGACACGACAGAAGTGTCAGGAGATGGCTTTGGGCCTACCACGCCTTGGGATTACTTCCATATCAACAGTGTGGACATGAACGCCGACGGAGATTACCTCGTCTCTGCCCGGCATACATGCACTTTATACAAGGTGTCCGGACAGGACGGACACATCATTTGGAGACTCGGCGGAAGGGCCAGCGACTTCGCGTTCCCGCCCGGCTTGAATTTCAGCTTCCAGCACGACGCGCGATTCCTCGAGGAGAACGATACCGTCACGATCGTCTCGTTGTTTGACAACGCCTCGAATGGCTACAATCAGACGTCACGCTACTCATCCGGCATGATCCTGAAACTCGACCATACCACCAACTCAGTTACGTTGCTCCAAGACTTCGTGTCTCCCTACCAGTTCATCTCCGCATCGCAGGGGAATGTACAGTTCGTCGGCGGCAACCAAAATTGGCGGACCTCGAACGCCTTCGTAGGCTGGGGCGAGAATGCCTATATCTCCGAATACGCGCCCGACGGACAGATGGTCCAACAAGGCCACTTCGCCACGGAAGGGACGATGAATTATCGCGCCTTCAAGTATAACTTCACGTCGAACCCGACTGACGCGCCAGCCTTGTATACCTATGCACAGAACACGAGTGCTCCGACATCATACTGGATGAGTTGGAACGGAGCTACCAAAGTTGCCTCGTGGCGTCTGTATTCGTCTCCAAACCGCGACGGGCCTTGGACCGTTGTTGGCACAGTGAAGAAGCTTGGCTTCGAGACCTCGTTTACTGCCCCGAGATATCATCCCTGGAGTATTGTCGAGAGCCTGGACGCCGACGGAAACCCACTCAGGAATAGCACAAGGGCGATTAGGACGTTTGTGCCGACCGCAGAGTTGGCCGCTAAGTGTAATGGACAAGGCTGTCCATCGGCCAGCAGCTATTCCAACCCGACTGGGTCGGCAAGTTCGTCTTCGCCGACGGGGACCAGTACCAATGCCGGCGTAGGTGTGCGGAAACGAGGTACCCCTAGCAGTGGGATGGACGGGAAGTTGGGCTTTGCAGCCATGTTTGGGTTGGGGGCATTCATTGTGTAAGGCATAGACCAAAGAAACGAGCTTGCACGGAGGTGAAATTATTACTTGCTGTGTTTGTTGGTCTCCGGAGACATAATACCGCCATGGAATATCCCGCGGATTACCCCCTAGAACGACACAGGCTGAACGATACAGTACCATCACCATAATCTAAGCTTCGTCCATTCAGGCCGAAATCACACCTTCACGCATCTATGCGAGCAATGAGCAGGGCCAAAAAATGTCTTTCCAACCTGTTCGGGAAACGAGCGCGAATTGACGTCGTTCATTTTCGGCCGTGCTAAACCCCCGAGAAAGCCACAAGCCCGGGCCCGAATACAGTACGTGTGGGGAACGAGGCACCCAAACTTCGGACGGTCTGTCTCCTCTCATGTGCGGAGTAGTACGAGTACTGTTGCGTATCATACGGCCCGGGCCCGAGTGCTGGGTTCGGTAAGTAGTAGCCTCGCCGCCCGAGACATACCTGCTTGTGGTGATGGCGTACTTGATGCGACTCGATAATTACTGTCCTCGTGCCCCCAGAGTTTATGCGCAATGATGTTTTGATTCTAAGAGCGAGAGAGATAGACACGCGCACGCACCTCTCCCAGGCAGCAATACGTATAACACAGACACTCGCTGGGTCGTTCGGTTCGCGTTTATCGGTGCAGTTGGGGGCCAGGAGGTGTTTATACTTTCGACGGCAGCCTGCCAGCCGGTTTCAGCTCGCGGTCTCGGTCCTGGTTTCAGACAGTGCTTATACATACAGACGCCGGTCACATTCATTGCATGGGCTCTTTCAGATATTCAATCGACGCTTTTTCAGATTTGGGTGCAACAAGGACAACCGGATCGTAGCATCATACATTCGGCACGCAGCACCTTCGATTCGGGGTTGGCGTCCTTATTTCTGGCGTCGAGCTCACTTGTCGAACAAGACCCAAGCCCAGGGAACAAGCAGATGCCGTTCTCCCTCGCCATTATTGGAGCTGGGCCGGCGGGCTTAACGCTCGCGCGCCTCCTTCAAGTTTCTAACCTTGACATCTCAATCACGGTATTCGAGCACGATGCTTCCCCAACAGCTAGGCTGTTCCAGGGCGGGACATTAGATCTGCACACCGACACTGGATTGGCGGCGCTGAAGAAATGCGGGCTCTGGGATGAAGCGGTCAAACGGTTGCGCTACGACGCCGAAGAGTTGACGATTGCGGACAAAAACGACACGCGTATCATGCATATGACCGGGGATGGGCCCAAAATCAAGTCCAAGGAGAGTGGTGGGGAGTTAGACTACGAGAGGCCCGAGATGGATCGGGAGGCATTGAAGGATCTATTGCTGGAGAGCGTGAATCCTGGGTGGGTACAGTGGGGGAAGACGCTGCAGGGTATTGACCCCCAGACGGGGGTGTTGAGCTTCAGAGACGGAACGACCGCTGGGCCGTTCGATTTGGTCGTGGGCGCAGATGGCGCGTGGAGTAAAGCCAGACATGTGCTGACGGATCTCCGCCCGCGGTATGCTGGAATTTGCGGCTTCGAAGGGCACATTGCCAGGCCCAATTTCGAGCATCCACATTTATCGAGGACGGTGGGGCGAGGGAGCTACTTTGCGTGTTCGGACGGGAAGTACTTGAGCGCGCAGAGGATGGGGGACGAGAGCATCAAGGTAGGCATGTGGTTGAAAAAGGAGGGCCCGGAAGGTGAAAGCTGGCCGGCAGATATGAATGCAGCGTACGGCGATGACGAGGAGAAGCTGAAACTCAAGATCCTGGAGTATTTCCACGATTGGACACCGAAGCAGAGGCAGTTTGTGAAGGTGGCGACCAGGTTTCGGCCCTGGCCACTGTATGAACTGCCTGTTGGGGAGTTCTGGGAACACAAGAAGGGATATACATTGATTGGCGATGCGTCCAGTCTGATGACCCCGTTCGCTGGGGAGGGGGTCAACAAGGCTATGCGAGACTCACTCGAACTGGCTGCCCGGCTAGAGGACGCCCTCGCAGCAAACGACGATGTGGACGAAGCAGTGCGCAAGTATGAGGAAAACATGTTCCCACGAGCGAAGAAGTGGCAGGCAGCCACGATGCGGAACAAGCACGGAATGTTCAGCAAAGAAGGGCCTGTGACGTTCCTGGTGGGTATGATCGATGATATTGCCGAGGAGATGGGGAAGGACCTGTCGAAGGGGGTCTTGAGTTGGATTCCGATCAAGACTATGATGTGGTGCTATGTCGTTTCCAGACAGTGGGTGGGAGCTTGCAGGAGGCGCGTGAGCAGGATGATTTGGAGGGAGGAATGAAACATGGCTATCGACCGTGTGTGTGCGTGAAGGGAGCTCTACCTGGGCAAGTTAATCCATTTGTTCAACTATTATCAGATACCCAATTCAAACACCTGAAAACATTGTAGAGATGGAAGAGAGCGAGAGAGCAAGACAAATCATCCAAATGAGCCAAGATCCGTTTCTGCGCTCTGTTGGCTGAATGCTCTACCGGGTAAACAACAGCAAGGGAGAATGGCTCAATGGTCATCAAGTCTTTATTGGGCTGTGATTGGTGCGTTGGCATGAAAGCTGCACCTCCAATCGAGAAGCTTTCGTGTCGTCGTCGACGTACGCCGCTCTCCATCTCAACGGCCTCTTTCTCTTCCATCTTAAGAGCTGGGACCTGCTCGACAAGTCTGCAATATGCGGTCTCAGCTACTTCGCGCCGCAGCGCGCTCCAGACCCTCACCCTCAATTGCCCCCACGACGAGACAAGCAGCGAGCAGGACATTTGCCTCCTCCGCAAGACGAAATGCCGAGGTCGAACTCACGATCGATGGCAAGAAGGTGTCAATAGAGGCTGGTTCGGCCCTGATTCAAGCTTGTGAAAAGGCAGGAGTCACCATTCCGAGATTTTGTTACCATGAGTGCGTCTTCTCCTGCGGGTCTAGATCCAGATTGTGGCTGACCCCGTCTCTACAGAAAGCTGCTCATTGCAGGAAACTGTCGTATGTGCCTCGTCGAAGTCGAACGAGTGCCGAAACCTGTCGCCTCCTGCGCATGGCCTGTCCAACCCGGCATGGTGGTCAAGACCGATTCACCCATGACCCACAAAGCAAGAGAAGGCATAATGGAATTCCTGCTGGCAAATCATCCCTTGGATTGCCCCATTTGCGATCAAGGTGGCCAATGCGATTTACAAGACCAGTCGATGAGATATGGAGCCGACAGAGGTCGTTTCCACGAGGTTACCGGGAAGCGGGCGGTTGAAGACAAGAATATTGGTCCCTTAATCAAGACGTCCATGAACAGATGCATCCACTGCACGAGATGTATCCGTTTCGCAAATGATGTAGCTGGCGCACCGGAGCTTGGCTCCACGGGAAGAGGTAACAGCATGGAAATCGGCACGTATCTGGAGCGAAATCTCGACACCGAACTCTCGGGCAACGTGGCGGATCTGTGCCCTGTCGGTGCTCTGCTCACCAAGCCCGGCGCCTTCACTTATCGCCCATGGGAGCTCACAAAATTCGAATCGATTGACGTTTTGAACGCTATGGGCTCCAATATCCGAGTGGACGCCAGAGGTTTGGAGGTTAAGAGAATACTGCCCAGACTCAACGACGATGTCAATGAGGAATGGATCGATGACAAGACTCGCTTCGCGATGGACGGCTTGAAGACACAGAGATTGACTACTCCGCTGATTCGAAAAGACGACAAATTCCTCCCAGCAACATGGGAACAAGCGTTGACCGAGATCGGCAATGCGTATATTCGACTCAAGCCTGGTGAGAATGAGTTCAAAGCCATTGCTGGTCATTTGATTGAGACGGAATCTCTTGTCGCTATGAAGGACCTTGCCAACAAACTAAACTCTGAAAATCTCGCCCTTGATCAGCCTGGTGGCGATAAGCCCATCGCCCATGGCATCGACATCCGTGGAAATTACCTATTCAACTCCAGAATCTGGGGTATCGAGGATGCAACGACCATGCTCATCATCGGAAGCAATCCTCGATGGGAAGCCGCTGTCCTAAATGCACGCATCCGGAAACAATGGCTTCGCTCGCCCTTGGAGATCGGTTATATTGGCGAGGACTTTGACAGCACCTTTGAATATGAGAACCTGGGCAATGATGCCGCTGCCGTGAAAAAGGCTCTCTCTGGCGAGTTCGGCAAGAAGTTGGCCGAGTCCAAGAGACCCATGATCATTGTTGGCAGTGCTGTTGCAGAACATCCAGATGCCAAAGCTATCTTTGAGACCGTGGGAGCCTTTGTCGACAAAAACCAAGCGAATTTCAACACGGAAGAATGGCAAGGATACAATGTCCTTCAACGTGCAGCTTCGAGGGCAGGAGCATATGAAGTTGGGTTCACCGTCCCATCTCAGAAGGTGGCGGAGACGAAACCCAAGATGGTCTGGCTGCTTGGTGCGGATGAAGTCACGGAAGCCGACATCCCCAAGGATGCATTTGTGATCTACCAAGGTCACCATGGTGAGAAGGGAGCGCAGCTTGCGGATGTGATCCTTCCCGGATCTGCTTACACCGAGAAATCCGGCACATACGTAAATACCGAGGGACGGGTGCAGCTCACTCGTTCTGCGGTCAGCCTTCCCGGCGCAGCCAGAACGGATTGGAAGATCATCCGTGCAGCTTCAGAATTCCTGGGCGCACCTCTGCCATATGATGATTTGGAAGTCCTGAGAGACCGACTGGAAGAAATCTCGCCAGCGCTGAGAAGATATGACACGCTCGAAACGCAGAAACTAACCGGCCTGTCTAAGGTACAGCTTGTTGATGCCAACAAGGGGGCGAAGGCTACTGGGCAGAAGTTGGAGTTGCCGATCAAGGATTTCTATCAGACCGACGTTATTTCGAGGAGGTATGTACATGACCAGGCTCTCGATGCTTGATCGAACCTCTCCTCACTTCACCAAGCCACACGATGCTGACTTGCTCCAGTTCACCGACGATGGCACGCTGCAGTGCTTCTTTCTTCCAGACCCGTGACCCGAGCACCAATTTCGCGGCACCTGGGGGGCCTGACGAACAAATCTCATACGGCTAAGCGACAAACTCGGGTTTTAAACGGGAGTTTTGACGCAGCAGGTGTGTACAGACATTCAAAAGGCGTTTTTTAAATCAAGCAAGAGGTAAAGCACTTGGGTGAGCGGGCCCAGCATTGTGATATGTACATATCAAATTCAAGGAAATTTCAGACCATGCCCACAAATCTCCTAGATGAATACTGCTCCAAGAAGCCTCCTCCCTCCCGGGCAGCCATGAACCGACTACGACGAAGTTTTATTCCACTATAACATCCTGGCTAGTGTCCAATTCCTCAAACCTTCTCAAATCCATCTCTCCCTCCAGAAGAGGCTTGACATATGGATCGAATGTCTTCCAATAGGGATTCTCCAAATGATACTTTTGGGATGTTTCCTTTTCGTAGCGTTCCACGATGGTGAAATCGCGAGGGTCGTGGACGGATTGCATGACGAACCAGGAGAGAGTCTCTTTGTCTTTGGAGTATACGCGAGAGGCCTCGATGAGCTTGTTCTTTAACTTTCCGATGATGGAGGGGTCTGAAGAGTTGGCCCGGAGGTGGACAGTTATAGTGTAAACCATCTTGATCCTGAGATGGGCGCGGTTTGAGAGCGAGACGAGTTGAACAATCGGATATTGGTCAGGCCTGAGCTCATTACGCTTTCACAGGAGGGGTCTCTGCTATATAGGTCTATCCTTTTGGGTCGTTTATATTTGCCGCCCGTCATGCTTCCTGCTTCCCCGCCTTACGGGATTCCAGATTAGGATGGGTGAAGCGAGGCGCAAGAGGGTGTGAGCAATACTTGCCTTTGGTCTCATAGCTTCTGGATCGAGGTTATTCCTTTCCGTCGATAGCATTGTTAGACATGCCTTGCCATAACTGATATCTTCGTTAGACTTTCCAATAGATCACCGAGAAGCCATGGTACCGTATCGTTGGGGCACGTGGAGGATGGTCCTGCAGCTCCACCTACACAGTAAGCGAGAAATCAAGCTATGACGATGTGTCCGCATTTGCGACTTTGGGCGCGCATGTTTCTTTCCTACTGGATACTCGGCTATCGCGCTCGCACCATGGCTGCGTCTCCGCGTTTTTCGTCACTCTCCATACCCAGACTGTCACGTTTGCCCGATATCCTGATAGATAGTATGGATGCAAGGAGGATTTCGTGTCTCTCAGATATCCGAATAGAACTATGAAGTTCGCGAAGTGCGTCGCCCAAGTTTGAAACGTAATGCTAGCGTGACAAGGAACTAACCAGAGCCAGGGAACTCGAGGAGGACGCAGTTCCGGAGTGGAAAGTCAAGTACCTCGACTACAAGGCAAGGTTCTGACAAAATCACATGCGAGATCTCTACTGACCGTCTGCAGCAAGGGAAGAAGAAAATCAAGGCCATTTCCAAAGCCCTCAAGAACCTCAATAAAACGCCGGGCATCGAACCAACTCCTGGAGCGCTGACTGCTTTCTCGCACCAAGGAACGCCCTTTACGCATTATGACTTCAACAATCCTCCACGGGCCCGTAGTGCCAGGTCGACGAGATCGCTACCCGAGATTGCAGAGGTTGCACCGGATGAAAATGAAGAGCCGGACAATAAACCCCCGGTGCATCGTCACCACACGAGTCGTACCATGTTCGCCGAGAGTCCACCTATCTACATACCGGGCGAAGAAAGCTCAAACACGACTCCCGAGAGAACGCCTCTCTACAGTGGGCGACCCGGACACCAGGTGAATTATGGGTCGATCGTTGGTACACCTCCAGAGGAGACGCCGGGAATGATGGGACCTCTCGAACTTCCAGATCCAGCATTGACACCCCTGCGAAGTCGACCCACAGCCGAGTTTGAGCCCATGCACGATTCCCAAGGTAACACTCCTCGACTTCCACCTCCTGCCCAAGTACCTCCATCCTCGGACCCGTACCATGTCGGTCAAACGACCCACCCTCCTCGCTCGAGAGGCAGCCTTGGTCGAAGCCTAGCGAAAGTCATGTTCAAGCAGCGGAAACCAAACAAGGCCCAGTCAGTCTCAGTGCCGCATCTCTCGAGGGTGAACTCCATTTCCGCTACCGAAAGGTTTCGGAAGCTGTTTTCTCCTCGAGATCTTACCGAGTCGGCCGTCAGTGATATGCAATTGTCGGCATACAGGGATCTTGATGAGCGACAGGCAGAGTTCTTCACATTTTTGGACAAGGAGTTGAAGAAAATCGAAGAGTTCTACAAGATGAAAGAGGACGAGGCGACTGAGCGGCTCCAGGTTCTGAGGAGGCAACTACACGAGATGAGAGATCGTCGCATCGCCGAGATACTGAGATCGAAACGCGAGGCCAACGGGACACAACCGCCTGATCTGGATGAACTTAGAAATCCACTACCGGACGGCCTCGAGGGGAATGTCAAATCTAATGGAAATGGTGGCTCTAATCTGCTACCTACCCGAATTGAAGATCTCATTGGACGGCGTCCAACGATTGGCAAGACTAGCCAGGCCATGGCACAAATGAGTAGTCCTCCAGGGCCAAAGGCACAGCAACGGATCAATGATGGGAAGAGGGACTACGTGCGGCGCGACAACGGCAAGGAAGTCAAGTATACATTTGCCAAACGAAGATTAAAGATCGCGTTGCAGGAATTCTACCGTGGACTGGAACTGCTCAAATCTTATACTCTGCTGAACAGGACTGGGTTCCGCAAGATCAACAAAAAGTACGACAAAGCCGTGCAGGCTCGCCCTCCCTTGAGGTACATGTCGGAGAAGGTCAACAACGCCTATTTTGTCACGAGCGATGTTATTGATAATCATCTCATGGCGGTTGAAGACTTGTACGCGAGATATTTTGAGCGCGGCAACCACAAAATTGCTGTGAAGAAACTCCGATCTAAGGTTGGAGCGGGAGATTACTCGCCGGTGGCCTTCCGCAACGGACTATACCTGGCATCTGGTGTCTGCTTTGGCGTAGCAGGCCTCGTTGACGCCTACTTTCGACTGGAGGATCCGCGTATATCTGTACAAACGACCTACCTACTGCAGCTCTATGCGGGCTACTTCCTCATCGTCCTCCTATTCCTGATATTCGCGCTGGATTGCAGGTTCTGGGCCAAAAGCCACATCAATTACGTCTTCATCTTCGAGTACGACACCCGGCACGTCCTTGATTGGCGACAATTGGCCGAATTGCCTTGTTTCTTCGCCTTCCTGAACGGCCTATTCATCTATCTCAACTTTCGACAGAACGCCGATGATTGGTTCTATATTTATTGGCCATTGTTTCTCATCATCATTACGGTGGTCATCATTTTCTTCCCACTGCCCTTTGTATACCACCATGCTAGGAAATGGTTCGCTGAAACCAATCTGAGACTTGCCTGTGCGCCATTCTATCCGGTTGAGTTCCGAGACTTCTACCTGGGAGACATGTACTGCTCACAAACCTACGCCGTGGGTCAGATTGAACTCTTCTTCTGCCTCTATGTCAACGAGTGGCAGAATCCTCAACAATGCAATTCGAGCCATTCGCGCCTGCTCGGCTTTTTTGCGGCTCTGCCCGCTGTTTGGCGAGCGCTGCAATGTCTACGTCGATACTATGACTCGGGAAACTGGTTCCCGCATCTTGCCAATTGTCTCAAATACTGTGGCAATATCGCCTATTACGCAACATTGTCAATATACCGGATTGACATGAGCCACACAACCTGGGCGATCTTCGTCACGTTTGCCCTCGTCAACGGCCTCTACTGCTCATTCTGGGACGTTTATCTGGACTGGAGCTTGGGCGACCTTTTTGTGGACAAGTATCCATTCCTGCGTGAACGGCTCGGCTACAAACAAGTCTGGATGTACTATGCGGCCATTCCTGCAGATGTCTTGCTCCGACAACAATGGGTCTTCTACGCCATCTTCAGCAAGGACGTGCAACACTCGGCGCTCATGTCCTTCTTCGTCAGTTTAGCAGAGGTCCTTCGTCGAGGGATGTGGTCTCTCTTCCGAGTGGAAAACGAACATTGCAACAATGTGGGCAAGTTCCGCGCGTCAAGAGATGTACCATTACCATACGATCTTCCGGATTCGACGCAAGCGTCACCCATACAGCAACGCCAGACGTCCACTCCACGGCCGCCAGAGCAAGAACAACAGCAACATCTGGCAACCGGCGTGGATGTCGAAGCCCGTTCGCCGGACTCCTCCACGCGTCGACGCCGTCCACCAACCACGCCACGAACCCCGGGGATGCGCGCACTCCAACGCGTCGGAACAATCATTGGGACGGCCCACGCGCAAGATTTCGAACGAAGAAGGAAGCCATCCGACGAGATTGGTGCACTTCAAGGTGATGATGGCGTTAGCGGAAATGCGGGCAGCAGTGACGACGACGACGACGATGAAGCGGAGGAGAATGGTGGCGAAGATGAATTTGCGGAACTGCAGAGGCAGAGAGAGCAGGATACGGATCATGCTGAAGCCGCGGAGGCAGATCGGTTGGTTGGCCGGGCCACTGCGGGCGGGCGATAGAGTCTGCGTCGGCGAGGCAGACAGAGAAACGGAGTGGCCGAGGAAGCCGTGAGCTCGAGGCAGTCCGAAGATGAGTTGTCAAGATAAAGAAGAACATGTGCGCAGTGGAGGAAACTATACCCCGGGACTTTCAAGCTTGGATTTGAACTTGACAATTCAGATACGAGTGACGGTACTACTCGGTTTCCTAATGAGCCACACCCTATGCGTTATCTAATGTATGGACTCCGTACAATTTATATCGCCTTGACGGGCTATGAAAATGTAACCGGGAGACGGAGAGTAATCCATGGATGAGGTATGAGTATGAATGTCCTGTGTGAGATTGGGGTCTAGAACAACCAGAACTCCCATGCTTGTCTCTCCTGTTGGTCTCTGCGCTGTTGGAATTGACGTCATTTCACTGCCATCCACAACTTTTTTTTCTTCAAGTAGACGGCGAGAACGGACTGCAGCGCCAGTTCTATGAATCTGTCACGCTGGGTGATCTAGGGCCCTCATTCCCCTGTTTCCTCGCCCGAATCGGTGCACCTCAATCACGTACAGTGCATATCACGCGAGGGACTCCCGTCTTTTGATCTGGTGCTCACAAGTGCAAGCGAAGCGAACCCAACTGAACCGAAGTGAACCGTAGCGACAAGGGGACTCGACCGAATCCTTAACCGGCGGATATCTTCTCTAGCACCACTACCATCATGCCCGGCCCCTCGTCTACCCTTCCACTGCCCCCCGACGACCTAGACGAGCTCATCTACCTCACGCGCACAAATTCGCTCGCCGACCTTACCGCGCTGGTAACGACCCTGAGCACCACACACGCCTGCACCCCTAGCACGATCCTCGCCTCTGCTATCGATGTCGATGCCGATGGCCTCGGCTCCCAGTCCAGCCTCTTGCACTACGCGGCCGGGAATGGCAATCTCGAAACGATGAACTACTTACTTGGCTTGCTCGTCGACGGGCCAGTGCCAGCGCGGAACGAGACTTCGAATTCGAATTCGAGTGGCACGCCGGCGTCATCCTCACGCTCACACTGGCTGCTCAACCATAAAAACGTGAGCGGAAACACACCCCTCCATTGGGCGGCCATGAACGGGCATTTGGACGTGGTGGTTGCGCTGGTGCGCGCCGGGGCGGACGCGCGTGTCAGGAATGCAGCTGGGCGGGATTGCATCGTCGAGGCGGAGGTGAGTGCGCTGAACGGGCGAAATGAGGCGCAGGTGAGGGAGTGTGTGGTTTGGATGTTGAGGAATTGCGAGGGCGTGGAGGAGGGGGTGGGCGGTGGGGGAAAGGAGGAAGAAGGGGAAGAAGAAGACAAAACTGGAGAAGGGGGTGATACAACGATGGATGGGAATAGTCACGGAAATGGCAACGGGACGACGAAAGTGCAGGAAACATGAAATGCCGAGGGCAGGGCGTTACGTTGGTACGCAAACTCCAGGCCTGCGAGACAGGGAATGCTCTGTCGATTCAACGATGAGGACAAATCTGATCCTTGAGAGGCGAGGTCAATCACCTTTTTGGATTGGTATCATTTCGGCAGCCAGACACCAGGGCACCCGCAATAATCGACAATGCTTGATTTCAAGACAATGCTCCGATTTCAAACGCGCCATACCCCAAGACACCGCTTATGCACCTGATTTGCGAAGATCCGTCCGTGTCTGGCTTCGATCGCAACAACTACCGCCTGGTCATGGTACCATAGGCCAACAACCTCAGTCAACCTCTTACGAAGGAACAATGACGTCTTTTCAGAACCCGCGTCCCTGAACCCCACCGATCCGGGTTTCACACAGTCAACGGCACACAGTGGCAGTTCAATCCCTCCTTGCCTTCCAACGTACAATAGGCAGTGATGCAGGTTTCGTCGGTATCAGGGTCCACTACGCAGCGTTGGTCGACGCAAATGCCGGTGGTCAATCGCTATTACGCAAGGCCCATCTGTCAGCCAAATTTGTTCATACCGCCAGGAGGTTGAAGTGCGGCAGTTTACACTGGGGGACTAGCAGGAAAGACGGTCGTGGCCACGTACCTTTACGAGCTTTTCCCCATCTCTGAGTGGATGTGAGCATTTGCTATCCGAGTCGGGCAGAGGGGTGGCCAGGACCGCAGGAAGGATCACCGAAAAGCCGGCGAACAGAAGGCAGGTGAAACGCATTTTCTCTGATGGGCGACAGGATTCGAGGTTGGAAACGAGTCGACAGGTTCTTGTTGAGGTCGAAGAACCTGGTACTTGACTGGAGATGTTTGTCCAAGGTCGACGGCTGCTTGCTTGCCGCTCGCGAAAACCCTGTTAGTCGAAGCTTTTGACTTGGGTTCCAGATGAAATCAAAGATGAAAATCAATGCGCTCTCGAAAATCCCGAACACGGACGCTTGCGCAATTCTCCGGCCTGGCAGATCAGCTCGCCTTATATACTTGCCTATTCACCCTCTTTCCTTTCCCGGCCCGGCCCATCTCAGATTCAGGTGTCTTGCCTCGCACTTCTGTGCTGTGAGAGCTGACGCTCACGAGGTTTGTGGCTACCTTGCATACGAAAACCAGGCCTACACTTGCATACGGCATGCCCAATGATGTAATGTCTTTGGAAGGGGGTTGACCTTCGGGGGGGAAGGTTCGACTTAGGAAGTCGGTTCTCACTGTCAGCCAGCCCATGGAGATGTTGAGGCTCAGCCCCACTCCCACAAATGCGCAAATCTCGTATTGCATCACGGCCAGGTTCATGCGGCTTGGTCGTGTTCGCTGTCGTGAGACACCAAGCGGTCAGCCCACCGAGATTGAACGACCGCGACTGGAACTGTCAAAACCGTGAACGCGGACGATCCAACGCATCGTCCGAAAACGTGGGCCCAGAAGAAGCTTTGAAGGGAAAGGACCAAAAAGAAAATATTCGCAAGCCACGTGTGACGCGACGATTGATTTGCAGTTCTATCGAGTCGAGTGCGTGGTTCTCTGCGTTATTTCTGCCCCTGCGAAAACCAGGTGTCTGGTTCAACGACCCTAGCGGGAGAAATCAGAGCGGAGAAGGTTTGGATTGACCGCAAGGGGAAAGTGTTCTGGACAGGCCAGGCGCGTGGCGTGGCGCCCACACCGCACAGAAGGGAACTGTGCATTAGGTAACGCACTTCCCGTTGAGTAACGAATACAAGAAAAGCCTGGCATCGCATTGCTGGACAAACGTCGTACATAGTTAGCGAGAATGTGCCCCAGTCGATTCGACGGCCCGAGGAAAGAAGAGGGGAAATGCATGTCGTAACCCCAGTGGTTAGAAAAGTCGTGCTGCATCCAGAACCCAGCGGTAAGTGAATGGTGAGTGGTGTGGGTGGCAGCCTCGTGTTCATCGTGAGGCTTACCTGAGGTAAGCTTTCCCGTCCGTTCCAAAAAGGGGCCCGCCCGGCCAAGCGCGCTGGCCCTCCTGACAACGTGCGATGCAATACGTATGCAGGCAGGCCGGCAGAGGCAGCATAATGCCCAAGGGTCGAAAGCGGCATGGACAATGTTGGATCGGATCGAACGAGGCGGTCGACGAGTGGCAAGGCAATATTCCTGTCAAGCCAGGGTCGACACCCAGATGCGGCGGAAGAGCCAGACACTCCTGGTCATGCGGTCCGATGTCTGATGTCTGATATCTGATTTCTGATCTGCGGGGTATGTATGTTTGTCAATAAGGCTGAGCTGACAGACAACCTCCTTTGGGATTATTACGAGCATTGCGCATTACGGAGTACAGGGACCGCATTCGTGCGTCTTTGCCAGCTGAGAACATCCTCATCCTCATCCTCACAGCTGATACGTACATCAGCTGGATGGATACCTACTAACGCCTCCGCCCCCCCAGCTTGATGAACTCATCGATCGTGCAATACGAGTAGGACCTGTAATCCTCCGATAATTAATCGGTAATAATCGGTAATCCGCTACTTCCACACATTTATCAGCACGGCCAGATGAGCCATCCATCCATCGACCCATGTGGCGAGATATTGATCTTGCATTTGTCCTGTACAGTATGATTGTCGATCATCATCCTGATCCCCATCCGTATGTATGTATGCTTATGCCCCTGTTTCTCTTTCGTCGTGATGAGCAAGGGCAGTCAGTCAGTCAGTCAGTCAGTCAGTCAGTCAGTCAGTCGTGGCTCCCTCGTCCGGGATCCGCCCAAGTATCCCCGGGGGGGAAATATGCGTGGGTTTTGACGCCCCCGTTCATTCCTGCCTGTCTGTCTGCCTCACATCATGTCAGCGGCATGGGATCAGACTTCATGAATGAATAAACATTCTCATGCGTGATAGGATTACGCGCGAGGAAATACAGGTATGTACTCCGTACTCGGTGTCGGCTTCAGAGCGAGCAAATCCACAAAGTGATTACGTTCAGGGTCGCCATGGGCTTATTATGATTTTGGTGGATTAGCTCCCATTTCGGGGAGGGAGATCAGAGCCAAGAGTCAGGCAGGGGCAGTACGAGTACGAGTACGAGGATTCATTCCATTGGGGGGAACACGGGGGCGTTGTTCTCGAGTCGAATTGCGCCAGAAGTTGCGTGATGGTCGAGACGTTGTGGCTTGCGGATGGGATGAACCAAGACCATCAAGCTGTTGCAGTAGTTTTCTTGGGATTCTTTTTTCCCGGTCAAACGTGAATGGGACTCGCGGTTCGAAAGATGGCCTACAATAAGGCGCCCTGCAAGTTCAACATGATCGCATGCTACGGTAGATTGATCGGTTTTCGATTAGGCCTGCCTTTGTACACCTCGGATACGTAGGATAAAAGGGTTACTCTACCATCCCTCCCTTCTTTTCATCCGAACCCGCACGTCCTTCTTCGGGTTGATTGCACCAGCACCGATAATGCGGCCTGGGTGCACCCACCTTCCACCATTGTCGACAGGCTCGATATCCCACTGCATGACAATCGCGGCCGCGAAAAGAACGACTTCTCGCTCGGCGAACGTCTTGCCCTTACACATCTGCTTGCCGCCCCCCCAGACCTTCATCGTCTTGTACTCCACTCTGACTTCGGCTTCCCCGTCCGCGGCACCGTTGGCGCTGACCTTCTCCTGCGCGTGGCTTTCCTGGGCCCAGAATCGTCGGGGATCGAATCGCTCGGGATCGCGGAAATATCTCTCGTCGCTCTGATGTACCCCGTGTGGAATGCAGATCAGCTCCCCTTTCTTCAGCAGCCAACTCTGAGGCGCCTTCTTCCCCAGAAGCCGGGCATCTTTCTCGTCCTCGTACACCACGAAATCGTCCTCGACCATCTTGTATGACATACTCGCAGCTTCCAGGCGCATTGTCTCGAAGAATGCCCCTTTCAGAAGGGGGCAATTACTCCAGAGACCAGCGATGTCAATGTCAAGCCTGGGTTGCTCCTTGATTGGGAGGCCAGTCGCGGCCGGTTGTTGGAATCGTACGTAGGGAGCAATCTCTCGTCGGATCTCTTGCAGCAACGACGGGGTGGAGAAGATATACCATACCACCCAGAAGATGACGGGATTGGCGTTGATGTTCATGGCCCACAGAATCGCCCCATTGCCGGTGGCCCATCCTCTCGGCGAGGATCCTGCTGCTCGGAATTCTCTTGCACGATCAACAATCACGGAAGAGACATCGGACATATCACTCCACCGGGCGCCGGGGTCTTGACCGTCGAGATACTTGAACAATGCCACATGATGTTCGTCAACGGCGTGAATGACGCGTTCCCTTGCTTTTGCTGGGCCTCCCATCCCGGGAAACCAACTTGGTGCGCCGGCCAAGAAGAGATTGAATTGCGTGTCCATTTCCCATAGATCAGGCATAATGTTCGGGTTATTCTCCATGAAATCTTTGCCGAACAGCACTGTGGTGGCAATGTCACCCACGAAATACCTGATCAGAGGGAAAAGACTGGCCTCGGCGACGAAATCTCCATCGCCTTTCCCCTTGGACAGAATCGCAACGTTACCCTGCCGTTCCCAGATAGACTGATCGACGGGACTCGCTGCTCCGGAAATCATATTCCATGTCCTTTCTTGGACCATGTCGACGGTGCCTTTAATAGCTGTGGTGACGAAGCTTTCGCGCAACATGCCAGACAGGACGCCATGGATGTTGCCCCACAGGAGAGAAGGCTCGATGGCTTTAATTGCACCTTGGTCGCCCCAGAAGTTCTTCATGACATGGTAGATAAAATCCTCCATGGTGATCGGGCTGCTCCTGTCAATCAGGATTTGTTTCGCCAGACTAGGAACCGTGACAACGTTGTGTTTGGAATTGGCCATCCAGAGGGCGTAGATGGAGCCGTTGGATCCCAGTGAGCGCGCTGCGGCTGTCAAGAAATCCGTCCCCCCCGCGGCGAAGTTAACCGCGTGGCCTATCCATGGTATCCAATACGGAAGGATAGGCACAGTTCGGGGACTGTTTCCCTGTGGCGCATTTGACACCGTCGAGCGGTATTGGAGTCCAGTGACGACGCGGGTGACAACGCCAGCGACGAAGAGAAGAATGATAACTGCCTGAAACGGATGATGGAGGGCTCCGGTGAGGGCGTGGTGGAGGAGGGAAGAGCTCCGCTCTTGCTGTGAGACGTCCATGTGCGCGAGATGTGACCAGTGACCCGTTGGTTGGGAAGGGGTGCTGAAATGGTCCAAATTCAGCTGAGCGTGCCAGACCAGGTCGAGGTGATCGTTAAGTGTGTGCGTGTGTGTAGATCAGCTCATTCCGCACGGGACAGACTTGGTGTCGTCGAAGGTTGCCGATATATACCAGACTGGGGGCTGTTTCGAGAAGCGCAGAAGGGGGATTACGTAAACCATGTGACCTCGCATGGCAATTCTGTCTCGTGTGCTTAACCCGTTGCAGACCCTCGGCCGCTGTCAGAAGCGATCCTTCCTCTTGAAATTGAGTTATGCGAGGAATGATACGTGGTATCTCTCTGCAGCTCATAAGACGGAGGTGGTTGGTCTTGTTGGGCTCGGGATCTTCTTGATCCAACAGGCACCGCGCCACATTGACGCTGGCGTGCGTTCGGCTGGTTCAATCCCGAAGCGTAAGATGCTGACATGAAAGCGAACTCCGATCTGGAAATTGGCCCTGAATCCTGCTGTCCAAGTAACGCACACACCCGAGCCGCGACAGACTGCCTAGGCAAGCTACGTAGTACATCTGGATCCTGATGCACCTGCATCATGCTGTGTACGTATATCCTCCTCATCGGATCCGGTCATGTACAAAACAAGCATTACAGCGGCGCCTCCATCAAAACTTCTCGGCAAGAATCTTCTTCAACTGCCCGCTTTGAGCCTCGTATTTCATCACCTTCTCCTGGCTAGCCATCGCCTTGCTCAGACACCATCTGATGCGGGGCTTCAACTCGCTTGGTGTCCCTGGCATCTCGCCCAAAGTCTTCAGTTCGGCCTCGTATTTCTCCACGTTCTTGTTTTCCAGGCTGATCAACTGTGACAGAATGGCAAGATCGAGCCTCGCCTTGAGAACGTCGTCGTCCGTCAAGTATTCGAACGCGGCTTGGTACACCGGCTTTCCTGGTTTGATACCATACGGCCGCCCGTTCTTCGAGGTAATGGATATCAACTCAGCCTGCTCCAAAGCTTGCAGCACAGTCTCCCCGTCCTTGAACAGGTCGTTGAGGAGGAATTCGTTGTATCGAAGAGTTTCGTTCGCCGCCAGCTCCTTGATCAGCAGCCATGCTTGCTGAGGCGTCCATTTGCGGGTCGACACGTCGACATCAAGCAGATACATTTTCAAGATCTCCGACGCAGATTGCTCGATGATCTGACGTACGGCTTCTAGTTCCTCGCATTAGCACTGATACAGGATACAGGGTAACAGCGAGAGATTAACTTACTGCCGGGTGATTCGCCGGTTTTGATTCTTCTGGCGAGGAACTCCAGATCCGTAAGTCGACCTCCAAGCACTTGTATCACGCCGTCCAGCTCGTCGAGATCGCTCCGCCTTTGCGAGGCAGTGACTTTCTCCTCGCCCGTCGGCGCCCTCTCGTCGGTGTCGACATCAGCATCCAGGTGTTTTATGACCAGTTTCTTTGCCACTTCCGGAGAACAGTCACTCAAAGTGATCTGGCGGAATACACGATCCGGCAGGGCTTTGCTAAGTGATTTGGAGAATGAAACATCCGTGGTCAGGAAAATCACGTGGGCGATATTCTGCGTCGTCAGAACGGCTGCCCATTCCCCAATCTTGTCGTAGACCATACTCGCCGATTCCTCGTTGTTTTTGTGGAGGAAGTTGTCAATCACTACCACCGGCCGACACTCCGGGTGAGCTTCAAGCCATTCATCGTCGGCCATCTGAGGATCCTTGTCTTCCTTCTTACGTGGAGCCAGTGCGATCTGCTTCAGTGCAGTAGTCGTGTTGCCCCAGATCTTGGCCAGCTGATTGTCCAATGTTTCGGAAAAACCAGCCTTCGTACCGATCGTGGCTGTTGCAGCAAGATCGACCATGCTGCTGATACTGTTCATCCAGGAGAACACTGGTTTGTAGCCGACCTCTGCAGCGGCTGCAGCGATGGTGTTGCTGTCTCCTCGGGCTTCCTGGATCTTTTTGCAGTCAATAATCAGAGTATGTGGGCGATCCTTCAGTGCTTGGTCCACCACCAGCTCTTTCTTTCCTGCCCCGCGAGGCCCTTGCACAACTATGAAGGTATCGGCAGTCTCGATCAGCCAGGTCTTTAGTTGGTTGATTGCACCCTGGCGGTCCTCCCACACAACCCTGAGGTTCTCGTCTTCACGCTTATCCTTTCGGAATCTGATGATGTCGTAACCGCGCAGCAGCTGGCCTCTGACCCACTTGATGATGGGTTGATCCTCCAAATGTAAGCCGTGAGTGATATGCATTCTGATGAAGAAGGTCCTTATCGGATCGAACACGGCGACTGAGGCGGCCGTGAGAAGGGCGACCAGTATTGGAATGACGATTCTCGGGTGGTTGGTCATCCAATCCCAGATCCAATTGGTCCTCTTCTTTGACTCGTAGCTCAATTTGAGTAAGGTCCCAGTCTTTCCTCCTCCCTCTTCTGGGGGTACCACGTAGCCATGCATGCAGTTCTTCGCCATGGTTGCAAATCTGACGCGGGTATAGTCGATGGTCCCATACTTCGGGGTGACTTTCGAGTCGGAAGGTTGTGAGGCAATCTCTGAGAGCTTGCCATATCGGCGAAACAACGAGTACAAAGTCTCCTGAGTCAACTCGGCAGCGGCATTTTCTGGGGCGGTAGGCAGAAATTCCACCTTGAGTCTAGCCGTGGGCAGGCGATATAAATCCTCAATCCACGGTTTTCCTTGCACTAGGAAAGCCCTGACCCTCCTGAACGGATTGAACCACGGTGTAATGGGCTTCTCCTCTAGATACTGTTTCAGTGTGCTTTCCAGTTCGGTCGAATTTATTCCTTCGTCATGGGAGAACTTGACAAATGCCCCTCCCTCGCGTAGCCGGGGTAGAATCTTTTCAACGCGTAGAGGTAGGCCTTCGGGTAGGGCTCGTTTGATAATGCTGCCAGGGTCGGCTAACGCGAGATCGGGATGGTTGACCTTGCTGAGCGAATCTGCCAGAAACTTGTCTGGGTTCAGGTACGGGACACGGTTCAGCCATTGTAGCTTTAGCGGGAAGACATCTGCGATGCGGTCAGTACAGTCCTTCAATATGTTCGCGTCTAAAGTCGGCTTACTGTCGAAGAAAAAAATCCCTTCATTCTTCCGGGTCAGGATGTGGCCTGATTCATTATCACCAGATTCAGTCGATGTCGTCCTCCTGCCCGTTGCAACTGCGGGTGCTCTAATTGCTGGTCGAGCAGTCCTCCCTGTGTAGAGCAACTGCTTTCTGGGAAAAGATGTCAGAAGAGGACCTGGACGCCCAAAGGAGCGTCCAGCATTCCCCGAGAGTATCATCGTCACAGTCCTCTCAGCATCGTGGGAGTGAAGGCCTATTCATGTTCACAAGTCTTAGCAGTCTTCTAGACCGACAGGGGCTGTTGATGATGAGAGCTTCGAGTTCCCAGGAACTGATCTAACGAGTCGGCTCTCATGACCACAAAAGCTTGCTGCCCGCCATCACCAGCGGCCTGCTGCGCATCCAGCTCGGCGGGCGCGTTTTGTCAATGACGTAGAAAATGGAAATCTGTGGCTGCTTTTGTGGCTGTGCAATTTACGCTGTGGCTTGAATCCTTTGGCATTTTCTACGCGTTCCCAATGACATCGGCATCTGTTCTTTAGAACAAAGGCAACTGATTTGAAGATGAGCTGGTGGTGGAAGTCGGCGGCAGTTGCTAGCAGTGAGAAAGGGAACAACACTGCTACACTCGTCCCTCCGACTACGAAGGAAACCGTGACAGCTCCCGCCGACGCAGCTACCGCTCCTCCCGTTTTCGAGCCCGTCACACGCGGCTTGAGTCGAGAACAGCAAGCTGAGCAGGAATGGGCCTTATTGTTGAAAGAGCTGCAAGCAGAAGCAAATGCTGGGCAGAATGAGAAGACAACGTCCAGCCAGCAAGAGACAGCACCGCAGACAACAGCCACTCAAACTGACATCTCTCCTCACTCGTTGTACCCGACCGACATGTCTTGCCGGTCCTCATTCGACTATGCAATGTTCTGCCAAAGCTTCGGGGGTCAATTCGTCAACGTGTACCGTTACGGTTCCTTCCGCTCATGTTCGAATCACTGGGATGACTTTTGGCTTTGTATGAGAACCAGGAACTGGGACAAGGCGGACCGCGAGAGAGCCATTCAAGAGCATTACCGGAAAAAGGCAGTTAAATGGAAGACTGGACCCAGTAGTGAAGATGTATGGGAGGTTAGAACAGAGCCCGTCAAGAATCCCATCTCCGGAAACCTTGCTGAGCTCGAAGCCGAATTGGAACGGTTGAAGAAGGATAATCCCGCTGTGCCAGAACCGTGGAGTCCAGCACAATAGGCAGGGTACCCCGTGGACGCTTTCACCACAGGTCCTTGACTTGGATGACAATTCACTTTGGAGATAAACCGTTCCGGCTGTGTCGTACCTATTCAGACCTTGTCACAATCGCCAGCGTTAAGTACAGCGTGCATGCCTGAGTACGGTTCACCACTTGACTCGGAACTTCACTGCAAGCCGCTGAGTCCCGAAAAGTCATCAACGCTGGAAGCATCTAGCAAACCATCTCCGCTCCAACTTCGATTTATTCATCATACACACCTCGTTCAACCCCCATTTTCTGATCGTCCAGTTGGCAGCTATGGAACCAATACTTCGGATCCTCATGGCGGAAGAGCCACTTTCTTTGACACCTCAACGAGCTTTCGACCACGCAGACAACCTCCTCCAGCAAGCCACATCTCTGCGAGAAAAGGCTGATGCCCTCCAAGAGCAAGCCAAATTCATGTATGAGCGAGCCGACACCCTCACCAATACCGCTGAAGGCCTTCAGGAGATCGCTCATCAAGATCGCGACGCTATGCAAGTCATGTGGGACAAAATTCTACGCACATCGAAGGAAGATTTCGAGCTGTATGTGTCTGACTCCGATCATGCTGCTCGTTTCAACGAGATGGTGACGCGCGTTGAAGATGGGTTGGTCAATGTAGACCACATGAATCGATTTCTCGGCGACTTCCTGGATTTCGTCGGCAATAAAATTTATCGGAGGTCAGCAGCACCTGAACCAGAGAGTCCACCAGACTGCGAGCAAGTGGCCGAGCTCCTCTTGGAACCGGAGGCGACCTGCAAACCAACATTGAAACGACGGATCTCAACTGCCAACGAAGATGACGAGGCTGCGCTATACCCACCCAAAGGAGAGTTCAAGAGAATGAGATACAACGAAAAATCAGGATCAACTTCGGATAGGGAAACTACCCTAGGGCCTGTTTCAGATGCGCTTGCGCAACGCACGGGGTGCGATTTTGAAGCTTCGACGAACGCAGAAGAAAAGTCAGAAATAGACTCAGTCTCAGCAGCAGATAAAGAATCTGATGGCCACCGGGTTGAATCTGAGACATCGGACTCGTCTGATGAGGAGGAAAATAGATCTTCGGTATCGATCGACACTCATACTACAGCGGCAGCCTGTGACTCTGTTGACGAGACCTCCTCGGCGGCCGATAGCGACTCGGAATCTGAGTCCGGACGGTCCTCTGCATCGAACAGCACGTCAGCATCTTCGTCAAGTGCTGATTCTATCAACAGTATTGTGGTTCAGGGAGCCAAAGGTCGTCTAGAAAGAACGAGCCCGAATGCTAGCCAAGGCGCGAGCAACACGGTAGCGTCGGCAATAGCTCAAAAGGATAAGAAGCAAAAGACGGATGCTTTGAATCGGCGCAAGCGAGGTGGGATGAAACGTCAACGGTAGTGGGTGGACTGAGAGAACAGAGCCTGAGGCGCAACTCGCACTCAGTATTCCGGTCGTAGAGCTCTGTGTTACAGGGCCAGCCATGGCGATGGCCAGCCAGTGGCAGTTTTGGTGAACTCGAACAGATCGGCAACATGAAGATGAAATGAACACCAAGTAAGGTGTTCTCCCTTCACTCACTTAACCTTCAACTCAGGTGAATAGGAGATCGATTTTGTCACTTGACCTTGTCGCCGCAGAATGCGCACCATTCCAAAGTCCGATATCAGCTCTTCCTGAAGTTCTTTATTTCTCCTTGACTACGTCCACCTCTCTTACATCTGCCCCATCACCACTTCTATTCACTTCTGCCATATGTTATTTGATTTCTTGCTTGTTTTATCTCTGCGTCTCATTATGGCGGCTGTCTCAGCCTGCTCAAATTTGCGCTATCTGCAAGCCGACTGTATCGAAGAACAATATAAAGTCCTTCAGGTTCTTTCCGACGACTTCCACTATGCGGCGAACATACTCAAGTACAAGGTCTATGACATTGAGAACCGATCTTTGGCTGTTAGAAAGGCAGCTTGGGAGGCGAATGCGACCGATCTATACCGAGGCAGAATCCTGGCAAACTTAGAGAGCGAAGAGAAATTGCGAGCGAAACAGATACTGAAGAACAACGCGGTGATGCTCGATGTCGCTGAGCAGGTCAAGATTGGTCTGAAGACTCTGATCGAGATTGTCTGCGCAACCCCAGATGCTGTTCAGGCAGACTTGGGGGGCCACGACGACCTGTTGGGACGCGACATTGAGAATGACTCGGAACCGATCTCAATCAAGAAGTCGAACTTGAGTCCTCCACTCGAAGATCAGCTAGCTAAGGAATTAACTCACGCGCGACACGTCTTCGTTGACTCCAGCAAATTTGTCCCGGTCAATTTCCGGGAGGTGTCAACTCCAGTTCAGCGGGAAGTCCAGACTGAAAAGTGCACGACTGAAAACCCGCGACATGTCAAGACAGTCCGCTTCGTCGACGATGGCGCCATGTCCAAGTGCCAGGAAGCCACGAAAGCTCTATACCTCATGGTGCAACCTTCCACTGGTCAAGTCGGACCCCAAGGTAGCAAGGACAAGTTATGCTCTCCCGTTGAGATCCCAGGCAGATTGACTACGAAGAAGCGGAAGGAAAACGTTGAATGCACTCAATCACCAGCACGACTCTGCAGCATGGAACAAATGGAGAAAGAATTACTTGCCTGGGTCCCAAACGAGATCAGCGTGCCATGTCTTCCAGTCGACAGGAACTTGAAAGGGCTGATGAAGCCAGAAGCGAAGACAACCACAGCGAGACTAGGCATACCAGCAAGAGCTTGGAGAATAAACTAACCTCACCGAGCTGAGGACCAGAAGCTCTTGTAAAGTGAGACTTGGTGATAAGATGCGCCGTATGGGCCTTCACTTCTCGGACAGGGAGGTGCTGTGCTGCTGGGAAGATGAGGAGTGCTCGAGGATCAGGACACCGTTTGCTTGTGCTGCCGTTCGTGCATGGTTTGGGTGCTGCGATACTGCGGACGACAGCAATTGCCAGTTTGGAATTTCGTGGTTACACAAATCTCGACTCTTTTGGAAAGAGAAATTACGGCGTTTAACATGACTATCTGCCACATTTCAAAAGTACCTCATTCAATTGAATGCCACAATCTTCCTCTTGGGCCAGCTTCGTCCGATGTTTTGTCCATCCCTGAGGCGCACGCGCCGCATCGTCCGCTGACGATAGTCCCCTGCTTCGGTGCAAGCTAATTTGCATCTTGGTTTAGGTCCTCGATCCATGAATTACTGCGGGCTCGTGGTCAAGCCGGCTACACAAGCGAGAAACATGCATTTCACGTGGTCGCTGATACTTCAGTGACCTTGTTGCTGACATATCTTATACAATTATTCTCTGCCACTCTGCATAACTTCCTGAAAGTATCATCACAATCCCTGCACGTCCTAATCTCAACTCGCATTATGCATAACTAACAGATTACTTGACAAACTCAACGCACAGCTTCACGCCGGCGGACAGAAAGATCCATTGGTCCCACGCGCCAAATGATGAAAACCCCTCCCTTGCCTTGCAATGCCGCTGTCGAGAGAAGACAGTGAAGACCGGTTAGTCTCCAATTTGCCAGGCGTGCCAATGAGGACGGACCCAACGCCATCTCAACAACACTACGATCCACCGGCAAGAGGCCCATGAAAAATATAATGGGCGGCGGTCATCCTTTATCCACGAGGCTCAGGGAGCAGGTCGATGGAGGACAATCTCTGAGCGGATCGAAAGCAGCCATCACCGTCCAACCTGTCAGCGGTATCCAGCTTCAAGCTCGCTCCTATTTACAACATACATGGCTCTCACTATCAAGAAGGTCGTTGTCCTCGGGGTATGGAGATCTGCAATCCGATATGCTTGGATTTCCCAGGGACCTCTCTGACGTGACCGAGTATAGGCATCAGGCAACATGGGCAAGCCCATCACGGCCGCGCTCGCTGCAGCAGGCTTCACCGTGACCGCTGCCTCGCGCACACCGGGAACCAAATTCCCCGACCCATCTATCATCCCAGCAGTCGTTGACTACAGCTCGCTTTCTTCTCTCACCGAAGTCTTCAAAGGTCAAGATGCCGTCGTCGAGGCGATTCCGCCCAACGCTTTGCACCTACAGGGCGTCATCGTCGATGCTGTACTTGCGTCGGCAAGTGTGAAGCATATCATCACGCCGGACTTCGCGGGCGACACCTTCAACAAGCATATCACAGAGCTGCCATTGTACCTTCCAAAGGTCAACGCGCAGAAGGTGCTGGAGGAGAAAGTGAAGGGGACAGACGTCAAGTGGAGTGCCATCATTACGGGAGGTTGGTACGACTGGGGTGAGTTGCGTCCGATCTTAAGCTCGCTCGGAGCCATTCTCTTTCCCGTTCGAAGAAAAGGCGAGGTCCAAGACATATCCAAGCTGACACTCCTTTCTCTCGCCTCACGCACAGCAATTCCACTAGGGTACTACTGGATCAACCCTCTCACACATACTGTCTTGGTCTACGGCTCTGGCAACCAGAGGCACAGCATGTGCCGTGTCTCGACTGCCGTCAAAGCAGTGTGCGATGTCTTCAACGACCCAGGGAAGTTCGCCAACCGACCCGTCTACGTAGCTGACTATACGGTGAGCATGAACCAACTGATGCCGTGGCTAGAGGAGGCCAGACCGGGCTGGAATGTGGTAAAAGTCGACCTGGACGAGTTTCTTGCGACGGCGAAGAAGCTGTGGGACGAGGACAGAAACAAGGGCCTCCCAGTTGATTTCCGGTCCCCTGGTAAGTGCCCCTGTCGAGCCAGTAGTTTCTCTCTGCTCACCCGATCGATATACTAACCATACGTTGATTGCACAGCATATCAATTGCTCGGCACGTACGGGATCTTCGAAGAAAACAACAGATTCAACGCCGACTTCGAGAAGCTGATTGAGCCCGGATATGGTTATCAGAAATCGCTGGATGACCTTAGACAAGAGCTGAAGGGGTTGGTGGCGGAAAAGGGCTCCAGCCTGAATTCCTAGCCAGACGGATTCTTTCGCAATCCTTTCGCAGCCGCCTGAAAGAGCAACCACGCATCGCGTGGACATAGCTATGACAAACAGGTAGATGCCCTGCTTAGCCTCCGTGCTGCTCTTGGTGTTCCTCGCCGATATTCTCGTCGTTAGTGATGTCGAGGTTCTGCAATTCAGGGATCCGGAACCGCTGAGCGCGAATTCTGATATCGAGTCTGCTCTTTTTCGTCGACCGCCTAGACATCATCGTTGACATACTTATCATAGACATCAGGGTACCACCTCCTGCCAACATCCCCTACGCACATTATCACTATTAGTCTGTACAGCCCCATGAACACCCAAAAACCTAGCATCAACAACAAAAAGAGGATGGATTGAGTTTATTTCGTTAGAAGCACAAACAAACAAGCCACAGGCACAAGAGAGAAAAGAAAACCCCCAGGAAAAGCGAAGAATGTAAACCGACAAAAACTCACTATGACTCCTGATTTTCGTCCTTAACTGCGCCTCCCCCCAAGTGTCGTATTTGCCCTTCAAGAACGGACTATCGACCTTCTTGGCCTCCTCGCTCTCGAGCCCATCGCCCCATCTGTGCCTCCGCTCGTCGAACTCCGCCCACAAGCTCATGAAGTCCCGCTTCGTCAGCTGGGGCTGCACGCCCTGGAAAAACGGCACGCTGTACCGATCGAACGGGCCCCCGGACGGGAGCAACACGCGGTGCGTCGTCGCCTTGCACAGGCCGTGGGTAACCACTTCGAAGGCTTGGCCCATGTTCACCACGAAGGTGCCGGGCACGGGTGGCACGTCGAGCCAGGTGCCGGACTTGGTGAGGACTTGAAGGCCGGTGCCGGAGATGCCACCACCTACACTTGAGGGGTTACAACTTGAAGATGGGGCCGGGGGTTGGGTTTGCAGCAAAAATGTCATCCAGCCGGAGGAGTCCTTGTGGGGGCCTACGCCCTGGATCCAGCCCGATGGAATGTGATAGCCATCTGGAGACTCATTTACAGAGGGAGAGGGAGAAGTGGCACCAGAGCTATTCGTAGATGATGACCGATAATGCACGACCTTGAGCCGGTCCTGCGGGCCGGTGAAACGCTGCAAGATGCCACCCTCCACCGCGAGGGCTTCCTCCACGAGGGCAAGAAACCGAGCGCTCAGGGCCTGCATCTCGTGGATATACGCCTCGACTGCGGCCTTCAAGCGTTCCACCGTCGCAACCGTGGCGTCGCTGCCGCGGTGGTCCTCCACATCGCGGTCAACTACGGGCCACTGATTCGGGCCCAACAAGCGCGTGGACAAGCCGTCGTCCCCATCCCCTTTCCGAACAAAGACCTCGTTCGCGAATTCAAACTGTTCGCGCTGGTCCCGGCTTCCGGCCGTGGTCTCGTGGCCAAACGAACTATATCCCAGGAAATGGGGGGAGTTAATCAGAGAAGCCGAGGATTTGACATCCTCGGGAAGGTCAAATAGAGAGGGGAGCAATGCCAGGAGGTTGTCCACGACGGCGGCGTCGACGCCGTGGTCGGAGATGTAGAGGAATCCGATGTCGAGGAGGGAGTGACGGAGTTGGGCGAGGAGGTCGGCGCGGCTGGATGGGTCAGAGTTGGAAGAAGCTTTGCTAAGGTGGATTGTAGGGATGGAGTCGGGCTCAAACTCGGATCGAGACTCGGGCATTGTGTGCTTTTTTACAGGTACAGTAGAAATGAGAGATAGATGCAAGGACGGAGGGATGTCTCTCTCTCTGTCGTGGGTTTAGTTAGCATGGACGAACGAGGAAGTAGATGAAAGACGAGATGGGAAAAGTCAAGGAAAGGAAGGAAGCAATCCAAGAGCACGCCAATGCAGGCGGGTCACCCTGCGTTCGGATTAGGGTGATGCCGCCCTGTGCTGCGCCTTGGCAGCATTGGGGCCACGTCTGCCTGGGATGACCCTGTGATTGGCCTCTTAGGTCGATGCACGTGAAGGACTCTGCGGCCACCCGCTGGTCCAATCGAGCCAGAGGAATGGCTCAAAAGCAGCGTCGCGGATTACACGCTTTGAGGCTGGTGCTGCTGGGACCGCTGCACGTTCGAGTCGAAACGACTCCTACTGTACTACGAAGAGGGCAGAAGATATATACGCCCTCGATCTGTTGACCCGTACTATTAGGGATAGGTACAAGTCTGTGATCGACCGCCTCAACCCACTCTTGAAAGAAGGCAAGATCACCTACGACCTGCTCTGAGCCCTCTTCAAGGCCAACGACCATGTCATTTCAGTTTGTGCTGGAAGTGGCAAGCTCAGATGCCTCAAATACGAAATGGGAGAGGAGAAAAAACCGACCAAGGCCTTGAATACTTCGAGCTGCAATGCCGCTATATCGATTTCGACGGCACATTGTTTGGGACCGTTCTGACTAAGCTTCGGGTTGAGAAATTTCGCGGAGCCAGACAGGTTCAAAGCCTCATCGCTTTTCCGTTGCGCTTTCATCCGAACCACGAGACGATCAGGGAGAGTCTCACATCCAGGGGTCGAAAGTTCGCAGAACTGTCAGGGTCTCACCATCGGAGCTACCAAGGTCATGCTTTCTTCCAGCACAAGGACGACCTCATTCGGAAGACAGTCAACTCGAGAATTATGATCGATACCCAGCAATTTTGGAAGAGCATTCCGAGTTACCCGCATTTCTTCACCAAAAAGTCCGAGCTCGAGGTCGACCTGGCAAACCTATCGGTGTCTTCGACCGAATCGAGCGCGCCGCGGCTGAAAACTGACGGCTCCGTCTCGGGCGAAATGAAAGCAGATGATCTCCTCATTTGCTCCCCTACGGTGATGGGATTCAGCCTTGCCGATAAATTCTGGGCTAAGTCTGTCAGTCACTTGCTCGACGGCGCTAACCATAGGTGACCTGCTGCGATTAGGCGAATATGCCGTGGAAGATATACAGCCCATCGAGTGGTCTGACTTACCATTTGCGGCATGGACGATCCCTGACCCGAAGAAAGAGGGTCTTTTGGCTATCACCAGGAACCGCTTGGGCCAGCCGACTCCGAGGGGCCAGGTTGGCCATCGTACCCCGACCTTCGACGACGTTATTCAAGGCAAAGGGCGTGGGATCATTCTGCTGCTCCAGTAAGATTGTGTGGCTCATACAGTTCCCGTCTGCTCACCTAAATTAGTGGCCCTCCGCGGGTTAGAAAGACATTCACCGCCGAAGCGCTTTCCGAACACTTCCATCGACCCTTGTACTCGGTATGAATACCTGACGGCGTTCAGTGAGGTGACACCGCTGACTTTCCAGATCTCGGCTGGCGAATTGAGCATCGATGCCGCAGAGCTGGAGGGACAGCTCGATCGCATTTTCCAAACTGCGAAAGCCTGGGGTGCACTCCTCTTGTTGGACGAAGCCGACGTGTTCCTGCAAGAACGCTCCCGACTTACTCTTGAGCGGAATCGCCCAGTGGCGGTTTTCCTTCGCAAGGTGGAATTCTTTGAAGGCGTCTTGTTCTTAACCACGAACATGCTGAATGACTTTGACGCTGCGATTCTGAATAGGGTTCACCTTAAGTTGAGATATGATAACCTCGACACGAGTGCGAGGAAGGTGATGGCTGCCCAATTCTTGAAGGTCATCAATGAAGATGTAGACCTCAGTGCGGACTTCTTGGAGCGCTTCGCCGGTGTCCAGCTCAATGGCCGAGAAATATGTCTTCCCCTGCAGATGAGAATATACTTGGTGACGACGTCCAGATCCGAAATACCACTTCTATGGTGATTGATTTGGCCAACGGGAAAGAGGAACGTCCATCCTCTCGGCACATCTCACAAGCCTTGATGGCCAATGGTTACAGAGTGCCCGAGCTGGGTGATCTGTCGGTGGAGAACAGCTTGTAGGAGTGAAGTTGTTGAGCAGATTGACGGTTATGTAGCGCCAGGGAGGGTCTCTATGACCCCTACGGTTGGATTGCCACGTTATGCCATTCATTCATTTCTTTGTGATTCCTTTTTGCGCAAAGCGCAGCATCCATATGCCTGTTTGTGACATACTTCACGGACATAGGGGTTGGAACGTCTATCGCGGAGTTTCTACACCCAGAGCATCTGAGAAATGAAGAACGAGCCAGTTTGAGACAGGATCTCACCGGTACAGCTTTTGCCTAAGGGGAAAGTTCAGACTGCCCAGCTTCCAGTCGTCATTCGCGTGACCAGCTAACCAAAGGACTGTTCGCATGACATCAGATCCGAGAAGCGTGCAAATTATCGACTGTGCCTCAGAAAATGTTGGAAGTTGGCTGTGCTCGGGCGACCGAAAAAAATGCAGTTCTAAAAAAACAGCCGCCCGGAATTGCATTTTGTGAACAAGAGACTGCCGTAGAGTCTAAAGTGCTGCACTTCGGCCAATCCGCAGAAGCCACTGTGGGCTTAGGGGCCACCGTTCGTGCCACGGGCTTTTGTTTCAGCCAAGCCGGTTGCCTGGGATTTCGATCTTCAATGTCTACTTTACGCGTCCGAAGACTGAAGGTGGAAATAAAGTCATACCAGTTCTCTCCGATGGCACACATAAGAGTGAGACTTTCTGATGTTCCAGGGGATTCCAATATTGACTTCAAGAACTCTACTTTCTTTACGTCGTGGGAGGAGCTCCCGACACCAGGTGAAGTCCGGGCGAAAGCCCTGGTTCAACACTCTGCTGGCGTTGTCACGGATTCGAGAAGGCATTTCTATGCTGAAGGACCCAACTGGGATCCACCACCTGTCCTGTTTCGAGAAAAGAATCTCTGGGTAAAATGGGGACCAAGGACTAGGCTCTCGGAAGGCCAGAGCATCTACATTATTCGAAAATTCTTGCCAAACCAGTTTCCCCTGTCCGAAATATATGGATGGCGAACGGATGGCAACGACATATTCATTTACTGCGAGTGGTTACATGGACAGACTCTAGAGCAGATATGGGATACAATGGGGGTGGACAATCGCCTTGCTATATCGCACGAGCTGGGAGTCGCATTCAGTAATCTTCGTCGGCTTCGTCAGGATCCGAACGACCAGTTTGTCGGTGAGTTTGCCAAGTCTACACAAGTTTTAGTAAAGAGTTGTTTCGCTTGTACCTACTGACTCCCTTAAACCAGGCTCTCCTGGGCGAACTGCCCTCTTTGATCGCTGTTTTGGAGAGTTTTCCGCGCAGGCTGGCCCTTTCGAGTCGGTGAAGGCCTTTCACGACTGGTTCACTTGGATTTATAGGACTAGGATCCCAAACCCCGAAGACATACCCATTGAACCCTTCCGCTTTCAACTGCCAGATGCCGCGCCAATAAGGTTCACACATTCAGATCTTCATCCCAGCAACATCATTGTAACAAGTTCTACGCCTTATAAATTAGTTGGAATTGTGGACTTTGAACAGTCTGGATGGCTTCCAGAATATTGGGAAGATAGAAAAGCAAGGTGGACTGTTGCCGCTGAAGACGAGTGGGCCATGTCATATTTGCCTACTATATTGCCTCCGTCTTCTGAAATCGAAGATGCATGGTATTGGTATGTTTCATCCATCGCCTTTTAGCGCCTTACGACCCGAATCGCTCATGAGATCCGTACATACGAAGATGATATCAGATCCAATATCGGAATATAGCTTTGGAGTGACGGTCTTTGCAGTACGCAGACGGGTCGATCCTGACGGTGGTCATACAAGGTCAGGACTAACAGGTATCCAAAACTATCCCAAAAATTTCACAGCCAAACAAAACTTAAGGTCAATACCGCTTCGGTGCGCTAGCGAGCACCTGTCTCGCTCTCTGATTGACGATACCACTACCGATGAGCTCGTTTACGTAGTCTTTGATCCAATCCTGGCAGTTCAAAGCCTAGATAATCATTAGCATTCTTCCTCGGAATATCAACAGTACTTACTGCCGGATCGAAAGGATTAGCAGCTCGACCAGGAGGTGTAACCCTCGTAGCTCGGGCTTCCACCTGATCGCGGGCGATCGTATCCGTAATCCTAGCTGTTTGTCCCGATGATTGACGAATGTTGTTTGAATTGACCACGGCTAATGGGATGAGCCGATGTCGAGTCTGGGTACTTGCGAAGTCATAGCCTCGCTTGAATTCCAAAAAGAAGCCGGTGGCAGGATTTCCAGTCACGTGTATGAGTGTCCCTTTCGTTCCGGAGCCGGTGCCTGAATGAACACGGCCCAACGAGCGGGCCTAGTACCATTCGAAAAGACCGCGAGATAGATTTGCTGAGACGGCATTGCTCAAAGGTATGTCTGCGGAGATAGAAGAATGGAGTGCTGCTTGCTCGTACTGTAATCTTCGTTCTGTAATCCTGGATGCGCTATGAAAGTCTGGGTTGTGGTGAAAGAGGGAACCACGGCTCTATATAGACACGACAGTAATAGATTGCGGTGAGGGCAACCATTGTGAGGCCATGCTAGACCAGGAAATCTCTCAAACAGGGGGATTTGGATATAGACGCGCGTGTACATGATGCAGGTAATTAGACATTCGTATCCAGAGGCAGCAAGCCTTGAAGCACATATTTGAGACCAAACTGTTGTGGCACAGCCTTGAGAGAAACGCTCAAACTTCAAAATTGCGACGGGTCCGGCCTAAGAACTCGGCCGTTTCATAAGTCGAGGCGTATCAGCCGTGCGCCAGAGAACAGTGCAAGCGGTGTCACCGCTATCAACAATTGCTGCAGCAGTTGCAGTTCTTGGTGTTAATATTGGCTGTAGTATCGGTTTTGTTGCCGTTGTCGAATAGTGATGACGCTGAACTTGGTGTCAAGAGTTGTCGGCGGACAGGCTCTGAGGTCGAGAAGCGCCAGATCCAGTTGATTAGCGCTGTGAGGCTATCACAGCCATCCAACTTATATCTATGCTCCAGCCCCTAGGCATCGCGACATTCCAGCGGGCTGGGGCTATGATTCTGAGGCTGAAAATAGGAGGGGCCGATCAGGCCAGAGTACGCGAGACGATCCCCGCACGATGGGAGGCGTACTGAAACTGGCTAGTTCCAGGTAAAGATAGTAATCGCCTAGAGATTAAGAGGGCTTGGGAGAAATAGTGATCTGGTTGGCCCCAAAGGCCTCTGATCAAGCAGAATACAGTAGGCGAAGGACATACCGTGACGCTACCGAGCACGGACTCCCAGATCCGAAGCACCACGGGCTATCTCGAACTCGGAAGAGGGTGGCTGGGCTGTGTTGGACTCAATAATCATATTGCATTGTTTTCTATAAACTATGAATCGTGCTATCTTTGGTGTGGCCATTGTACTATACTTGTCCCTCTTACTGTTAACAAGTCACAACTGGTACTGAGCGGAGCGCGCTTACATGAATAATCTTTCAGAAACCTTGGTGAACTGTTAGTGAACTAGTAAAGAGACAAAAGGTCACGTAGCAAGGTAAATGACAACACAGAAGTGAGCTTCAATGACTCTTGATTATGATTAAGCTATGTGAAAGCCGACATCAACACCAAACGGTGCATGTCAATGAGTGGATGCCGTAATGAAAGCCCGCTGTAACGATGATTGATCTCCACGTGCCACCGATCTGGTAAGCATCTCTGTTCGTTCCCAATCTTGGTAACAATGATCCCATCCAAGGTTCGTCGTAGAGACGATGCATTCATTCTGCTTCCAACATCATTCACATAGGATATTTTTGCATACACCTTCGCTTTGGGTGCAGTGGCCTTGGGCCGTGCCATTTTGTTGTTTTGGTTGTGGAGAGGGTTGTGCTTGGTAAATTGACTCTTGACATCTTCCATCTCTGAGGCCAGGCTCGTGTCTGTTCTGTACTCTCATCAGGAAGCTTGCGAACCTCCATCGGAGTGTGACGCTTTGTTAGTGTTGGCCCTGGGAAGGTTCGAACGTTATGAGCACTGGTTGCTGTATCCTTGACAGCCGACGGGTGATTGTGGTGAAGACTTGCACTTCTTCTCGCCTTTTGATGTGCTCTGCTTCACCGGGAGTTGCATGTGGTTGTCCATCTGATATGATCGCACCTCAATCCCGTCACCGCCAACGCAAGGTAGGTGAGCCGAATATTGCACCGGCAGCGACTTCCCCAGCAAAACTGAGGTTGTCACTACGGGCACGTGATACGTGTCTATCGTCAAGACGTTCAGGATCGGAAGTTAATCAAGAAGTGGTGAGGATCGCAGGAGCTGTGGCAGCCCGATGTCTTCCATACTTCTTGGGGGACTTCTTCTCCTCGGGATCCTAACCCGTCTGAACATCCGGGAGACGGACAGCGATGTCGCCAGATTGAGTGATGTAGCGGACCCATGGAAGGGAAGGGTATTGCAACTGTGGAACAAGTCAGTGATGGACGACGACAGAGCGAGGGTGAAGTTGAGGGCGACAACATACCTTTGGCTCAATGATCTTCAAGTAGCGAACCTGAATACCACTGGTAGTGAAATACGGGATCTCGAACTTGACATTGATCGGTCGCTTGGATTTCCCTTCTCCAATGCCACCCATGCTTCCACCAAAACCGCCAGTCATACCGCCACCACGCTCATCGTCACCCTTGACACTGGGCAAGCCCAGCTCGGCACGCATGAGGAACTCCTTGCCACCTCCAAATTGCTTGATCTTCCAGACTATGGCGGACTTTTCAGGGGCATAGTGAACAGAACCCACATTAGTGCGGAATCTCGGAGAGTCAGCATCGTCAGGGACCGGAATAGTGATCTCGACGTTGTTGGCAGTTGATCGTCTCTTGAATTGAGCGCGCGCCTTCAGCATGTACTCGATGCGAGAGCCAGAGTGAGATTCGACGACGCATTCCACCCAGATGAGTGGCTTGACTGCGGTGTTGAGACGGTAGCTCATGAGTTCAAACTCTCCATCAGGAGGGATGAAGCTGATCGTGCGGTCGTTCTCGAAGCGAGACAGTCTCACGCACTGGTGGAACTTGACGTCTTCCATCTCGACTGCTTTGCCGCGAGTGGCTCGGCCGGTGGTCTCGAACATGACCTTATCATTCAAGCCCAAGCGGAGTTCTGGCATGCCGGAGAGGTAGCACTTCATCTTGATGGCACCGAGGATTTCTGAGCGAAGGACATTACCCGAGGCTGAGACCAGGAGATTGAGCGACTCAATGACATCAAGGAAGACTTCATTCTTGCGGTAACGGATACCCTCACTTCTCCAGGACACGGCATTGGTGACGGCAATGGGAGGACGAGCCTGCACCTCGAGCTTGTGTGACTCTTGGGTGATATACTCTTGTAGGATCTTCGACTCCGTGGTTTGGGGATAGCCAAAGTCCATCATCTCGTCCAACAACTCGTAGATGATGACGAAGTTGTCGCGAATAGACTCTTCCTCCAACTCTTTGAAGTACTCGGTGAACACCTCGACAATCTTGTGAAGAAAGAGGAGGATCTCCGCAGCGTTGGTGTTGCGCTTGGTCAGAGCGAGAAGGTAGAGGTTGTTGTGACGGATGTAGAGGTACTAGCAGACTCGGTTAGCTTTGATTTGGTGGTCTGGCCGAGCCGATTCGTGGACCCGTACATTGATCCCTTCGTCAGAGAAGCATGGTGGCACCGCGGAAGATTCCTCTTCGGCCTCAGAAAGCAAGATGGGGAACTTCTCGACGGCAGACATGGGAATATCACCACGGTAGTTGCGCGCGAGAAGAGTCTACACAGTGTTAGTCTCGTCTGAAACGATATTTGGGTTCCTCTACTGCTCGCTCACCTTGCCCTTCAAGTCGAGGAAGAAGATTGCAGACGCCATGGTGTCGGCAAGTCCTCGATGGAGAACGGAGAAGATTAAAGTACCGGTCAACCGACAAGTAGAAGTGCGGGAATATTAACGAGGTGATGTTGAAATGAGAGCTTTGGAGAGAGCGGCGCATTCGCCTGCGAGTGCGACGCCGAGAAAGAGTGTTTGTGTATGTGTGGATGACAACGAGAAGAGAGGGGAGGGCATGGTGTCCTCGAGTGGCAGAAGAAGTCATCCGGAACAACTTCGGATCTTGTGGCAGCCTCGTCGAGCGCGGTCACCGCAAGGATGAGGCTGAGAGCCTGAAAGGCTCCTCTGCTTGACGCTGGTCATGGCGCTCGCTTCCGTGTTATTTGAAGTGAGAGATCTATCCCCATCTACATGTACATTATCAATTATACATCGAGCAAATGCGGCTATGCAATCGCATCGCATCGATCGTCCGCCATATGACAGCATCCCCTGAGACAACCCACTGCTGTCGAAGCTCTTCGCCTGGTTCGCCGCACCCAACTTGGCCATAGCAGTTCGGAACCAAGTTGCAGCTGGGCGATTCTCGTTGGTGCGGCTGAGAAAGCTGGGACTCGAGATCAGCGCTGGAAGTTTAAGCCCTCATACTTGTAGCCTGGTTGGTTGAACTGCAAGTATAGTGCGGTTTGATAGATGACTTGTGTGATCTTTGGAAGGAAAGGTACGAGCAACTGGATGCCACGGAAGATGTCAGCTTGTTGCGTAGGCGCCGCCGTTCGGGGAATGTTGCATTGGACATGTAAGATGGGCGATTTGGGTTAAAATGTCGACAAGAGTCACTCGGGAGGTCACTGGTGCCGGAGGGAAGTCCAGGACCCGGGCCACACCGTTTGCCTCGGCGAATCAAGGTTAGTGCAACTAAGGAACTGAAGGCGAGGCGGGTCAACAAATGATGGATAGTCGACCAGGAAAAGCCGGCCGGCTTGCTGCAGCTTTGACAATGTCTTGCCAGTTAACGCTGTGGTGACCACGTCGGAACCTTGAATGGTAACGTTTGATTACGGCTAACTCTGCTGAGCGAAAACAAATTGACCGAGCGGCGTTCCATCGAGAAGTAAAGATCTTGGGTAAAGTTTGTGAATGCGCCAGGATCGACGCCATCCGAGTTGAAGACCGGAATTGGTTCGCATACAACGCAATGAAGGATGGGAGTTCCTCCGTGCCAGAAACTTTTGACGCCTGGGTGGTGTTGGAAACCTGAGTAAATCCTGTCAATCGAAACAGGTAGATAACCAGATGTGTCCCACCCATGGACAGAGCCGCGATGACCTCCTGGGCCTCCGTCTTAACAATCGAACCGAAGATGTCTGTCTCCTGAGCGAAGAGCTCGACTTCAAAGGCCACGAGAGCGTCTCCGAGCTTCCGGGTGAGAGATAGAGAGAGAGATTCCTCATCAAGGACGGTCCGTAGACATTCCCCCTTCCCCCACTGGTTCGCTGCGAGTTGTTGCTGCCGCTCCAACGGCGGATCATATATTGGTAATATATAGTTTCCTGTGGCACTATTTGATGCCTGATCCGGAGTAGAACTGTTAAAGGTCTGAGCTAATGTCAATCTGGAAACGAATATAAAAAGAAAGAGTAGCGAAAGCGTCAAGATGTCGTAGTATTGTATCCCGACCAAAGTGAGCAAAAGAGAGGCTCCGTTCGCAAACGTTGTCGCCATTGATACTATACCACTTGCTGGGAATGATACTCAGATAAGGCTTGGCCTCCGTCGCACGGCTGGGGCCTGTGACCGCACTTCTGGTATAGCTGACTCAGGTGTGCATTGACATGAAGACTGCTTGATCGGGCGGGTGTGCTGCTTCTCGTAGACATCGAGTTCGTATATGAAACCTTGCATTGACCACGTTACAGTATATGCGAGCATGAAATCAAAATCCATAGCAACCAAGATCTGCCGCAGGCATGTCAGATTTAGACTGGCCCGGTAGTAGACTTGCTTTTGTAGTCGGCAGTAAGCTCGTGTATCTGGCATGACGACTCACTGCCTAGTGATTGGTGTACACACATCATTTTTAAAGCACTCACAGCGTCAGTATAGCCTACCGAATGAAGACTCGATGGCTGCACGGTTTAGAGAGAAAAGGTCGCGGGTCAGCGCCTCTGATACTCATATCGGTCACAGAGACTGAGCGGTGATCTGGAATGGAGGGGCTCGATCAAATTCATCGAGGTTCTCCAGCGGATGAGGCATGATGTCCATGCGAGAGGTAACGGTGACGTTCAGCTGCTCCGGGGACAGGTGAGTGAGAGCGCTAGAATTCCACGATTAGGACTTGCCTTACTCCGTATGGCGTAGCCAGGTATTACTAATAACTCAGGACTTCTAGGTGACTTCTCGGTGGACTTCTACCGTACTTCGCACCTGAGGTGCGCTGACGTAACTGGTGTAGGTGCCAAGCAATAATTTCCTCGAACCCTTTCTTTCGCGACGAAATTTCGAGATTTCCTTTTCTTCCATCAACGCGCCCGAAAGACAGTGCAATGCAGCATTATCCCCAAGAATGGTAGGCATTCTGTCACCATTCTGGGGTTTTATCGATTGTTGAACCTTGCGATTTAGAGACGCGGAGACCGACGATACGGACGGTGCCATAAGAACTGGCTGAGCAAATATTCAACCGTTGCTTAGGCGGTGTCAGAGGCTCCAAACATTTCCTTGCCCATATTTTCTATACAAGCTATAATGGACTATTGGTACAAGCTTCCTTTGATCAATCCAGGGGATGTCGTTTCCCTCCTATCCCCTCACCTTTGTGATTCGGAAGGTTGTGCGACCTCTTGCTTTGGTTTCCAGTGTCTTTTCAGCCCCAGTGGTGTGAGCACCTTTTCCATAGCTATCCGATTTGCTACAGCGCCCCCTTGTTCCAGGGCCAATGCCCCTATTATCGATAGTATAGCTTGTGCGTAGACGAGTTCGGAGCCGGATGCTTGAAGACGTTCGGGCTGTTATGGAGTTAGCAACGGGAGTCCAGTGACGGAATGGTGAGAAGACGTACATCTCTCGGGTGCCACCGGACGACCTCTGGCAGCCCGTATTGTTCGGCGAGGTTTGCGAGCTGCTTGTGACTTGTAAACCAGTGGTGAGCGCTTCCCAACAGGCATTCGACCGATTCAATTGCTGGATGGCGGAATGGTTCTCGGCCGTGGGGATCCTGGTCTTCAGCTCTTTGATAACGTGACGGGTCGGCAACGCTTATAAGACCCAGTGAGCATTGGAGTTCGAGTATCCGCTTGCCTGGTCACTTTTTATCAGTACCCTGCCACCCTGTAAAGAGAGGTTGGACTGACCAAAAAATGCGAGTCTGTCATTGAACCCTCTCCGTCCAGCATCGAAGCTTTTGTTCGTAACCGCCAACCATTTCGTCTCCTCCGACAGCATTTTGTCTCCATCTCTTCCAAGAAACTTGATATAGAACTCGTCCAGCTTCCGCTGGTCCTTGTTGATCTTCAGAGGTTGTGATACTCGCAGCGGGCGTACGCGCACAGGGGCTTTCAGTGCTGGGGGTGTTTGAGACCACCGTGGAGGGCTATCCCTGTCCACATCCATCTCTGAAAGCTGGGGAGAGACTGTCGAGACATGGCGAGCCTGTTTTGTGGGCTTGCAAAATGCTTGCCGGAAGCGAAGGTGCTCGCACGATGCGGTCGATCTTGAGGGTCGGAGGAAGTCAAGGACGAGGCGATTCGAGGACGACGTTCTGGGAGCCATGAACAGGTTGCTCAGGGAGATGCGACAAAGTCTGGAGGGAACAGGTATTGTTTATCTGCAGAGGAACACGTCTTTCGCGTATCCGGCGACGGAAAGAAGTCATTGAACTTCGCTGGGAAAATTAGGATCGCTTCAGATACGAATGCTTGACCCTAGTCGCGGAGTGGAAGGCGCTGAAGCGTACTTTGTACGAGGTACCTCGTACTTCGCCATTCAATTTCGAACCCCAATGGGTGACAACCTTACAGGAGAACTTCCTACCCACAGCAACTGTGATGTTGGAACTACGCTGCCTGCTTTGAGCCGCATTTACTCCTACAAACCACACCTGCTACAAGGATGCTAGGATAGGCTGCGGTTATGGCGCCGCGCCACCAGTACTGATTGAGGACAGGGCCGCAAAAACCAGCAAAAACCAGACACGCGATTTAGGCTTGATACATGTTCTCTTTGTCAATGGATATCAGGGTCATATTAACCATCCATACGGTTGAGCTAAAGGCTAGTCTGTAGGAACCCTCATAGGAAGAATCATTCTCATGCCGGAGAAATCGCTCTGGCAACGACACCTTGGAGAGTGAGGGCTGAGATCGGTGACTACATTCCTGTATTTCTGTCTGCCCTTGAGACCCCCTGCCAGTCAACAATCTTGAAGCCTAGGGGAAGGCCATGCGAGAAGCACTGTCAAAAAGAAATATGCATGACGTTTTCTTCAGGGTAGAGGAGGTCTGATTCTCTGCTTGCACCGTGACGCAGTTCTGACTTGTTTGCGCGCAATCGACGACTTGCAGAAATCGTCGCAGTCGGGCTTGCCCGTTCTGACCCGACTAGCTTCACTCGACACTTTGGTAGAAGAATCAGCGAGCATTTCTGGGAGTTTGAGAACGGTGGTCCGACGACTTCCAGTCAGGTTGAATAGAGGGGTCTCGCACGAAAGTATCAGCAGATATTGGAGCAACGACTAGGGGAGAGAACGGAAGGGGAGACCACGCCACTCCGAACGAACATTTGAAAGGTTCTCCCAATGGATAGTACCCGCGTAGAGATGAAAGCTTCTAGAAGGCTTTGGACAATCCCGGAACCCAGTGCGCTCTGCATCTGGTCCAATCAAGGGAAATCCCCCCGACGTGAAAGTTCTGCTTCTCCTTTCGCGACCGTTTTAGAGGAGGCTATTTGGGTTGCAACGACGAAGGCGAAGAGGATTGGTCTCGTGGTAACAACGATTCGGTGTGCAACGCTTCCGTAGGACCGACCGGGTCCGTGGAGAGCGGGTCGGGGTTGGAATTGACGTTGTATCCGCCTCGTGATGCGGCTAGCCAGATGTCAAATCCAACGGGACGATGAATATGACATGAAAGGCGGCAGCGAGGCTTCCCGGCTGACAAAGTTTGTTCCTTCTCCAGCTTGGAGCTTTGTTCCTCGAATGATCGAAGCCTGACGGCTCATAGGTCTGGTCTGAGTGGATATAGTGGTTACGAAGCTCGCTCGGGATTGACCAAGACCAGGTGGTAATTCAGACAAAACCTTTGGTGCTCAGTATGGCAGATGCTGGAACCTTTCTCAATCTGATTGGAAACGTCACACGAGGGATGGGGCGACCACCAATCTTTTCGGTTCGACCAATGTGTGGTCTCCTAATCGAAGCATGGCCCGGCCGATTGACAATCTCACATATATTCCACCAATCGTTGTGCATCACGGAGTAATGAGTGAATGTTCATGATCCTACACAGCCCTGCGCTTCCAGGAACATGAGCAGTGTATTCCAGAAGCGTGTTCATGATGCATGATTCGTCGAAACTCAAATCTGACTATCGAGGGCCTTAGGAGAATTCGTGCGCCACTCATTGTGCCCAGAGCCATCCTACATCTCGGTTTTTGTCCAGCGCTTTGGTGTAGGGCAGGAAAGTTGGGTGTGAGAGCAAAAATGACACAACATGAAGGTCAGAAGGCCCGGGAGGTCAATGTGGCTTGTCAAACCAAAGCGTGCCTTATCTGACTTTCGTTTGCAAGCTTTCTTGGAGTGACATCTACATGGCCGTGAGTAGTTAAGGGCAGATATACTGCAGGCTGCAGGTACCAGCACCTCAGGGAGGGTACCGCCTTCCGGGCCATAATGAGGGCGATCAGGGTGCTGCTTTGTTCAATCCATAGCGGAGACAACCATGGTTTCAATTCCGGAAGCTCACCTTTCGGGCCCGGTCTTGAGTCGCCGGGAAGCCTTGCCGATTGGGAATGAATAGTCACGCGAGCCGTGTCGATGAAACGAAAGGATCGTGAAGTCGTTGGACAAGTCTCGTGTTTGCGGATGCTTGATTGTGGAAGGGTCCATCTAACCCAACTGGGAAAGAGCAAATTTTCCGATTCCAGCTTAGGGCGCTAGACCAGGGCGAGCTCAACCAGGCGTATGGGTCTTGATTGAATGGCTAATTCGTTATCTTGACTATCAGCAAGGGGGTCTCGACCATCCAACTCATGGGACGAGTACCTTGTGTGTAGTCCGCAAACTCGAGGCAGCTTATTCAGCCAGTGCGTGGCATGCGAAGAAAACGGTTGTTCTGGGTGCCACAGCAATGTATTTTGGCATCGTGAATGAGAGTTTGGTTTCGAGGCACCCACAGTGTGTAAACTTTTGATGGGACGGCTAGCAGACATTGACTAAGTCGAGAGTTTACGGCATCGGTTTGCTGCACAAAAGCACCCGGGAAATCCTTAGCTCTCCGGCACTGAAGCGCTAGGCTCTGGGTTTCGGGAGGCCCAGGCTGGCCAGGACGAAACCGGAGCCTGGAGCGGCCCCTGATAGGTTACCTAGAAACACGCATCCTCCCGGACTCCAAGGCCCAGATTTCGGTGGCATCTGCCCCGAGGATGCAGATGGGGGATGGGATTCGTGCTGCACCCAAGTCTCAGGAAGGTGAGCCTAATCCAAGAGGAGCAGAATTCCCAGGCCCACCCCCAGTCACCAGTCGTCTGACTGCTGTCGATCACTGTCCCAAAGTACGAGTCATGTCCGAAGTTCAAATCCCGACTTCGACTGTACTGACGTATGTTGATCCCTTGAGAGCTGGGGGTGGTGTACCCCGGTGCCTGGCATTATGGGTTATTTTCGAGCATCTTTGGTGCTTCGGATACTTACTTGTGCCCCTGCAATTTTATCGTCCTTCCCAAGGCCATGTCCCCGGAGCTCCCTGTCAACCACGTTCGGAATGGAGATGAAACCTGCCAAACTCATGAACCTCCCGTTATGTGCTCCAACATCGTGCATCATTTTCTGATCTATTGTCAGCCGCAATATCTAACACACCTGCTTGAAGAGAGCGATGGCACGAACTCGCGACCGCTTTTCTAGTTTTGATCGTAAATCAACCAGATTGAAAGGGTGCGTGCAGGACTACAGTGCACGTTGTACGAATCTTTGACAGATTTCCTGTGACACAAAAAGTCCTTGGGCTTAGGTGGCACGTGTATTACCTCGTACAGGCAGTTGGCTTGACCTCGAGGGAGCGGAGTACTGTAGAATCCAGCTGGAAAACCTTCAGACCCCGAATTCCACTTTCAGTCGGCAACAAATATGCGCGCGGTCATCGTTTGCCAATGATTGAAGGAACAAAAGTCCGGGTTGACATTTGAAGGCTGAGTTCATGCGTGATGCTGCTCGAGGGCTGGCGTCAGGAGATGTCAAACCAGACATGGATCTGTCAAGTCAGTCCCCGACATCTGCGACCACTTCAACCGTGGTCAGACCATGCTTGACCATTCCTCAGTCCGTGGCCTGACGAATTTATATGCACTTCGATCACGGAGTATCTGACTCTGATGGATATTAGCCCTCGAGCTTACTCTGTACGAGGTACGATGTCACAGATTATTTCTTGCACGGCATAAGCTGAGCTCCTCTGTCTATCTGCACCTTGACACACAGACGGCTATCACTGACTCCCCCCTCGCTTCCTATCTTAAACACTAGGTTTTGAAAATCGCGGCAAGTCTGGACGCCAATGCTAGCCTCTGATGGATGCAGGAGGCATTAGTTAGTGGCTTCGATATAGCTCTTTTCTGCTGGCGTCTTTCGTGGTTGGTTGAAGGACCATGCTCTGCAAGTTCAAGACGGGGAGGATTGCCGATTGAACCAAAAGAGATATTGCAACTTTTCCCCAAACTGTTCATGGCGTCCATGCGTGTTTAAGTGTACCCGAGGGAACGTGCACAAATTAGCCTGAGCACTAGATCCATCCAGCTCCAGCAAAGTTGTAGCGAGTACGAGGGCGCATGCCAGTGACCTGCGCCTAGGCCCAGAGAAGGCAGGCGGAAAAGCCACCAAGCATCCCCTGTGCTAGTGTTGCAGCGGCGAGCAGAACCCAGACGCATAGCAGGCAGCGTCAAGCCTATGAGCTGGCAGGGCAACGAAGACTTCTGCAGCACGTACAGGATGCAGTCAAATCCATGCCGACAGTGCCTTCGTGCCACAGGCGCTCCAGCATTGGCGAACGGGGCGGCCATAATACGTTGGACGGGGCGTGCATCGCGGGCCCGCTTGCAGTCCCGAATGCTGAATCCTGGACTCTTTGGCGCGGGTAGGTGAGCAAGGGTGGACCGGCCCATCTTTCTTGGGGAAGCCGCTAGGAGGGGATGGGGAGGCCCCAAGCCAGGGTGGACGGGGCCAGACAGGAGGCAGCGTTAGGTTCGCTTCGCCCTTCAGATTGGTGCTGCGGCTGGCGCTGGTCCTGGCGTTTGGTGGTGTCGGTGCCGCCTTTCCCACAATGTCGCTGGTCGCTTGGGTGCTCGCTACTGCGTCTGGCTCTGGCTCCGGCTGGCTCGTCCCAGGATTCCCAGCTGCAACGCCTCTTCCCGTCCTTCATTTCTGTCTTTTTCACCATCCTCCCCTCTGTCCTGTGCAGTTGCCCTTCCCTGCCCTCGCTGTCGTTACCTTCACCGGCAGGGTAACGAGCAAGTTTTTGCCCTCATTCGAGTCGTAGCCGTCGTCGGGTGTCTGGCCAGTCTTTGTTGAAAGGATATTCATCTCTCCCCACTGCTGTGCGCATGCTGAACCCTCCGACTCAATCAGCAGCGACTCCGCGTTCCAGTACCTTGGATCATCACGCATTCTACGTCTACCCTGTCTCACTTCTGTCGAGCGAATTCTCATCCGCGCCGGGACTGCAGCAGCAAATACAAGTTGCGATCGACTCAGTGTTGGACATCATTTGGCGATAACGTTCAGCACCGACCAGCTGTTCCGTCACCTCACGGCTGGGCAAAGAGTGTGGGATTTGGAACTGGGAGCCGCATCGCAGCAGAAGGAACTCGAGCCGTCGATTGCCCCCAGTTCAGCCAGTAGCAGGATCCGAGCGGTAGCGCTCCGAAAGTATACTGCGATTTACCTTCGATTCAGCCGGACAAACACCGTCCTCCAATATTTCCCAACCAACACCGAGTTACCAAGAGTTGAAGCGCGTCATATTGACTCCGAATACCTGTTCCCAGTGGCAGGTGGAGAGTTAATCCAGGTTAGTTCTTTCCATTATCGGTTGGTTGTGATGCACTTTACTGCGCAAAGTCGACCCAGCATGGTCGCACTGGCTCTCAACCAGTGTGTCTGCCACGTACCGGGGGGCAGGAATGGGGCACGCCGCAGAGAGAGAGAGACCGGACTCCGACCTGCTATACCGCAAGGTTGAAATTCATGTTTTTCTTGTTGCGCAGTACCCGGGCTTCAGGGGCGTGGATATATTTTACCTTGGCTATCTGCCTCTGCATTGTACTTTCCCTCACTTTCGGTTCCCTTCTCTATCTACATCATGGCACAGCTTCCACCAGTTAGAGAGGCGCTGCTGACGGGCGATATGGGTATTCCAGGAGATTTACAGCGGCAGCCTTTGGCGGCGTCACCTCCCAATCGAGAATCACGCCAAAGCCTCCCAGGCCTGAAAGAGACACTGGGAAAGGAGTACAACGCTCGTCGACCCATTGCACCTGGTCCGCCACCGGCGCCCGAACTCTTTGTACCTGGACAGACCGAACTCTTTTTAGACGACCTGCCGATCAGGACGTACCGGATTGGTGAGAACCACTACAATATGCAGCAACCACCTCATGAGACGAGGAATGAATTCCACCGGACCACCATCGACCGCAGGACTATTACCTATTCACTAGAGGTCGTCCAGCAACCAGAAAAGGCACGAGCGTGCGGCTCCGGTAACAAATGTAGGTCCGTCGCAACATCCAGTGGGAGTTGACTAACGTGTGATAGCTTCGAATGACCGCAGACCAGTAGACCCGCCGCCTGTTGTCGAGCTCAAGATCCACATCAATGGAAGTGAGGCGACAATGATCTACGATGCTACATTCATGCTCTACGCCAGTTTAGAGGTCGCTCGACCAATTGCTGCCGGGAAGATGCACACGCCTTCTGCTATCCCTGTATTAGCTGGTGTCACAGTGGCGAGTGCCGCTTACTTGGAGAAGCCAAAGCGCGCTGCGTACTTCATATTCCCTGACTTGTCCGTTAGGCACGAGGGTTGGTACCGTCTCAGATTCTCCCTGTTCGAAGGCGTCAAGCACGATATCGACGCCGACCTGGGGAAGCCTTTTGATCGCTCTCTGAGAGTTGATAACGTAAACGCGCCGGTCCGCCACGAAGGCGTCTTCAATCGAATGGACGTCTTGTCAACTCCTTTCCAGGTCTACAGCGCGAAGAAGTTCCCGGGTCTCGATCAGAGCACGGAATTGAGTGTCCTAGTAGCCGATCAGGGCTGCCGAGTACGCATTCGCCGTGATGTACGCCAAAGGAAGAGACGCCCGAAGGCTGGTGCTGAAGGCGAAGATGCTCACAGCTCCTATCAAGGTACTCCTCATGCCAACAATCGACCTCTAGAGCACTCAAGATCTGCCAGTCGTGACAGCCTTGGTAGCCAGTACGACAGGAGGGAATCTGTCGACAGTCTTTATGGCCGCCCTGCGCTTCCGAACCGCCAAATGTCGGGGTCGTCGCTGCCAATGACGAGCCCTCTGCTCCCAGCCCCTTCGATGTCAATGCCGCCTCCTTCTGCGTATGGGCCATATGCAACGCCTAGGGGCCCATTCGACCAGATCTCCCGGCCGGGACTTCCCGCCATGGCTTCCCGCTCCGGACAGCCAGCCCAGTCAACTGTCCGAGGGCTGTTAAATCAGGACATCGAAACAAGGCTCACGTTACCGCCGCTGCTCCAGACCCACAGCAGCAACGAACTGAAGCATAGTCCGCTCACACCGAGGTATAACATGCCAGCGCCCAGTTCGGTGAAAAGGCCTTTCAGCTCGAACGATTATGGATACCAGCCATCTCTCAAGTCGGGAGCACGACCAGACACATTTTCGTCTACATATGCAGCACCGCCCCCACCTGGCGCGCACGATATCATCGAGCCTGACGTTGGTGATGCGGAGGACGAAGATGATGAAGAGACCCGACGTCTGTTGACTGGAGACTTGGTATATACCTCTGCCGACGGCACGACTAAACGCATAATCGAGAGAGATGGTAACTTCTACCGACATCGATCTTGAAGGACGTCGAATCTTGCAACCATGACTCGACCGCGTTTGTCCTCCTGCTTCCGAATTCCGCGTTGCAATGTATTTGGAGTGGTGGTTTTCGGCGTTCGCACATACGCAATGGGTAATACAGGACACACAGAACCTGGGAACTTGGCGTCATTCGTTTTACGGCCGAGATATGCTCGAGAATACGACAGGCGCCCGTATCTTTTCTAGCGTATGTCGATTTCGCAACGCACAACTCTCTCCTCGACATGCTTGGCCTTTCCACTTTCTTGGAAAAAAGTGACCGGGACATGCAGGACCGCGAACAGTGCGAAATATTTGGAGATCGTCGGGCGACAGCGGATTCGGGAGTTGAGACGGCCATCTAAGGATGGGTTGGTTGACACATATTTGAGCACCCGCGATGGGATGCAAAACTTAACCACCAGAAAGAGGCACCTGAGCTGAAATAACTCAGGGAAACAGAACCCCAAATTGATAACGAACTGTCAAGGTCATCCAAGGTTGCTTCGACGGATGCATCATTAGGATGACGGTTAAAGACTGGGCATAAGGTTACAGTAGTTGAACATACGCTGTAGTATCTAGCCGTAGCAAAGAAGTCCTCTCAACAACTTTGATCAAGATTGGGGTCGGCTGGTAACTACGCCCTCGAGGCTATTCATTCGGTCTTTGTCCCTTCATTAAAACAGTTCCAGGCGATGGTATAGATATGGCATAGGAATCCCTCCGCTTCAGGAGACTTTCATCGTGCTCCCATGATAGACAGGCGTTGTCATTGTATTCTGCAAACGTGGCGACTTGTCTGGCCAAATTGGATGCTGCCTCGCATGCCGTCCCTCCCATGCCAATCTAGCAAATTGCGGAGTAATTGGTACTGGACGACGGAATGTTCAACCCGCCCGCCCGGCGAAGTCGAATAGTTCGTTACAGCACAACATTGTGTCTCATACTCCGTCCTCCGTCCTCCCTTGCGACCCTTGCAGAGGACGAACTGGGATCCGCGTTGACGTGGCCGTGGCCGTGCCCTTTCTGAAGATCCGCGACCCAGGAGGGAGCTACATACAGTGTGTACCCCGCCCGGTAAATCAGCCTCATGCAACCTCTACAGTTATTATCTCGAATTATACTCGGCACTCGGACAAGGAGATGGGGAATCAGATCACCAGAAAACTCCACTTCCTCACCGGTGCTCACAGACTCAACTCACTTGCTCGCTCATTCGTCCCCTCATCTAGTAACCCACTCCCGGAATAGGATACCACTGCGCGCGCACACGTCGACCGCCATGCCAAGGGCTACTCGAAAATGCTGGATCGATAGTATTACACTGTGTACTGCGTATTGTGCTCGAGTGGTGCGTTTTTATTCTCCCTCACTTCATATGGGGCCTGCTTCCTTACTCCTTTGCTAACTTTGCTCTTTGCTTCTTCTGGCTTCTGAGCACGAGCTTCTGGCTTGAGGTTGACTGTTCACGAGTCACTGCCACTGCCGCTGCCGCTGCCAACTTCGTGACAATGATAGGCACAGGGATGGTAAGCTTACTATGTCTTTCCCGGGCATTCGGGGTTGATCAGATCAGATCACGTTCAAGGTGTAGTGAGGCAAGGGCCAAAGTGAATGAGCAGGTGAGGAATAGGCAAAGACGTGTCGACTGAAAGGATGATTGCTGCAACGATGAAAACGAAAGATATAGGATACAGGACTCGAGGAGAGAGAGACATGAAAGACGAAACGAAACGAGCTGGTAGTCAATGCTGCTTCTCCTCCCCTGGGTCTGTAACTTATTTCTTTCTTCCCAAGTCCTTGCTTCTGCCCTCGCCCTCGCGTGACTAGAGTAGTCCTGTTCTTCCCGAGCACTCATCACTTGAGGGGTTCTCTCCTTCCCTCGCATTTAAACTTCCACTCAAGGAGGACTATGTGGAATCGAGATCGAGGTTGAGATTGAAACGTCGATCGTCACATCGACGACATATATCAACTGCTTCCCCCTCAGGATCCGATGATACCATGCCTCGTACGTCTTGCTGGGGAACGCAGTTTGCGCGTCAATCTTGGTTGGCGCGATGGTCATGCACGCCGCGTGGCCGTCTTCTTCAAGCTTGAAGGTCAGGTTGGCGAAGTTGTCGACGCCCGCCGCCTCGTAGCTGGCTGCCACTACGGTGGCGCGCAACTCGCTCCACACACTGTATTTGCTTGCTGGTGTGGTGGTGGTTATGGTGGTGGCAAGGGAGCTCTTCCCCATGATCACCTTGATCGTTATGGCGAGGCTGATGTCGCTGGGACGCCGGGCGATGGTCACGACGTTCGTCCGCTCATCCTTTACTCGGTTGGGTACGAGACCGCCTGCGGCAGTGGCACTGGCAGGAGCAGTGGCAGACGCGATGGCAATGGCAAGGGGAGCTTCGAGTTCCAGCGCCGTTGCTGCCAGGCGCATCTGCAGATGCTCGACTTGCGTGGTGGTCTCGCTCATGGCGTGGGCGTCCCCGTCCTCGTGCTCGTCCTTTTCTTTGTCTTCTTGGGCGGGCTTCCTAATTGTTTCTGGCGTTGCTGATCAAGGGATTCTTCGGCTTCACTTATATGGCTTTTCGCTGGGTAAGGGGCCTGAGGCCTGCTGGATCCTGTGACATCACCATGTCCTTGCGTTGGTTTTGTAGTAATCCGATCTTCATGTCCATCTCAGAATGGGATTGTGGGATCTTGGAGACTTAGTCAGACGAGCACACACACATACTCACATACGATATTCACAGTCATGTAAGAGCCGTCCAGTCTTACCATTGTGGAGGCCAGGGCCCTGGGATTGGGAGCAGGTCGTGTTCATTTGCTTGCGACTACAGACGCACAATAGGAAAGTGTTTCGTGTATGACCCGCCGCCTGGGAGGACGGCGTCGACAAGAGGGTTGTTGGGAAGCTGGTGTCCAATGTACTGTGGTCATGACAACAGACTCGCAGTCGTTTATGGATTTGAACCTAAGCGCGGACAGGCTGCGTTTGGAGGGAGTGAGGGCATTCTGAACGAGTGCGCGGTCAAGGCAGAGAGAGAGAGTGTGTGTGCCGTGCCGATCGGTATCAATTGAACTGCCACGTCGCGGTGCTGAACGTGCTACTTCACCAACCTGTGCCGTGAGCATTCTCTGGGTACGCAGTTGCGGACAAAGCCTATAGCGAAGGAGCACAGGAAGGTGGTTGCGTTCCAGGGATACTCTTCATCTGCGCGTCGGTCTGCGCGACACTCAACATCGCCAGGTGGTTGATGTAGGTAGATGCGACGCGTCTATACCTGTAAATTATATGGTCAATGGAGCGCGGGAGTTGTTGCACAGTCGAATGCGACGGTCCAGTACCGAGGAACATTTTTCGTCAGCAGTGCATTTGTCCAAGGCCCAAGTGCCAAGATCGACGGCTAGGTCAATGACGAGAGAACCATGGGTGAGCGGGTGCGTAATCCAGGGTCTCTCCTTCCCTCGATTGCAGAGCCGTAGCGCAGACAGGCTGAGCGCTGATTCGAGTTGCAGCGCAAGCACTCTTGGAAGAGCATTCCCGGAGGGTCTTCCAACTTGGGCCACCGTTACACAACAGGCGGGGGCTACGGAGAAAGAATGCGCTCGGGGGTTAATTATGGGCTCCTCTATTGGGGGGACGAGCGGGGGGACCTGGCACTAAGCTGAGATTGGAGTGACACAGGGGAGGCGCCTTGTGGCAGACTGGGAACAGTGCCCCGGCTAATCACGCTGACCAGCGTCGATGCTCGAGCTCAATGCTTAGAGTGTCGGGCCTGTGCCAATGGGCATTGTTCTGGACCAAAAGCCTAAGCTGACTACCCTTCGCAGCACCAGCAAAGTCCTGGGTCAACTGCATCTCGCTATTTTGAGGTGCTCGCCCGCGTTACGAAATGACGGCGGGATGCAGACTAGGTCTTTGCGTGTTGTTGAAACACGTACTGTTAAGTCTCAAGTCCTTTCTACGCTGGCTTTTTCCGCCCGGAACGATCCTCCAGGACTATCGCCCAGCCAGTTTGACCTCAAGATTACATAGCGCGAAGCAGTCATGCGAGGCTGCCGACGGCTTGTACCGCATCGCACCAGCGTGATGACTGGTCCAAGGCGCCTTGCACCCACCTCATCGGCGATCCAATCCGGAGTCCTCATCCAAACCCAGGCACGACGACGATTTCCAGCAGCTGGCACACCAATCACGCAGTCTCTGGCGTGGTCCTACCCAAAACAACACAACCGGCCGCGGAATCTATTTCCAGACCTCCCCTGTTCGAGGCCAGGCCGCTCAGCGCGGGCGCAGAATAGATGACCTTTCGTAATTGCCATGTCGCTGCCAACTGGGTTGTGAATCCGGCTGCTGCAGGATGCAGAAGGCCCGTTTCGCAAAACGGAATGGTATATAAGAGGATGGGAGGGACCTGCCGGCGACCACTTCCCAGCACTCGTGTCCCAATACATTCGTAGGACGTTCCCGACACAGCTAGATCCGAATTCGTCCCTACAGCGAAGAATACCATCTGTACGTCCGCAACGACATGACTTCGATCCTCTCTGCCCCAGGCCACCACCACCAACTCCTCCCAGACAACAATGCTGCCGCCGTTTACCGCAGCCCCGACGGCGCCAACGTCCCGCGCTCGATTCTCCCACACCCAGACAATATGCCGAGGCCTCCCACCTTGAAAGCAGGTGGCACACCGGGGAGAAACACCAAACGACCACGCACCAACGTCACTGTCGCCTGCGACGGGTGCAAGCTCGCGCGGGCCAAGTGCGATGGCAAACTCCCCTGTACGCGATGTATGAAGAAGGACTTCCCCTGCAAATACGACCAAGGGAACGACCGGCGCCAGAACCGCGGCTCCCAGTATGAGGTCCAAGCCCTGACAGACCGGCTGAGTCAGTATCAGACGTTCGTCTTCGCACTGCGCAGTGCGTCGCTCGGGAACGCGGGCTACGCACTACAGAGGCTACGCTCTCTCTCGACGGAACCAGAAGCCCACCACCAGGAATTGAGTCCTTACGCCGCTGAAGGTATGGCGGTGGCGGCTCTCGTGCAGCCCTTCGACGACGTCTCGTCCGTCGGGCTGGTCTGTATGGATTTGGAGGAAACGGCCGCGTTGGTCGAGTGGATCAAGCGAGATATGGATTCCACTCTGGCGACGGCGAAGCGATCGTTGCTATCACAGTCGCCGTCTCAGTCCCCGTCCCAATCCCATTCTCAACCCCAGGAGCAGTTGCCCGAAGAACGAGACTGCAATGGATTCGCAGCGAGACGTCTGACCACCAGGACGATCTTCAGCGTCAAGGGACTCTTGTGTTGAGGAACTTATGAGCTCCCAAACGCTTTTTTGCTAACCGGGACCGATTGGAATCAATGCACAGTCCTCGGTCCTTTGCAGCTGGCTGAGCGTGGGGGGATTGTCGTGCCCGGGCAAATAGTACCGGTAGACCGTGAGCGAATTGTGGCATCGGTGTGACCTGTCACGCTACTGCTGGGGGAGTTTCCTCTGATGGGGTTGCGCAGGGAATGTGACGTGGGTCAGTCCGCTCGCATGGCTTGCACGTTTTCTTCTAGGAGATCGTGGGTGTGAGATCCGGATATGCACATACGAGTAACTAACTTGATGGGTACGAGTACGGGGGAATTATACTGTGTAGCTATTTCAGAAGACACCGCGGATGTAAACACCGGGGAACCCCCCTCGCAAGAGAGCTCAGGGGTTTCAGAGGCACACAACGTACCTCGGCTCGCCGGCTGCGGAGATGTTTATCCACTCCATATGATTAGGCCTTCTCGGCCCCGGGCGTCGCGCTGGATCCATTGCTCGAGGTCCTGGCGAGTCGCTTCTTGCTCACAAGTTTGAAGCCGCCAACCAAGAAAAACAGGATCTCCAAGCCAAGGATGACTCCGAGGGTCACCATGGCGCCGATCACACCCGCCACAGCCTTGCTGATCCCACCTCCATGGCCGCTACTGTTATCCGACGAGCTAGTGCCAAGGGTACCGGATCCTCCATCACCCAGCGCACTGGGGCTGCACACTCCGGTTGAGTTGCCGCAAGCAGTGCACCACTCGGCCTGCGTGCCGATGCTGAAATTTGCCGTAGAGGCAACAAACTCCGACCATGGCAGGGGGGAGCGTCCGGTGCCGAAAAGCGGGAACTCGACGGGCTCACTGATGTTGGAGGTCGTGCCGTTGTGGAAGTAAAAGCGCACGCTGATGTCATCTTCCGTGGGATATGAAGTGTTAGAGACCGTGGCGTTGGTTACGAGTTCCCAGACAAGACTGGACGCGTAGTCGGGGACACCGTAGAAGTCGGGGCTGGCGGTGGTGAGGTTGGCAAGGCCGAAGTAGGACAGCATACCGGCGTAGGCGCCGAACTGGATGTTCAACAAATTCTTGCCCTTGCCAGTGATAGTGCCGTTGAGGGCTTGCGTCACTTGAGCCGCAATGATGGAGCCGGTGACTGCACGGATGGGCTCGGACTGGTTGTATGCAAGACCGAATTCGTGCTGGTCAGCAAGAGTGCGGAGTTGGAAGAAGTCCGCATCGTCGGGTAGTGCTATGCTGGCGTTGTGGATGCTAGCCACGTTGAGCAGGTCAAAAATTGTGTAGGCGTTCTTGAAACTGGACTGGTTCTGCGCGAAAGTGCGCTCAATGAAAGGATACATGTCCGCGTAGAAGTTGTTCGTGCGGGCCAAAGTATCTTGATATTCGCTGCTCTGGAAGTAGTCGTTGGAGCTGACTGTTGCCCAAGTTAGCTTCCAAGTCATTGAATGGGCGGGCCACTGTCGAGCATTGTCGAACACTTACTTTGAGCATTGGCACAATTGGTCGAGCCTTGCAGCCAGGCGGCGTCCTCGCTGTTGGCGCCGTTTTGGACGACTTGGAGGGGAAGGATCTGAAATCCATTCAAGGGTGTCTGGACGACGGTGCCATTACGAAGAGTCTGGCTACCCAAAGTCTCCCCGACTGGCGGGTACAGACCCTGCAGAAAACCGATGCCAGATGCTTGCAGGACATTGTCCACGGGTGCGGAAGCAGTGCTATAAGGGAGAGAATCTCATGTTAGTGCATGGAATTGGGTGTTGCTTCTCGGGGCAATCATACATCTGTGACAGCTTGACGATATCGGGTGCGATACCGTGAATTTGGCGGCTAGCACCGCTGGCAATATAGCGACTCCGATAGTACGAGCCCGAGGTAAATATCTAGACAGTCAAAATAGTGTTAGAGACGGCTGTACCCTGCTGGTCGACTATTTTGTGCAGATGGCGAAATGTATAATTCAATGCACTGACCTCTTGATAGCCCAGGTCGGTCAAAGTAGTAGGTGGAGTACTCTTTGCAGTTCTATCTCCATGTCTCGAAAAGATATATGCACCCAGAACAGTCTCTGCTGAGACCGTCGACGACGCCAAGGAGGCAAGAAGGATGGAACTGCGCATGGTGGCGGACCTGCAGTTTAAAAGCGATACGGTCAGCAACGAACTCGTGAGTATCGTGGGCGTGAAGAGTTCAGCCGTACCTCTGGCTGGTTCAGCAATACCCCAGAACGAGACAGTCACGGTGGTAGGTTGACGATGGACCTCAAGGCTGAGAAGTGAAGGAGTCAGGAAGTCGGGCGCACCTACCGTAATAAGGTCAGCGAGGCGAGCTGTGAGCTCTTATCATCTGGGCTCGCGTGAGCATCGGCCGATGAGATTTTCCAGAACAATTTACCCCGCCGACTCAGTGCTGGCAGGATTGGCTCACAGGACTCCCTCCTCCGCGGACATGGCCGAACTGGTGAGATGCTTTCGGCTTAGAGGTGGAGGCCTCTGATCGAGATGCAAGGAAAAAGAAACTCTTAGTGCGCTGACGGTGCATGCAGTGTTTAGCCGGATTCGCCGCCTGCAGCGTGGAACAAGGTTATAGCTGGAGCTGGTTGATAAGAACGGCGCCTCCAGAAATGGTGAACCACTCGGCTGTCAGTCACACGTGATAATGACGCTCTGAGGCAACGAAACTGGCAATGGACGGCAGAAAGATAATCCAGCTCCGCTAATCGCCCCCGAAACAGTAGTCTTGCTGGTAGCCAGTGACCACTCTGATCAACCTGTGTTGTGTATCACTATATCACCGCGTAGGTTTCGGTGAGTCTGTGATTCTTATACTACAGCGGGGACTCTTTTTGCAATTTAATCTAGATCCCACCAGCGTCGCTCGCCATCTAGTATGTCCTCTTCTTTGGGGGCACCGTCTCACACTCGCTCTGATCCAGGGTTTCGAAAACCACATCTCGGTATGCAATGGCGATTTCTTCACCGACGGCCTTCTGCCAGCTCAAGCTATGTCGCATGAATCTCTGGTCGTCTCTTTCCGCGAAATCTTCTCGCGCATGAGAGCCACGCGATTCTTTTCTTTCAAGGCCACTTTTTGCTGTTTGTGCGGCACAGGTCAGCAAATTTCTCAACTCCAGGGTCTCCACCAGGTCTGAGTTCCAAATCAGGCTCTTGTCCTTGACGCAGAGGTCTGACCGGAACGTTTGCTCGACTTGGCGTAGACTCTCGAGACCAGTGGTGAGGCTGTCTTCGTCCCTGAACACCGCCACGTCCGTCTGCATCGCCCTCTGCATGTCGGCTCTCAGCTCGGACGTCAACTTGGTCCCATCTGCGCTGCGGTAATGTTCGAGGTCGACAAAGGCTTCGACGCCAGTTTCTGATGAGACGCTCCCACCGTTTCGGAGGAATGGCATTCCTTTCTCGTTGCTCTCCGCAATATGCCCTGCGGCCGCTCTCCCGAACACCACGATATCCAGCAAGCTGTTTGCTCCTAAGCGATTAGCTCCGTGGACTGACACACACGCCGCCTCTCCCGCAGCATACAATCCTTCGACAACCTCCTCCTTGCCGCTGCTCGGATCGACATTCAGGACTTGGCCCTTCCAGTTGGTAGGTATGCCACCCATGCAATAGTGCACCGTCGGTAGGACGGGAATTGGCTGCTTCGTAACATCGACGCCAGAGAATATACTGGCCGTCTCTGCAATGCCGGGCAATCTCTCCATGAGGATCTCCTTCGGCAAGTGCGACAACTGGAGGTAGATATGGTCCTTAAGGGGCCCGCACCCTCGCCCTTCTCTGATCTCCATATTCATGCTCCGACTGACGACATCGCGACTCGCCAAGTCCTTCGCCGTTGGGGCGTACCTCTCCATGAACCGCTCGCCCTCCCCGTTCAGTAAATAGCCGCCTTCCCCTCTCGCCCCTTCGGAAATCAAGACCCCAGCCCCGTAGATCCCACTCGGATGGAACTGCACAAACTCCATATCCTGAAGCGGCAAGCCCGCCCTCGCCGCCATGGCCAGCCCATCCCCCGTTGACGTGTGCGCCGACGTAGCACTGAAATAGCACCGTCCATAGCCGCCCGTCGCGAGGATCGTATTCCGGGCAAACACGCGATGCAGGGTCCCCGTCTCCATGTCCAGCGCCGTCAGCCCGATGCAAGCATCCCCTTCCATTATGAGATCCAGCGCAAACCACTCGATATGGAACTGACAGTCGTGTTTCAGCGCCTGACCGTAGAGCGTATGCAGCATCGCGTGGCCCGTCCGGTCCGCCACACAAGCCGTGCGATGAGCCTGTCCGCCGGTGCCGAAGTTCAGGCTCTGCCCGCCCAGCGGCCGCTGGTAGATGGTGCCGGCCTCGGTGCGGCTGAACGGCATGCCGTATTCCTCGAGCTCACGCACCGCGCGTGGCGCCTCGCGGCACATGTAGTGGATGGCGTCCTGGTCGCCCAGCCAGTCGGAGCCCTTGACCGTGTCGTACATGTGCCAGCGCCAGTCGTCGTCGTGCATGTTGGCCAGGGCGGCGTTGATGCCTCCTTGCGCGGCGACCGTGTGAGATCGCGTGGGAAACAGTTTCGTCACCACCGCCGTGTCGAGCCCGGCTTCCACGAGCCCAACTGCCGCCCGGAGGCCCGCGCCGCCGGCTCCAACGACCACCGCATCGTAGACGTGGTCGATGACTTCGAACTTGGCATTAATGGCCTTGACCGTCGATGTTGAAGCCCTCCGCCGCTGTTGGTGGCTCCATGGCATTCTTATCTGCGGTCTGGGCATCCATTGCGGAGGCTGCTGCGGTGAGAAGCTGTGTGTCGTCCGGGTACTTGGCAGGCTCGGACGCAGCCAGGGGCGCGCTCTAGGAAACAACTGCAACGGCACGTGCATCTCCCTGTATACTTTCCAGCGTTTTGAGACGGGTGCCTCGCAAAAACGTACAAGAGAGTGACCCGAGGTGCGTATACAGTTCGAGGACGGGAATGGCACAAGAGCAAGACAGTGGATCAAGTATTATGGGCAAGAGATCTCCGAGACGAGTCTCGGGCAGTCTCGGGCGCTCTCGAAATTGGGGAATCGGCGGGGACAATGCGTGGCAGGGCCTGGCTCCGAGATCGCTGGCGTCTCGGAATTCTTCTCCTCGGTTTCCCTGAGTCTCGTCCCAGCCACTGAGAGTGTCGCCATTGCTCAGCTTACATGCATCCTCGTAAATGTCGAACATGCCGAGCTTCCGGGTGCACTCTAACTTATTCCAGGCGGGAAACGATTTCTGATGAGTCGCAGCTCTCCTTTTGTTCAGCTACAAATTTACATTCCCATTCCGGATTTTGGGCCTTCCTCCGATAAGAAGCGCAATATCTATTCTACGATTTAGTTGCGTTCCACTCGGCCATCCATCCCTGCGCAGCTTGCACAATCGCCCTCTGCGCGCTGGCCACGGGCGCCGGCGGCAGATCCGCCGTCGTTTCATTTGGGAACAATCCATTCTCATCCCAATGGTGGACCGCTCCCTGTATAAGAATGACAGGCTCGCTTGCTGTGCTGGTATGATTAAGCACATCCGGTTCGGATAGCGTCGCCAACGTGGTGACCGGACGCCAGGGGTCCGCTTCACCCCCTACGGTTGCCAAGCGAGGGTAAGAGAGGTTGAAGCCACCGTACTTGTTGACAGCATTCACGTTAGGTGGCGTAGTGATGTTGAATGCAAGCCGGCAAACGTTGGTCAGGTATTTGACGGTTAGGAGACGAGAAATCAGGGGCAGTCGGTCCTTTGGCACACTGGCTCCATCTTGGATGTATCCCCATTCCGTGCAGTACTGGTAAGCCCAGGAGAGAGAGTTATAGTTCGTTGTGTTCTTGACCGTGTACATCGGTGCTGATGCATTATGGTTGTTGTAGCACTCGTCCAATGTAGCATCGCACGAGCCAACATAGCTGTCATTGGTCCAGGCCAGCCAGTTGAGGAACGGATTGAGCAACTGCGCACTTTCATTGCCCCAACCTCCAGCGTTGATGAGAGCGGTGGCATTGGCCTTCAGCGATGCGTATTTTGGCCAAAGTAGAGTGTTCGAGGTGATGTTGCCGCAATAGTAGCTGAATTCTGGACTGTTGACTGCAGGGTCCCAGTTCCTAGACTGCCACCAGCCGATACCACCAGATGCAATATTCGCAAGATCGTCACTGTGAGTGAGACTCCCCATGCCGAATCCCCGCTTCAACTGAGACACAGTCGTGGCATTGTTCTTCTCTAGGATATTGTCAAGAATATTGATCAGCTTTACCTGGTTGGCAATGCACTTGGGGGGGCCATATTCGCGGACTGGTTCATAGTATTGCCAATAGTCGTAAAGTGCCTCGGTGACTCCTGAGGATGAAATTGCGCCCCAATAGATGTCTGGATACAGCTTCCGCAAGATTGATACAAATCCTCCAGAGTAGGAGCCACCATAAGCCAGGTACGGCGTACCAGGTGCGGTCAAGTTCTGATCTTCCAGACCCGGGAAGACGATGTTCGAGGCAAAATAGGCTTGATCTGCTACGGCTTGATCCGTTGACAAGAAGCGTAGATTCTTGGTCGAAAGATCTGGTGTCGGGAAGCTCTTTCCATAGTATCTGTGCTCAAGGATGACTCCAATGCCGTTCAATGCTGATGCTAGCTGGTAAACAATTCCCTTCTGTAGATACGGCAAACGCGTGCTGGCGTCGGTCTCGCCACTCTGCAGGACTATGACGGGACCTCCAGGCTGATAGTATGTTGCATCGAAATAGTATCGGAGTTTGAATGTCTTGTTCGAGTGAGGTTCGTACCGTGACGCATTATGAAAATGGTCCACCGGGACGTCAAGGTAATGAGCTGGGTAGAGCTCCGTTGGGTCGACATCCTCGGCCTGCCGTGCCAACAGTCTGAGAGGCGCGGGTGCCAAGTTCCTGGTCGAGGTCAGTTTCTGATTCCGTGAATGGTGCATGTCCACCTACGTAGCTTGAACCAGCGCACAGCTGGCGGCAGCCAGAAATGCGAAAAAGCCCTTCATGATGCATTGACCGGGAGAGAGAGTAGAGGAGGGAAAACAAGAAAGCAGAACCTACCATATGGGATTCTGCCGATACAGATATCTCTCGTGCCACCTACTGTTCGTCACAAGCTATGAGAAGCCAGCAAGCTTTCCAACCCCGCATGTCATTTGGCCACAGCAACTTAATGATCGTTATCAGGAAGCTTGACAAGCTTGTTGGTCACTGATGGATGACGATGCAACGTTGGATGTCATCGATGTTAGGAGTCTTGAACGCAAAGGGAAGGCGAACAAATGGTCTTGGGGCTAGCGCAAGGCACGCCTGTCGTAACCGGCCACGCCGGGGCCATGCTGTAGAATGGACGAAGGGCGAGTCTGACTGAAGGAGGAAGAAGCTAGGCCTATAAGCGATTGGAAGATAACGAGGTCTAGCATCCTTGCAACCTCGGCAACGCGACAAGCACCTGTGATCTGCCGCCACCCGCAACGATCGCCCCGCGTGAGGCCGGAGACTTCATCGTGTTGAACAGAGTGACAGACAAGAGACCTGAGCTTGCGGAGTTCGAAAACTCCGAGTGTGGGAGTCACGGGTTTCCAGCTGGATCGAGCGTCTTGGCATGACGTCGGTGGGGAGGTGCAACGCACACATTTCCCCGGAGCACGTGCAATTCGCCTTGGGCCAATCAACTTCTACCATCCTTCCTTCCTATTGTGGCTTCACAGAGCCGAGCCCTGTCGAGCTATGCCTAGTGCAGGGCGACATGCTATCAAAAGGCCAGACTCACCGACTTCGATCCCTCTGAATCTCTCTTCCTTTGACTGAGCGTCGGACGCATTGACACCGTTGTTACTGTCCGTTTGCCAGGAGTACACGGCCGCCATCCACGCAAAGACATCTTCCGTCGACGTAAGCCTGTGACGGATCTTAGCCGAACCCCTTTTTGTGCGAAGGAAGACGTGTCGACTTACCCCTGCCTGGCTGCTCAAATATAGCACAGCCCCGACAATGTCTTCGGCGCGCCCTATTCTTGCGGCCGGCATCGCCCTGAAGAGCTCTGCAAATTGGTTGTCTCCCTCCTCGACAGGATTCATCTTACTCGGGACGACTGGGGCGTGCGTCAGCTTGGTACGAAGACACTCAAGAGACGTTCACTTACATCCTGGGTTGATCGCGTTGACTCGTACATACCCTGGAGAGCAGCAACAGTCTGATTAGCCACCCATACTTGAAGGCAGCAACCCGGAAAGGCCTCCCACTCACATCTTGCAAATTTACTCGCCAATAGCGCTACCAGGTGATCGATCGCGGCTTTGCTCGCGGCGTACGACGTCAAGTCGATGTTGGTGCAGTTGTGCATACTGGCGCAACTGCTGGTGATGATCATTGCACCACGGCCTTCGTCTCTGCCCGTCCGGCCGTTTCCAAGGTCGAGGTTGCTCGCAGCTGCTAACAACTTCAAGAGCGCCACAGACAAGAAATAGTGGGCGGTAACATTGACACGGAAGGTATCGTCCCAGTCGGAATGTCGCGAGGACCATAGCGATCCCTGTAATTCGTCCAACGACGCAGTTTTGACATCGCACATCCTTGGCGGGTCTCTCCTGATCCCAGCGTTGGAGCAGAGGATATCGAGGTGAGTCTCATACTTTTCAACTTCTCTGGCGACAGCGGCAATTCCATCTTTCGTGGCCAGATCGCTGGCAAATCTGTGCAAAGTCCTCTTCAGGGAATTGCCATGCATAGAAGGACTCTCCCTTACCCAATGGCTGTCCCACCCGTTGGCTTTCCAATCTCGTTGAGCTCCTTGACAACGCCATCGATGTCATCGGTTGACAAGGCAGTCACGTACACTTTCGCTCCATTTGCGACCAAGCCCTGATTCGCGTCAATGCCGATGCCAAAATTTGACGGCAACGCGAGCTTACCTGGGCAATCATCAACCCCAGTCCAGAACATCCCCCCGTTACAAGGGCAACTCGGCCCTTCACGCCAAACAAATCAGTGACGGAAAGGGACGGCATTTTTGAGCATTATGAAAATCACCCTGGACGAGATGTTCGGTCTAGAAATGTGCATCAAATCCACCACAACGTTTGGTCGCCTCCACTGCGGCTCTGGCCGCCTGCGACGTCTGCGGCCGTCCTTCTCCGTCGGTGCCCCCGTGGCCTCGCACAAGTCCGCAGCTCGCTTCTCCTTGCTCGATTGACGTTTTCCCTGCGAGCAGAGCATCTCAACGATATAAACTCGATTCTGGAAGTCGGAGCTATTGCCAGCAATTCCCGAAACCATTTGACATTTCGAAAGTGAAGCGTTTGGTCTGAGAGTCGCAGAATGGCGGCGATTACTAGCTCCATTGCTGGCTTCTATGGCGATCTTAATCATGCGCCTGGCGTTTGGATTATTGCGTCTCTTCTGATTGTGTTTGGTCTTTATAAGGTAAGCGGCGGCGTTGGTAATCTGTCAAATGCTGACTTCGACAGTGGTCGACTTCCACCGACATCCCGAAGATCAAAGGTCTACCAGAAATCCCTGGCGCCCTCCCAATCCTCGGCCATCTCCAGCAACTCGGCCCGGACCATGCCACCGTGTGCGAAGGTTGGTGGCGCAAGTATGGACAATCGGTCTTCCAAATTCGCTTGGGCAACACTCGAGCGGTCGTAGTCAATTCTTTTGAGGATGCCAAGCGAATGCTCGTCGGGAATCAGACGGCCGTTATCGACAGACCGACGTTATATACCTTCCATGGCGTCATCTCGACGACGCAAGGGTTCACAATAGGATCTAGTCCTTGGGATGAATCCTGTAAGAACAAACGAAAGGCTGCTGGTCAGGCTCTCGGCAGACCGGCCATGAGGGGCTACTTCGACATGTTCGACTTAGAATCGTATTGTATCGTACGAGACCTCTTCCGTGACAGCAAGAACGGCGAGCTTGAGATCAGTATCCGGCCATATATCCAACGATATGCCCTCAACACCACGCTGACTCTCTGCTACGGTATTCGGATGGATAACGTCTACGACGATATGCTCCGCGAGATCCTACACGTCGGCTCGGCCATCTCGCTCCTCCGTTCGGCGTCGGAGAACTACCAAGATTACGTTCCCATCATGCGGTACTTCCCTAATAACGAGAAGATCCGGCGCTCAAAGGAGCTACGAGATCGTCGTGATCGGTACCTCAATTTCCTCCTCAATAAGGTCCGTGATATGATCAAGAAAGGCACCGATAAGCCTTGCATCAGTGCCGCCATTTTGAAGGATGAAGAGACCAAGTTGAGCGGCGTCGAGGTCTCGTCTATCTGCCTGTCGTTGGTATCTGGTGGTTTCGAGACAATTCCAGGCACCTTGACATCCTGCATCGGCTCTCTCTCCACCAAGGAAGGACAGATCTTCCAGGAACGTGCCTACGAAGATATTATGCGATATTACCCAGACCCGGCATCGGTTTGGGCAAACAGCTTCCAAGAGGAGAGGGTGCCGTACGTCAACGCGATCATCAAGGAAGCTGCTCGTTACTACACCGTCAGCGCCATGTCCTTGCCTCGCAAGACGGTCACGGATATAGAGTGGGACGGCGCCAAAATCCCGGCCAAGACCATGATCCTCATCAACGCCCAGGCGGCGAACCACGATGTCGACCACTTCGGCCCTGACGCCAGTGTCTTCAATCCCGAGAGATGGCTGAATGATGAATTTGTGATGAAGCCTTCGTCTACCCGACCAGAAGAGAAGCCTGGGCAGGGTATCCAGCACTTCTCCTTCGGTGCTGGCTCCAGGGCCTGCTCTGGTCAATTTATTGCCAGCAGGCTACTGTACACAGCCCTCATCCGACTGTTAGTGTGCTACAAGATTGTGGCGAGCGATGCCGAGCCTCCCAATACTGACTATGTGGATTACAACCAATTCAAGTCGGCGTTGGTCGCTATTCCCCGCGACTTCAAAATCAAGCTTGTTCCGAGATACGACGAAAGCGTGATTCAGGAGGTCATGGCTGCGGCGGCCAAGCGGACGAAGGATTATTATACGGAAGAAAGCTAGGCGAACTCTGTATATTACGGGAATCCAGGGATACTCATGATTGCTATGGTCTGGTTTGGGGTATGCTCAGAAAGCGGGAGGGGACTTCGTGCTAGGACTCCGAGGCCATTCACTCAGGACATATATGAGGGTTTACTCAACCTTAGCTTAGTGTCTTGAAACCAGACCGACTGAGATATCGTGCTGCTTTGGCCTAAGAAGAGATGTTACTTGAGCATGGTTTGCCTTTTACATCTTGTTGGACCTGACTGCGCAGGCTCGCTTTGCAATGAAAGCTCCTCCATGGTCTTGACTATGAGAATGGAAAGATCGAACAGGGACTCTGATAATGAACTGTTTTCCGTGATGCCAACATGAACGACAAGCATATGGGCCATAAGCCAGAGACGGTGCCAAATCCGAACACGAGTGTTTTTGAGCATAAGCGTGAAGACTCAAGGCTTAGGCTCGCCAACGGACATGTGCGGGTGCCTAGAGGCCGCCCGAAGCTGCCTAGGAGCGCAACCACGAAGCCCCTCGGGCAGAAACGAGCGTGCGCGAGTCACCGCCGACCTTCTCCACAACGCAAACCTCCGCCGCTAAGCCTTCCGAAGTCACATTTGAGGACACCACGAGGCCGAACCAAAAGAAACAACAGTTCTACGGTGAACGGCCTAAAATGTATCGCGATCTAACGACGGAGCAATCCGCCGAGGTACGCGTCGATGTCCTCAACGGGGCTTCTGGAGTCCAGCGCGATCCTGGCACCAATCCATCCGTCCGGCCTCACCACGAAGACGGCCCCTGAGTCAACGTCAACGCCGTACCTCTGATATGCTGCACCGCCGTCGATATCGTAATAGACCCTGCCCAGAGGGTCTGTCCCCAGTTCGAACCACGCGTTTCCCACTTTCTCGGGGAGGATGGTCAAGAAGTCGACCGGCCATTTGCGAGCCTGTGAGTCCGATGATCCATTGACAGGGATGCCGTTCGATGGTGCTGCCGTCCCTGGGACTCTCTCAGGCGCCAAATGAGCGTTTCCCTGCACATCTAGCTTCATCTTCGCAAACGCTTCCTTGGCGCCCTTTGACCTGCCCATGAAGACGAGGATATAAAACCTCGCGAAGTTCGTCATGAGGGTGTGCATCCAGACAGGTTCCCATAGTGCCGGGGTCAACACTTGAACATCTGGCGCTCGATATCCTGCTATTGCTGGGGCCGGGATGATCGATCTCTTGGCCACAAGGTCCGCATCCTCTGCACTATCATCTCTCGAGACCGCGATGTTCGGCTCGAAACCAATCGTCAAGCCGGTGTTGAAACCTTTCGCCTCTTGAAGGATCCTCCCAAGGACAACATTCGGATCCTCTGTTCGATCTCCATGCCAATCCTTCGGTAACCTGCCAGAGACGAGGACGCTGATATCTTCGTCATACTTGATGAGCTTCTTGGCGTTGGGCTGCCTTTCTAGATCATAAGTCTCAAGGACTTCCTTCTTCAGCACTCCCGTCAACACAAGCGCAAGTTTCCAGCCCAGGTTCACAGCATCGTGCATGCCGGTATTCATACCTTGTCCGGCGCCCGAGCTGTGACTGTGGGCTGCATCGCCAGCCAGAAAAACCGACTCCTTTGCCCAGAATTTTCTCGCAACGCGCTGACCGACACTGTAGACGCTTGCCCAATCCACCCGCTCATATTCGATGTCGAATGGCTTGACCGATTGCTTCGCTTCCTGGATAAACACCTCCTGATCCAGCTCTGCGTACAGCTTCCTCCTCTCCTCATTCAAGGCAAAGCCAATCCTGGTGGCGCCGTGGTCCAGGGGTATCCACAGTACATTCCCATACAACGGACTCTCGATTGCGCCATATGATCTCGGTTTCGGCATGGTGGTCGACTTCAATACCCCGTCGATCCTGACCCACTTGTCCTCTGTACGATCTCCGTCAGACTCAATCCCAGCTGCTCCTCGAACTCGCGTCCTTGAACCATCGCAGCCGATCAAATACCGACATTTGACAGTGTACTCTCTCTCCCTTCCTGCGCCGGCACTGCTGTCGAGGACTTTTGCTTTAACCCTCCCTTTCCCACCGACTTCCACGCTCTCGTCGACGGTCAAATCCACAAACGTGCACATCTCGCTCACTTTGACTCCCAAACGCGCCAACTCCGCTCGAAAGATGTCCTCCACGAATTTCTGCCGCAGGACACTCGCGAATTTAAACCTCGTGTCTTCAATCCCCTCGACAAAACTCCATCCTCGGCCGAACACCTCTTCGCCCTTTGTGTTATACGCTGCAGATGAGCGCACGGCCACACATTGCTGCGTAATCTGATCGGCAAGACCCATCTGTGAGAGAATCTCCATAGATCGAGGCCAGAAGGTTACTGCTCGCCCGAAACTCTCCTGCACAGGCTTTGGATGAGCCTCGATGATGTGGACAGAGATTGGTTGTGATTCCGAGGCGAGTGAATTCAGAGGCGAAGAGAATCGGCGGAGCTGGTACGCGAGATTCAGCCCCACAGGACCGCCGCCGACGATGAGCACGTCGACGTTGATCTCTGCCTCAGTTGGCGGCGACATTTTTCTGCACTGCCGTGGCTCACGACCGACTCTTTCACCCGGGTTGCAATTGATTCCTTGTAGGTCTCTCCTTCTCGTGGTGGCCACTTCCAGTGTGGACGAGTCCTTGTCTTTACGACCCCTGTTATGGACTGTGTGGTGTGTTGTGTAGTCTCAAGACAGGCTGGCTAATCAAGCAGGGCCTAGCTCACGCAAACATGGCTAGAGAAACCATGGAATTCTGAAGCGGCTGAACTAGCCATGTTTCCGACAAACGCGGGATTTCGACATGTCTATCACGTTCTCCGTCTTATGGCATTATGCTCAACTCCGACCTCCAACGCCCCCTTTATCACCCGACAGTTGAGAAGGCTGAGGCGATAAGCGAGCGAGGATCTCCGCATGGACCTTGAGCCTGGAGAAGGACGTCCACGGGCGTCGTGGACGTCATTCCTTGGGCAACCCCCTTTCGGCAGGACGGAGATCGACGACATTGCTTATCATCACAGCACCCCAGGGCCAGATCCGAACGCCCTGCTTCCCCAGATATCGGCACGAACCCGCTGCGGAAGGATTAGCGTTCGTCGAGGCAAACAGATAGGCATCATGCCTGCGCGCCTCAAGATCTCCTGGCGTTGCTGGCCCGTCAATGTAGACGCAACATGGACGGCTTCGACCTTCTTGTCATCAACGGTCTTGTGGTGACTGCGTCAGACACGGCGAATTACGACATTGCCATCAAAGATGGGAAGATCGCGTTGCTCGCCCCGCCCGGCGTCCTCGGGAAGGACAGTGCGAAGAAAGTTATCGACGCCGAGGGTGGCTATGTGATGGCAAGGCCTTTGCTGTCCTGTTTTGCTGGACCACCTAGCTGACCATCCATCAGCCCGGCGGAGTCGACACCCACGTCCACCTCGAGGAGCCTGCATTGTTTGGAGGCAAGGGAAGGAGCTCCGACAACTTCGAGACCGGCACTAGAAGCAGCATCTGCGGAGGCACAACAACGATAGTGTTCGTCAAAGTCAATGCACTACACTTGGTTCTGGCACGAGCACTCACTCATGTACTTCTCTTGCAGAGCATTCGCCCCTCAAGCCAAAACGATCCCCTCCCTCCTCACCGTTCTCGAAGATACCCATGCCCGCGCAAAAGGCAATTGCTACACAGATTACTCCTTCCACATGCTCGTCGGCCATCCCGGAGAACAGGCGTTGTCGGAATTCCCCCGCCTGCGCGATCTAGGCATCTCCTCTCTCAAGATATACATGACGTACGCAGCCTTGCAGCTTCGCGACGATCAAATCCTAGACGTCCTTCTGGCGTCCAGGAAGGAGGGGATAACGACCATGATCCATGCCGAAAATGGCGACATCCTAAACTGGATGACCAAGAAACTCGAGGAGAGGGGCCTCTACGCCCCCAAGTATCATGCAACGAGCAGGCCGCAGATCGTGGAGACCGAGGCGACGAATCGAGCGATTGCGTTGGCCGAGTTGATGGACGCCCCGATGTAAGTCTTCGGAGGATCCTTCTTATCGTTCTTTACCCCCTTTGGAGTGCTAAGTCAAGATCTTCAGCCTCGTCGTCCACGTCTCGTCCCCCAGCGCGGCCGCCCACCTTCGGAACGCCCAAACGAGAGGCCTCCCCGTGTACGCCGAAACCTGCCCACAGTACCTCTTCCTGACGCGCGAGGACCTCGACAAGCCGGACTTCGAGGGTGCGAAATGCGTGTGTTCCCCGCCGCCGCGCGAATCTGCCCACGACCACGACGCCATCTGGCTGGGCCTCGCCAACGGGACCTTCACCGTCCTATCGAGCGATCACTGCCCCTTCATGTACGAGGACCGCGAAAAGGGCAAGAAGAGCATCCTCAGCGACGAATACCCCGAAGGCCGATTCAGCGGGATCCCCAACGGTTGTCCGGGCATCGAGACCCGCTTGGCGCTGACCCTCAGCGCGAACCGCCTGCCGTTGCAGAAGTTCGTCGAGGTCACGGCCACGAATGCCGCGCGCCTGTACGGCCTGTATCCGCAGAAGGGCACCATCCTCCCTGGCGTCAGCGACGCGGACCTCACGATCTGGTACCCGCCCGGAAGGCTGGGGTCGTTCAAGCTGACCAACAGCATGTTGCATCATAATGTCGATTACACGCCCTTCGAGGGCATGGAGCTCAATCAGTGGCCTCGCTGGACGATCTTGAGGGGTCAAGTTGTCTGGGATAGGGATGGCGGGGGGCTGGTCGGGACCAAGGGATATGGCCAGTTCGTGAGCAGAGGGAAGAGCACGCTCCCGGGACCGAGGAAGAGCGGGGACTGGGACGTCAGTGCTTTCTAAGAACAGTTCCGCCAGAATCGGTAGAGACGGGAGAGATGATACTACGGAGGGAGGGCGAGAACAATAAGACGACGCTTCAAAAGGTGGGATGTAGAAGCTGTGTCAGGTCCTCTCACGCCCCTCGCCCAAGTCTACTTTCAAAAAGAGCAATACATAGTATACAGGATTACTATTCCATCGCAGCCACAGCTTAACTTGGCATGGCCTAACCTAGCTTATCTGATCTCGATGTTGATGATCCATGCCGGTAGAAAACAAGGGATCCCGATTCCCGCTCCGCAATCTTGAGGAACGAACGAGTAAGTGAGCGAGCGAGTAAGTCAAGTTGATAACCACCAGGCAGGTCTGAGAGATGTCTTGGATCGCAAATCCAATGCCTTATGTCGAATGTCATCTGTCGTCTATCGTCTATCATCCATCATCCATCATCGGCCCATCCTATTCTCTCTTTGGATTAGCAGCCAGGAGAGCAGAGCGGTGCGACAAAGGTCGCGTATCCCGGCGAGAGGTGTGACGAAGTTATAGTACATACATAGTGCTCGTATGAATGAATACTCCGTTTGAGACATCAAATCGGGCTGAACAAGCGATTGGAGCTTGACTAAGTAATGCTCGACAATGGTGAAACCGGCTGGTCTGATACAGGACTACTGGAGCGTGCACGGCGGTAGTGGGAGGCAGGGTGCTGGATGAGAAACTACTCCGTACAAGTGGGATGAAATCATTCTCAAAACGATACATTAATTCGAGCTCTCATTTCCCATCGTAATATGGAAGAGACTGTACTGCGCAACAGGCATGGCATCTTCGCTTGAAGCACGCGGTAACGAAAGCCAACATCGATCGTCATCTTCGCAGCATGGTTTCTAGCATACACAACGACCCGTCATAGGGCTTGCGCCTTCTAGATACCACGACTCGTCGGTGTTAACTGTTAGGTCTATGGTGACATTGCTCCCTAGTTCGGTGGCCAAGAATAAGTTCCCGTCTAGTGGTGCGCTGCCCGGATCCTCTACCGCCTCGTGCTCTTTGACCTTGTGCGCCTTCAGAGGGAAGTCCTTGCGATGACAGATATACTCTTGAACATGATGCAGGATACTGCCCGGCCCCTGGCCGCTGCACACTAGAGAAACACCGGCTTGGCCCCGGAAGGTGCCGCGGAAAGCCATACTGGTCAGGTTGAGAGACTGGTTCAGAAACATCATGATTCTGATCATCGAACCCAGAATCCCAGCATTAACGCTGCATGTTCGAGATCCTTTGAGATACATATTGGCGAGGGTCAGGGACTTCAGTGTGCTCGCATGCGTCAGGATGAACCCGGACAGCTCCTTGACGCTTGTTGCCATATTCTCCAGGGTGAGGACTCTCAAATTCGAATAGAACGCCCCTGGTTGTGGGGACTGAAGAAACAACGCAGTCATCCTTCTCAAGGCGTAGGCGCGTACAGGCTCAACAGTCATGCCCATGGAGGGCACACTGTCGAAACCAAGCCATAGATTTTCCACCGCAAGTAAGCGTCTAGGAAGTTGATCCAGATGATTGGTCAAGCCATTTCCCCAATGCTTACTTGCTGCGCGAAGACGGCAACGTGGTCGATCAAAGCTTTCCACTTGTAGTGTGAGCTTGAAGCGGGTGACTCCGGATAACAGGTCTTTGAGGTGTGGGATGTGCGAGATGTTGTAGAACTCCCACCAGTAGAGCGATGTGAGATCTATTGACATAGGTCTCAAGTGGCGACATTTCTGCAGCACAGAGTGCATAAGCAGATATTGCTTTGTACCATCCAGCATAGAGACTCCAGTTCGTTTCACCAGGTCCGAACCACTATCAAGCAGGTAGGATCCCGTCGTTGTGCGAGCTGATGGTCTAACATGAATGAAGTGTTGAAGTCGCGGAAATTTCTTTAGGACAGCCCCAAGCAAGGACGGCCCTTGAGTCAAGAAGGTAGCTTGAGACTGGATTTCGCCGTTATATGCGTCAGAAAACTCAAGCGCCTGTACAGCTGCGTCGAGCGGGGCAAGAGACTGAAGTCGTTGAGCCAGGGAATCCGATCTAATGAGCTGGCTGAATGGAGCCTCGACCAGGTAGTGCGTGTGGACTTCAATAGTTCGCACCAAAATCGCGAGGGTGTGGTGAGCAGATAGCTTGCACAAGCGGTCAATGCTGTTCATGCTTGGTGACAGACAGACAGTTCGGAAGAGAATGCGAGTGGCTGTGGAACCGGTTTGTCTGTTCACCAGACGACATGACCTCAAATCAATCCTTCCAGCCCATTTTAGAATGCTTTCCTTGATCTCTTCGGGCAAGTCGGACCAGGTTTTCGAAGGGTTTGGTGTCGCCATGGGAATTTGAGGCTCGTGCGGCCCGGGGAGCTTTACGCAGGGTTGTGGCAACACTTCGTTCGATGTATCGTCCTTCCATACGCAATCGCAGGTGAAGCCGGGGTCCATGTTGGAAATTTGACGGAAGGAGGCCTATATTGCTATAAGGCTGAAGGTATAGATTGGGGCAAATGGGAAAACGACAGGAAATGCAGTCATTGACTCTTGACAGATCTGGAGGGATGAATCGTGACAGAGACAACAGTCGGGATCAGCAGGCAAGACTTTGACAGCTTTCGGTCCAGTGACGACTGACGTGTCGAACATGGCATTCAAGTATGGGACGAGAAAAGTCGCTTGTCAGTGAATGCCATTGCCTAAAGGCTGTGGCCAGTGCAGTGAAATTTCACCGCAGCTGTCAAAGACAACAACGTGCAAACGAAGCGTGGAAAGGTGTAATTCTTTCATAGTTGTACCTCAATAGGCCTTGAGCAAGAGGGGTTGGATGGTGAGGCAGCCGCAAACACAACATTCACATTGTGCAATTGCAAACACTCACCTCATAACACAAATGCCAGCAGCCGCAGACGGATATCTCTTAACGCCATCCAGCTGTCTTCCGTGCCATTCTCCATGTCTGAAGCTCGTCCATGTGTCATTCTCTTTGTTGTCCGCAGGCGGACACGGGCATTCGTTTGTCAAAAGAGAGCGTGGCCAGTGACGTTTGACAAACAAAGAAGCAGAGGAGCACAAGCGAACACAGGAACAACGTTAGAGCAAAACAGCTTTGCGGCACCAGGAGATGTTGAGCTTCTCATGCTAGTCGCGGCAGAGTCAGTAATCGAGGCAAGACTAGACAAGACGAAGGAAGGTGATTGCTGCCAGCAGCTGTCGAAGGGTTGCTTTCAAGTGGCACCGAAGTGGCACCGAGACGGCTAGACACCGAGCTGAGCAGGCGACGGGGCCTCGTGGGCTACATAATTACCTCTGCCTGAGTCCTCTCTACACTTGAATTGCTCCGAAAGAATCTCTCGAAGTTCCTAGTAGAAGAGAGTCTCATGTTTGAGTGGGATGCCTATGACTAAAGTACTACTGGTGAAAAACAAGGGCCCCGGGAGAAATATGTCAAAGAGGCCAACTGACTGGGGCCTGAAGCTCAATGTCATTCTTCTCTTCTGATGAACGATCGACCTGTGCACGCACTACTTTGAATCAGTCTCAAGCCCCTCTGCCGCACAATATGCAAAAGCAAATAGGCGTCTCTCCTAGTCTTCCGGGAGTATATGCCCTGTCATGTGCTCTTTCTGGCCCTCAACACATCCATGTCCAAAGCGCGCCTTTTTATCCTCCAGTCAGAGACTTGTGAATGCCCTCGATGCCAGCTTAAGCACAGAGATTTGTGTATGATGAGTCCGAAAATGCGCCGTCACATCCACCTCTGACAAACGTTGCTCCTTCATCCGTTCGGACAAGGAAGTCTACTCGATCGTCAGATCGATCAGACAAGCTTCCTCCACGACTGCCCGGGGCCAGACTCAGCTTCGAACTCATCTATTCTCTGCATCCCATGGCCTTCATTATTGGCACCTAACTTAGCAGACTTGATGGTCGAACTTGGCGTTCCGTGCAGTCCGTGCTCGCTGCCCAAGGCATACCACTTCTCTTCCCAAGATTGCAAACTGTCGGTCTCCTCTGGATGGGTACGTTTGAAGGGTCCATAAGCCCGCGCACCATTATGACCAGGTGAAGCATTCAAGGGAATGGCATCGTGACTCTCGTTCGAAGGAGTACTGTGCTTTGGTGACTTCCAAGGACTCCCAATCTTGGGAAGCGCAGTGATACTGTTGCTTCTTCTGCTCTTGCGCCCTGGCGTGTAAGGGGACCCTGGAGTACGAGTGGGTGTCTCAAAGGACATCTTCTCCCGAGCACGAGCTGCGTCGTCCTCGAATTTCTTGAGGTGACGGGCGTAAGTGTCTGTCGCACCTGTCCCAGATCCAGTCAAGCCAACATCGTCACTCGTCAAAATGCCCAGGCTGCGCATTCTTCTGACCCGCTTGTTCTTTTCTCGCGTCTTGCGCCATCTCCCGAAGCAGCCGCAGAAAGGGATGGAATCGAGGACTTTGTGGAATGTCCGAGGGTGGAACTTGCGCCAAAGGAGCATCAAAATCGAGAAGAAGAGTAGCGTACCAACCGACATAGGCACAGCGATTATTGCAGGTCCAGGACCGTGGCCATGTCCATGGATCTGTCCAGCAGGTGGTGCTGGGTTGGGGTCACTAGCAGGTGCAGGCGCAGGCGCAGGTAAAGCTGTCGGAGTTGTTGACGACGGGACCGGCAAGATACTTGTCGTTGAGGTTGAGAAAGTGGTGCCTCCTGTTGGTGTTGTTGTCGACGTCACACTGGCAGGCTCAACAGGAGTCGCGACACTTGATGTTATTGATATACTGTGTGAAGCCGTAGAGCTTGTATCGCTTATGGCTGAGCTTGGTGTCGCAGGACTTAATGGCTCGCCTGGACAAACGGTTCGGTCAGGATCTTTGAGGATTACACACGACATTGTGTCAGACGTACTGTCGCTGGTCGTTATGCTCGAAGGCCAGTAGACCGAGAAGACATAGAGAGTTGAAGAAGCTGAGGTCGGAAGTGGATTGATGGATGTCATCACCGGACTCTCGTTTGCACCCTATCGTAAGTGATTGTCAATGATCTTTCTTCTGCTTGCGGTTGATACGCCTCCAAGTTTGCCGAGGAAGATGGCGGAAGGGGAGAGAAAGAGGGTGGCTAACTCACAATTAAAGAGCTGAGAACCTCAGACGGTGACGGTGGCGTGGCCCTGGCTATGCTGGCCAGTAGTGACGCCAGGAGTCCTGTTGAACTCGATGAAAGTGAGGTTGCGCTTGTCTCCGGACTTTGCGCCATGACTCCAGCTACGATCGGTGAGACATATGAACAAGTCGCGTCGTTTGTGGTGCAGGTGACCTGTGATGAAGAAGTCACGGCGCGGAAATCTGAAGACACTAGAGAGAAAGCAAAGGTCAGACTGATTTTCTGCACGCGAAGTGATATTTCGGTGAAGATGGTTTGCCGCGCAGTGACATAGCTGCGGAGCCGTCCTTCACATTTTTCTCTTACAGGGCTGAGATGTGGCCGATGCCACCCGCAGGGGTGTGCTCGGTGTTGTCGTTGAAGAGGCGACCGGCGCCGTCCACAAAGAGGTGCTCGGTGTTGATGAGAAGGCGCGCGGCGTTGTTCCATTGATGGTCATGTTGACCATGGGGTAAACCATGTGGTATGGCGCTGTTGCCATCTTTTAATGTGCTATTGAACGAGTGAACGGAAAGAAGGTGGTCGTCGCTCTGTTGTCGCGAGGCGTTATTGTTGTGTTGTGGGTGAGGTCGAAACGCGCGAGAGGCGACTGCAAGAGACCGCCCTGGCACCGTCCATTTCTATCAAGCATCAAGATTCCTGTGAGGTGCGACACTGGGCAAACTTCGACTATGCCTTGCGCAAGATCCGCTGGCTGTCCCCTTTATCTTCCTGTACAAACCCTCGTGGCATCCGTCTATAGCGTCCTTATTCAGGACGGTGATGTCCTGCGACCTCGCGATCCGCTCTTCTGGTACTGTACGATTGTAGTGGTCGACACTTGCTGGCGCCCCAAGTACAGCATTCATCTGTCTCATATCATCGCGAGGTTTCTATCAACATTATCCATTCTGGTTCTCCCCGAATATAGTGAAGAACCTTGTGGTGAAAGTGTTGAGACTGAATGTAAGTTGATTAGCCATCAGCTCTGAAACAAAGGTTTGTGATCTCACGCACAAGCAGAAGAAAATACAATAGCCGTGGGTGATCGTTTGAAGCCATCAAACAAAATGGTGAAGCAAAGCGAATGGAAAAGCATGGGAGGGGAACAATTCAACATCGTTTGTGAAATCGGAGGGCTTAGGGATGGATTGAAGGGTGCCGCCACAACAGGGATGAGCCCGTTCTCTCTGTTCGACTCCATCTTTGTTCACCTACAGCTCTTGCAAACGTCCCATCATTACCTGCCCAAGCAATAGGCAGTACCCCAAAAGCCGGTCCAATAACTAAAAACAGATCTCGCGCCCCAGTAAACGTGGAATGGCTGGTGGAAGCAGAAGTCTAGACATTGCATTCAGGCTCTCTCCCCATGTTACGCCTCAACGCCTGCCGTGATCCATGTGGGCCGAGTTTGTATTTGAGAGCCAGAAAGGGTCCTCGTCCGTCGGCTATGTGTCTCTGGCGGAAACTGCTAATGTCTCCCATGCTCCGTCCGACATCCGGAGATTTGTTGCGCATGTCTCAGTGAACCATGTGTTGCTGAAATGGCATGAAGCAATCTAGCAACATCCACCAGCGGCTCCTGATTGCACGCCCTGGCCTTGTCCGACTTGAACCGTGGGCTTGTTGTTGACAGTGGTGGTTCCCATTCGTTCCTTGATCTGGCGAGCCATGGTCAAGAAGGCTTGCTCGACATTGGAGGCGTTCTTCGCGGAGGTCTCGAGGAAAGGGATTCCGAGGCTGTCGGCGAACTCCTATAGCCAAATAAGTATGATTGGTTTTCCCGCGAGCTTTTTGTGATTCCGCCACCGTACCTTTGCCATTGTGTACTCGACCACCTTCTTGTCTGACATATCGCTCTTGTTGCCGACTAGCAACTTGTTGACGCCCTCGGTAGCGTAGCGGTCAATTTCCTGAAGCCACTGCTTGACGTTGTTGAACGAGTCCATATCCGTTACGTCGTAGACGACGCAGATGCCATGAGCACCTCGGTAGTAAGATGATGTGATCGTCCGGAATCGTTCTTGGCCGGCAGTATCCCACTGTTTGACATGTTAGAGCATGTTCGAATCGCCGAGAAATCTTCATACAATCTGCAGCTTGACAGTCTTGCCATCGAGTTCAATAGTTCGGATTTTCTGTGCCTGCGTCAGCTTAGGATCCTCCTGTTCGAGACCTCGCAACGTACGAAATCGACACCGATGGTGGAGATGTAGGACTCAGTGTAGGTGTCATCGGCGAATCGCAACAGCAGGCAAGACTTTCCAACACCGGAGTCTCCAATAAGCAGGAGCTTGAAGAGGTAGTCGTATCTGGGTTGCGGCGTCAATATTGTTGGTCAGGCCAGCCAGCCGCGGAAACGCAGGCCAGGTAGGGATTAGGCGGCAAAGACTCTGCTACTTGTCAGGAACGTCTACATCATCACGACAGCAGCCGGTCGTGCGAGAATGACTTCTGGGCCAGATAACTTACCACTCTGGATTCATGGTGGCGGGCTGAAGATGACGATCTCAGGAGATGGTGTAGGAGGAAGACCGGTGTCCGGGTTCGGTCGCGATACCAAGGCTACCTTTGGTTGTGGGAGCTGAACGTAAAGTAGGATTCAGAGTTAGGATGAATTGAAGGTAAACGAGAACTGACGCCTGTTGTTTGCAGCCAAGTTGGACTTTCGAGATGCGTTGATGGGAAGATTCGTAACCTAACTTAGGCTCCTTTGTCACCTGTTCATTGGCCCGCTGACGCCTGTATCAGGTTTCTCCGGGCTGTGGCTGATGACAATTTAGTTTCCGTCAGATCACGTGCTCAGCCACAAATAAAGATGGGGAGTTTTCCCTCTGTACTCCGTAACTCCTGAGGCGCTTCATATGCTACCGTGGCGTCCGTGTGTCTCGACAGCATTCTGATTGTGATTGCCTTGACAAAGAACATGCCGATGGGAGAATTTTTTCTTCTTCAAGGTACCTTCTTAAACAAGACCCGGAATGGATTTCAGGCTGTCAGAGACCTCAGTGGTTGTCCATCCAACCTCACCCCCAGTAGACATCTGGACTGAAGTTTGTGGATTCGTAGGTAAGAGCTAGTTTGCTGATCAAAGTAGAACTGGGTCAGTCTCTCGTAGTTTCCAGTCGCACTAGGATGTGTTAAACAGGAAAAGCCTTGACTGCAAGACCTCATGCGACCCCTGGGCTGGTCTCTGTTCAACTAGTTGGGAATGCTCAGCACATGACCTCGGTCCCATGCTTGTTGTAATCTCTAACGAGTTCTGTCGGCTTGCACTTTTATCATCGTAACAGATACAGTACCCAAGCATTTCATGTCTCCGCCTGATACTTGCTTCACACACCCTCTTCCCTCATTCTTGACAACTCTATGAAGCATAACCATGTGCCTTCAACCACTCCAACAATTGCAACTCATCTCTCTCCTTGTATTTCGCGTTCCCTGTAATGGTGTCGTGCACAATTACCAGGCTCCTCGAAAACTGACCTGTCTTCTTGTCCTTGAAGAACTCATCGATCTGGTCTCTCACCTCCAAGTCCGAAAATTTGGGCAACCCCATCTTGATCCATCGATCGATGATAACACTCGTCACGCCCAACCGCTCAAACACCCGGTCCCAGTTTTGCTTGGTGTATTCCCAGACAACGAAGCGAGTATCATTGTTGCTGGACACAGCAGCGACACCGCCATGTGCATCTTGTGCAGGTACTTCCTCCGAAGTGACAAAATCGAGCAGATCCCATGCGTGGTTTGGGTTTTTCGAACGGCCCAGGGCTTGGATACAGATTTCCTTGCCGTCCACAGAGGTGGTCTTTTTGAATTCTGCTTTGATTGTGTCATATTCTTCTTGCCCACCATTCGCGACTGCCATATTGAAGATGACGCCACGGAGGTTTTGGTGGATGGCCTTCTCATCGCCCGACTTCCAAGCCGCGAATTTCTTCTGGCCTTCAGCGACGATGGCTTGATGACCGGCTGAGGCCGCGGTGGCAAGCAGAAGTTTGCGGGATTGACCGATAAGGTAGTCTTCGTCCTTTGGGTAGTCCCAGCCAATTGCTTCTGCGGCAGGCGAGACCAATTTCAGGGTAAACTTCTTCAGCGCGTCCGAGATCTCTTTATTGCCGGCAAAGACCCGCTTCACCGTGGCCAGAGAGCTGGTGATCTGCTGCCATACAATGAAGCTCTTCTCGTCTCTGAAGCCCTCTAGCAGCAAAAGCAGAGCGGCTGTTGTACCATTTCCGGAAATCGCCAATGCAGTGGCATCACCCAAAAGACCAATTTTGTCTTCTATAGAGAGGTGTTCCTGAGCTTCTCCGAGTTTAGCCAACCGTTGAGGTGGGTAGTTAGTGCGATAGAAGCCACTCTGATCAGCGTTGATCTTGTAAAATGCATCGTCAACGTCTCGAACAGTGTCTTCCTTTTGAGTCAAGGCACTGTGTATAACCTTTGTAGGCGTACCGGTCTTCAAGCCCACAGGAATCCACCAAGTAGTTTCGTCTTCCTCAGCCTTAACGTCCCCAGTCGTCAAGAATCTCGACTGGCGGATGGAGATTTGACCAGGTTCTTCGGCAACAGTTACGACGGGGAAGCCGATCTTGCGAATCCAGGGATCCATGAATGCTTGCACGTCTTGACCTGAGGCTGCACTGAGAGCCGCCCACAGGTCATTCGTCCTAGCATTACCATATGCGTGGATCTTGAGATAGTCACCAACCCCCTTTAGGAACAACTCTTGGCCAATATGGTCGCTCAACATCCTGATAACGGAGCTTCCCTTGAGATAGGATATGTGGTCAAATATCTGGTCGACTTCAAGAGCATTGCGGACAGGGACTTCGATAGGATGCGAAGCCCGTAGGGAGTCGAGTTCGAGAGCTGTTTGAACAGATTCAGCCTGTATTCAGTCAGCTGGGGTACTTCTGGGAGTATACCTCGTCTCGTGCTACGTACCACAAACTGACTCCAGACCTTCCATTCGGGATGCAGGTGATCTACAGCGAGCCAGCCAACCCAGGTCGCAAAGCCTTCATTCAGCCAGAGTTCATTCCACCAGTCCATGGTGACCAGGTTGCCGAACCACTGATGTGCAAGCTCATGAGCTACGACATATGCGACCCTATTCTTGAAACGAGCATCAGACTTCTCCTCGTCATACAGGACAGCCGTTGTCCGATAAGTGACCAAGCCCCAGTTCTCCATCGCACCCATGGCGAACTCGTGGACTGCTAGAAGATCTGACTTTGGCAGAGGATATTCGATCCCGAAGACGTCAGAGAAGTAGTCGAGGGTCTTGTGAGCGTGCTCCAGAGCGAAGTGGCCCTGCTCTTTGAGACCACGGGTAGTATACACCCTGACAGGCAGAGGCTTACCATTGTACTTGCGCTCAGTGAAGGCCTCGACATATTCAAAGTCGCCAATCGCCCAGGCTGCCAAATAAGTGCTCATCGCTGGTGACTTCTCAAAGGCGACCTTCTTCAAGCCGTCTTTACTCCCTTTGGTTGTACCTTTCTCCGGCATGTTGCTCACAGCAACCAAGTCCTCCGGAATCTCGACCTCAAACTCGAAGGAAGCTTTGAGGTTGGGTTCATCGAAACAAGGGAAGGCCCTCCGAGCGGCACAGGCTTCGAATTGAGTGCTGAACATGTAGTGGTGTTCAGCGTCTTTCGGAGTGCCGGCAGCCGGGGTGACTGCGGGCTTGTATTTGGAGCGATAGAAGCCTTCCATGGCACTATTTATGATGCCCTTGAACTTGATGGAAATGACAGCATCCCCAGCTGGGATCTTCCCTGAGAACGTGATTGTCGCACGCTCGTTCGTGTTGTCGTACGAGACGTCGGCCAGCGAAGTGACTGATGAGCCATCCTTGCCCAGCACATCGGCACCTGTGATTTCCAGCTCTTTGGTATTCAAAACCAGCACTTGAGTGTCTTTCTTGACCCTGGAGTCGATCTTGACCGTACCATCATATCCCCATTTCCCACCGAACTCGAGGTTGTAGAGAGACAGGTCGTAATTGGTCGGCTTGATGGTGTCGGGCAAGACATCTCGGTCGGTTGGGGCAGCCATGGTTCTCCTTGCTTCTACTGAGCAGAAACGGATCTGCCAGACGTTTGGTCTACGGGCGTGCTTTGAGGAGAGTCGAGAGTGAAGAGAAAATGAGCAGAAGGTTCGTCTCGTGCCTGCGATGCTAGGTCCAGCCTTGAACGAAGTGAAAAGCGAGGTGATTCGTAACTCTAGCATTCACGCTGTGGAAAGGCGTCCGTTCTAACAGTCCGCTCACTGCTATCTTGCTGCCTCATAGTTGCATTGCATCTCTGGTGGGGAAGCATGTCACGTCAACTGCTTCCCCAATTCTCTATCGCAGCCTTAACCACATTAAGCTCGCCGGTCGCGTCTCGCACACGCGACAGCAACCCTCAAACTTGGTCTCTCTTTTTCCCTTCCTTCTTTTCCCCGACATCTGCCTTCTTTCTCCGGTGATGCCAGTAGCCGGTGATGAGGACTTTGATGATGACGCGCCTCGATCGTCTACGCGCGGGCGGACGGCTGCCCGAAGGGCTGTCGACCACGACTCCGCCCAAAATTTCGAGGTAACCCGAACATGGGATCTGCTCACTGAAAGTGCCGATGGTACCATCACAGGCGCGGTCGAGGGGTTGCTCGAGGCAGGGAAGAGGAAGAGGTAGGTCAGAACGAACCCAGGACTGAGCAATGCTCAGTGTGGCTGCTCCAGGCTCCTCAAAGACACCACACCCCTCCAACGAGGCATTATCCGACACCTCATCCTCATTCTCGACATGTCGCTCGCTATGAACGAGAAAGACCTCCGGCCGACTCGCTATCTTCTAACGCTCTCGTATACCGAGTCCTTCATCCGCGAATTCTTCGAGCAGAATCCCATATCTCAGCTAGGCATAATTGGTATGCGTGACGGGGTTGCTACCAGTATCAGCGATATGTCGGGCAATCCCACCGCTCATCTGGCGGCAATAAGACAGTGCCGTTCAAGTGCCAATACCGAGCCTAAGGGGAATCCGTCGCTGGAGAACGCGCTGGAAATGGCAAGGGCGAGCCTATTCCATGCACCTAGCCACGGGACTCGCGAGATATTGTTGATATTCGGGGCATTGCACACTTCAGACCCGGGAGATATTCACAAGACAATCAACAGTTTGGTACAGGACAAGATCCGGGCGACGGTCATTGGACTAGCAGCTCAGGTTGCCATATGCGCTGAACTGGTCTCCAAGACAAACCATGGGGACACATCCAATTATGGTGTGGTTCTTGACGAGCAGCATTTCCGAGAGTTGTTCATGGAAGTGACAACACCGCCTGTCACTCACGAAAGTGCCAGTCAGACAACCTCGTCCTTGCTGATGATGGGATTTCCGTCCCGGACGGTCGAAGATCATCCATCTTTGTGTGCATGCCACACGAAACCCAGCCGATCAGGCTATTTGTGCACACGATGCAGTGCCAAAGTCTGTACTTTACCAAGTGAGTGTCCGGTCTGCAGCTTGACCTTGATCCTGTCCACCCATTTGGCAAGGAGCTACCACCACCTATTCCCACTTGTCAACTGGGTAGAGGTGCCTTGGTCCAAAGCTCATCGAAGCAGTGCATGTTTTGCCTGCTTGAAGCCATTTCCTCCGGCGCCAAAGACTTCTCAGTCGTCCTCCTCCACTCAACAAACTGGGTATCCCAGAGCGGATGCCTCAACCACTAGTAAACCCCAGACTACAGTACCGGCAGCCACAACGAGCACGAGCAGATACGAATGTCCCGTCTGCCGACGGCACTTCTGCATCGATTGCGATTTATTCGCCCACGAGGTGGTGCATAACTGTCCTGGCTGCCAGAGCGTGAGGATGCAGACCAGTCTGATGGGCGAGACCGAGGTCGGCATCGACGGTGCACAGGGCACTCCTACTGGCGATCCAGTCAGGAAAGACAGAAACGGGACAGCGCAAGCTGAGGACGGGGAGCGCATGGACGTCGATTAATTCCCAAGACCTAGACTGTGTTCCAAGCTGCATATTTGCATCTACACCGAAAGCTCGGTTTAAATGTCGACATCTATTTCCATGTCCTTTACAAAGCTCATCCAGATGTCCCGGCCTAACAAAGCCTCACTTTTCAGCCCACACGCATGATTGATAATTGAAGATCCATGAGAGTGGGTTCCCAGTCGCTCAATTCAACATAGCAGGACAGTAGGAAAGCGTGTCACCAGGACCGCAGCCAAGCCAGGCTCGCATTACATACCAGCCAATAAGAAATATAGAGCTTCTCCATGAAAACGAGACGGAAGGAGAGAGGAACAGGAAACGGAAAACGGAAATGTACAATTGCCCCCCAAACGGATCTCGTACCGTTGGCTTGCTTCTTCCTTCTCCTTCTCACCTTCCTTCGCCCTCTTTTCTTCCAATGCCCCTCCGTGCCCTCGCCCCTTTCGCCATATCCCAGCTTCCTACACCGGACCTGTCTGCCACCTGTTCCTTCGCGTAGCCAACGCGAGGAATTGGGATGTGGTAGACGAGCGAGGTGCCAGATCTCGACTCTTGGGAGGGGGGAATTCCGTTCGGGTTGGCAGTGACGTCGATGTCGAGTCAAGATTGGATTAAGTGACCGGCGTGGAGGACTGATGAGTTGGGAGTTGTTGCTCCGGCGCCGCGCTAAATCATAGTCTAGCTTCGTAGAGCCTGCGAGATTCTCTCTCTTCCATGCAGCTGGGGAAGCGGAGGGCTTCGATCGTTTCCGACCCGGTGAGCCGATCGGGGAGGTCGAACAGAGAAAGGCTCCTTGCCGTCTGTCTGTCGTTTGGATGCAGCGCGAGGAGACTGGCTGCCGCTGTCTTCGTGATGAAGTCGTTACAAGCATTCACGCTCAAAAGTCCACTGGTGCTCGGTGACAGCTGGGAAATGACAAGCCGCCGAGATGACTCTGCCCCAGCAGGCTCAATCACGAATATGGTCGGCAGAAGGCCCAGAGCGCCCAACTACTGTCCTGCTGTCCATTTGTGTGGCTGGTGGGTTCACTTTGGTCGTGCTGCATGGTCAGCGTCTCGACACGACAGCGTAACGAGTTGGTGTTCGCGCCGTTGTTCACTTGGATAGCCTTCTCTAGCGCTTGCTCATAATACTGAAGGCTTCGAGCCCGATCCTTTCTGACGTGGCAGATGTACCCTAGGTCAGAGTATGTCTGTTGGAGGAACCGCGCCTTCTCGTCCTCGGTGCCACACTGGGTGCACGTTCTCAGAGTTTGGAGGAGGATGGACTCTGCTTCGTCGATCTTCCCATGGTGCAGGTGGTACCGCGCGACCATCTGGCGCGACGTGATGTGGACACCACGGGGCACGTTCGGATTTTCTGCGAGCCTGCGGGCGATGCGCAGGGCGTCATGCAGCTCCCTTCGCTGATAGTTGAGCGAGCAGATTTCGTCCTGAATCCACGCCCATTCTTCGGCGTCGAGTCCGCTGGCCGGGCCAAACATGTCTGAAGAGAGTCGGAGCAGGGAAGCCACCCGGCCTGCATCGGCCCCCACTTCCTCCTGCACCCACATCTCGAGCACCGGCTTGAGAGCGTGGCCAATGGGGAGGGTGCGGGATGCCAAGGCTTGGAGGAAACCGACAATCTGGCGGCGCACGTCCGGGAAGCGGCTCCAGAGAGGGTACGAGTACAGGCGCAGTAGCCGGAGGAATACCCAATATGGCGAGAGCTGCAGACAGCGCCTCGCGAGACTGCACGCAAGGTTGATTTCTGTGAAGGCCTCCAGCGTTCTATTGGTCAGGAGCAGAGGAATGGCATTGTAGAAGCATTTGTTGAAAAGGAGGGCGAATGTTTCCTCTCCTCTGATATTGGGCTCAGTACGATGTTGGCGAGGATCTTGCCTGGGCTTGGCGATTCCGAGCGGACTCCATTTGGAGATGTTCCAATCCAGGTAAGACTTGGTCAGGAACAGGATTCTTTCGTCGACGTTTAGGGCTGGGCGGAGATTTTTGAGCAGCAGATCTAGCTGGATCTGCTCCCCTATCGGTGCGACCCCGGCCACTCGCCGCGATCGTTTGGCGCCGGGAGCTCTACTGAAGCGCTTGATTCTCTCCCACTTGATGGGCTTCCCGTGCAGCCGGGCCGAGGGAATGGCATCATGGATCGTGAGACATTGGGTTGACGACTCCACGACCGCCTGCTTTTCCGACGACTTGTAGTTTTTGTATGCTTTCCACTGCGTTATGCGCCTCTTGTACGCCTTCTCCCTGCAGCCAGCATATCGGTGTTAGTTGTGACTGGTTCCGAAGTCCGTCACTTACGTCGCATGGAAGTCATATTCAACGGCTAGGAGGCGTTGAATGTCGGATAACTTCTTCCCTTGATGGACATAGAGTTCAACAAATATGCCCTTGATTGAAGCCCATTCGCGTGCAGAAGGGCCTTCTGTGACAGTCACTTGAACCGGTGCGTTGTCCGAGCCTCTTTTCGCCATCGATGCCGATGTCGTTGGAGGTCATTCTCCGAGACTGACACACGCGGTCAATGCGTGTTTAGGACTTGTAAATCTCTTGCCCACAGCCACATGACTGGAACGGTCCATGCCAAACGACGTCAGGAATCCCGCGACGCGAAAAGAGTGCAAGGTGTAAGGTTGAGTCAGCAGCGCAATCCAGTAGGGAAGGCGCTAACGCAGGCAACGGTTTCCACTTGGCGTGCGACTAAACCGAGTCAGGCGTGGCAGAAGTCTCCTGCATACACGAGTTCAGCCTTGTCCCGCTGAGGGATATCCGCTAGCGCAAGGCTGTAGCGGTCACAATCTGGAACTGAAGGCGAAGTAACCATCCACGCTGTGAACAGAGAAAGGCTGGGCTTTTCGGAGTCCGAACTGCAGACTTGAATTCTCGGCCGGACCAATCCAATGCCCTGGATGTTTTACCACTTCTGGCAAATGCTACCACATTGAGCGTTGCGCACAAGGCGAGCGGCATGGGGAAATCCCTGCTGCTGCCTACTCTTCGTCATTCTCCTGGGAACTTGGCAAAAGGTTAAATGCGAGACGGTCGTCATGATTGGCCATCCTGACCCCTTGATGCGTGCTTAAACCAAGAGGACGAATTGCTGTGAAAGTTGCTGATCCTCAACTTTGCCTATTATCCTGCCGAGATCACTCGAGTTGGTGATCCCGTCCTTCTGCAACTGCTTGTTGAGTTCTTCGTAGAACCAATTGTCGCCTGACATCATGCCCACGCTGCAAGCCCACAGACGCAAATCCCGTGGATCGTCGGAGGCTGCGAGAAGCAACTCTCGCAGCCTGGGGATAATCACCTTTCCCGCGTCGAAAACCGTGATGCCACAAACCGAGATTCGTTCCATGTTTGCCTCTCGCCGTATCCGATAGAGAGCCGCAAGGGCAGTGTATTTCTCCGTGATGTCCGAGGACCAATTGTAGTGGTCCAGGAGCAGGCCCATGACATGAAGGCACTTTATCGTGGCAGCTTGTCGCTGTGATTGTAAGGCTTCTGTTGCCTGGATTATATCCAGAGCCGCCAGTGCTTGCCTCATCTCGATGAGTATCTGATGCAGTGTACTTGGGATGTCCGGCTCCCATCTGGCCTCTGTCGACGAGGCAAACTCCGCTTCGAGGATGTCCCAACTCTTATCGTGCATAGCGAACATCGTGGGCTCCATGGTCAAGGCAGCGCGCTGGGCATCCGAGTGTAGCACGTTGATGAGGTCCTCAATATGTAGACCATAGTTGGTGTTGATGGCTTCCAGGAGACGCACATGAATCAGTGCGGGCTCAATGCTCCGGCACCAGTTCTCGGTGAACATGAGCGCCATGACTGCTCGTGGAAGTCGTGTTGGATCTGCTTGAGGCAAACTCAGCCGCAGGAGCCTCATTGCCTCTGCCTTCATCTTCAGCATGAGATTGAAGGCGTTGTCGTCCGAACAACAGCGCCATTTGATAGCTGCAATGCGTGCAAGGTAGCCATGAACTGCCAGCTCATCTTGCAAGTACGCCGAAGACGGAGGTAGCGTGATCTTGGAAACGTTCAAGGCTGGCGAGAGGTGAACCCGGTCGAAGTGAAGGAGATCACTGATCTCGGGCGTCAGACGTATAGGAAGCGTATCAAAAGGATCGTCACTTCTGCCCAGATGCTTGTCGACACCGGGGAGGTCCTTGCAGGGCACCTGCAAAGTCTTTAAGACATCCAGCGCTGAGGCTCGTAACTTCAACGTTCGTTGTTGTCGTTTCAGCTTTCTGTGAGCCGCCACATGCCTAAATACCTGGCTTTTAGTGGACGAGTGGCCCTTGATATCTGGTTGACTCTCATGATGGATCCATGAATGTATAGCAGTCGTCGAAGCCATTGTCTCGTGCTGGATAAAGAAGCCCCTTCAGAATGGACTCTTGTCTTGATATCTATACCCCATTGCCTCCAGAGACAGGGGTTCCTTTGCATCGGGCTGCTTTAGAAGTATCCTAGACTGCTGCTTTACAAGGTGGCTAAGCGAGGCCATTAGTTCTGTCAGTCAACTTGGCAAGACACCGCAGAGCAGAACCCACGGGGCTGACAATATCCGAAGTGGCTTAATCAGGCACGTTCGGTTTGACACATCCGAGCTGGGATTCTGGCTGGTCTCCTTGGCAAAGTACAGCAGGAAGGTGATTGTGTTGATCATCCCGGCCAGTAGTGACGCATTCCGCCGGGGCCAAGATTGAGATCCAGAAGCGCCATCTTTGATTCCGGGTGTATAGACTACGTAAGCGTGCAGTAATGATATGTTGTCCAATGTGAAAGCGCAGTTCGCCAGAGTCAAGGGTCGACTGCCATGGAATATCCCGAATGCTTTGTTCGATTCCCGAGAATCCTTGTCTGAACGAAGCTAAAAGCACCAAACCACGGAGAATGCGGCGTAGCTCGTGACTAGGGAAGCCAGTCACGACACTCGAGGTAGTTCCGTACCCGTCACCCTGGTATTGGACAACCAGGGCCAGGGTTTGCCGCTGAAAGCTCAAAGCTCTATTCTCGAGCACCCGTTTTTCATGTATGTACCGGGAAATCCAAGATCTCGCGCGACGCCGCCACCCGGGTGATTGGCATATGCACCAACGTCCGGTAGTTCACAGGGCTAGTAGGTGAGTTGCAGGGTTCTGGCTAGGGGACCTCGGGCACACGGTGACTGCAGGTGCGCCGTGCCAATTTGGACCTGACCATCCTGGCATCTGTCCAAGCCACTCGATGTGCAGTGCTGGAGGTCAATAGCGCGCTAGCGTGGTCGTCTATACGAATGCCACTCGGCCACCACCTCACCACTAGGCAATTTCCAGAACAAGTTCTCTTTTTTTTGATTGGACATATTTAGAGACTGACCTCAAGGCTTCGTTACGAATTGTTGCAATCGTCTCCAGGGACGACGACGTCGCCATCGAACCGTCGCCTACAGCCTCATTCGCCGCCATCGAAGCGTCCTCGACTACTCTCAAACAAACATCCTCTCTATCCAGCACTATTTAAACCCAGGCTCCGAGTGTCATGCCATGGGAAAAAGAGCAAACTCTGAGGAGGAGACCCATTCTCGTCAGTTGATATCAGCTCTTTTAATGCTGTAGATCTCGCCCTTTACTCCTATAATTTGCCCTGAAGTCTGCGTCCGATATAAGTATGTTTCTCGTATTACCGCAGAATTGGATTAACGCGACCATTACCATTCAGATAGTTCGTATAAAACCTTTACATGGCTGCAAGGGCTATTGCTCAGTCGGCTTACGGTGCGTTCCCCTTACGATAAAGCCGATTCAATGGTTCACAAGCGAAGGCACGCACCTGTTATACCGACTGACGACCGTGAAGCGACGCCGACGCCGACGCCTAGCATCTATATCTGAGATTAAGGCGTCGAGAACCAGTCTGATCCTTCTAGATTTTAATGTTAAAACAATCTCTGGACGAAGATAGGAGTAGACCTGTACCCACCTCTCTGATACTGTATAACACAGCAATCTGATATTATACACCTTCTCTCCTGATCCATGAATGAGGTTATAATGCCGGACAATAATCACGTAATAACCAGTGGGAAAGGTATATCCCGAGGAAAATAGTGCAAGACCTCAACGTGACAATATCGGCGCAGGGTGCGACGACAGCGACAGCGACATCGACAGCGCTATAACTTGTCTCGAGCTCCACCCGAATCGCTATACGAGCTGTCCCACGCAAGGATCCGCATGTCGGCTGTACCAGGAACGGACGGGCGTTCGACGAATGCCGTCCTTTCGAGGTTTTCGATCCCTCCACCTGAACGGTCTCTTGACGGCCGGCCCACGCACTCCGTATCTCCATTGGACAGATCGTCAGCCCCGGGAGCCACCATCCACTTCGTTTGCTTTGTCATGAGTCGAGGGCGAGAATAATTAGCATGCTTGATAAAACGGGGCCACTTGTCCCCTTTCGCCTCCTGGTTCGACCCACCGCTGCACAAACCCCTCGTGACGCGGAAGATCACTCCCGTGCCCTGGGACGCAAACGCGCAGGGGTCTTCTCATGAACGTACAAAACGACCGTGCAGCCGGGGATTCGAAACAACCGTGCAGCCTAAGATTCAAAACAACTGTGCAGCCGAAGATTCAAAACCACCGTGCAGCCGAACAAACAAAACTACCATGCAGCCGAACAGCCATGAGACGCTGGACGGCGAATCTTATTCACCCGAGACTAGGGCGATAGCGGTATCTCGGGGGGTGATGATGTGTACTGTACGAGTACCTCGCCATCCACTTGGGACTGATGGGTATTTGACACACTCTTTACGCTAATATGGTCGGATGCCCCTGATTCGAAGCGGTTCGTTTGGCACTAACATTTGAAGACTCCAGCACGGGTTCCGTAATTCGTGCTGATTCAGTCACAGCGCGCAGAGGCACCCGCATAGTCAGCACGAAGCTGCAAGAATGCTTCAAAAAGCGCCTTTGGATATACTATTAATGTATTCCAATTGTCCGCCGCGGTTGACCGCCACCGAAAGGAGGAAAAATGCCCAGAAACGCCGGTCCAAGCCTCCGTCTTTTTAGCCGCCCGCGAGGGAGGACATCCAAACTTGCACTTGGACAAGCCGAAAGTGGTGTTATACTTCCTCTTTTGGGTGTCTGCAATGGCGTCCTGTAGCAGTATCTCGAGTATTGCCGATCTCCACTCGTTGTGCCGGATTGCTACGATCTGAGCTCGGTCCAAAGAAAGCGTGCGAGCTTCGTCCTCCGAAGGCTTGCAACTGCAGAGAACTTCATACGGGCTTAGATGGTATGTTGCTCCTTCGGGATTTGCACTTGAGCAGCAGATGTCAATCAAGAGAGTCAACTTAGGTCAAGGAAGAGACGAGAGCAGGGAGACCAAGTCGCTTACCTCGAGAAATCAGACTGCGCCAGATCTCCCTGGCCAAGGTTGGAAAAAAGCACAGGTCGCTCGGGCGGGACTGGCTGACTGGCATTGCAGAAGACTATCTTGCATCATCCCTCACTGTTGAGCCCCATGAATCTTGCCACAGGCGCGGGGAATTCGATCAACCTCTAGACTCTCAGTCGCCCATCTTCTCCTCTCGTCACACTCAATAGGAGAAGAAATAATCCGGCCATTTGTTGCCAACGTCGTCGATCGTCTGAGTTCTCCTCACTCGCTCGCTTTCTTCACTGAATTGCTTGGCTCCCTTCCTCTCGTTCTCCCACTTCAGTGTGAACAGCAGAGCCACAGCCATTACGGCAACAAAACCGATCATGCCGAGCGATGCTGCAATCCCTTTGTGATAATACGGTGGGTCCACATACGCTTGGTTCGCGGCGATAGACACAGCTTGGCCGATGCTGTTGACGAGCGCGGTGGCCGAGGCGCGGTAGGTGTACCCGATGTTGATCGAGGCGGACCACGTTAGGTTCACGACGATGTTGGGGTACAGACTCATGGCCAGGATACCTGCGTCGGAAAGACAAGTCAGCATTGCAGGAAGGGAAGAGGCGGTGGAGCCGACAGGAAGCCCACGGGATCCGACGACTTGTATGGAGAGACTCACATGTGGCTGCAAATCGACCCGACGAGCTCTTCACCGTGAGCAGCAGGATATATGCGATCGCGGCGATTCCAGCGTTTGTCACTATGAACACACCACGCCGACCGGTCTTGTCCGAGACACGGGCCCAGAAGATGATTGTGACGAAACTGCAGGCGTAGACAATCACCGTCATCAATTGAGACTTGACGGTCGACCAGCCGAATCCATGGATAATCGCGGGTAGGAAGTTGGTCAGCGAAGTGAGGCAGAACAGATTGCCGCTTTCGATGCATACCAACATCCAGAACTTGGGGTCTATGAGCAGCTTGAGGATGAGCTTCGGCCTGATCTTGGATTCTCCCGTATTGTGGGCGAGACGACTTCGCTTGACGATGAGCTTCTTCTCGTCCTCTGAGAACAAGCGGCCAATGACCTTCATGTGTTCTGGAGTCGAGGGTAGGAAGGCCATGACCACGAACGCCCAACCCATCGGGAGAACGCCTTCAATGAGAAATAGCCAGCGCCATGGTTCCCAGGAGTTGACCCCACCGAGGTCCTTAGCGACAGCGTACGCGATCAGACCGTTGAATGCGCCGGCAACGGCGGCCGTGCTGAAGTAGATAGCACCCCGAGTTGCAAGTTCGCTATAGGGATACCAGAAGGAAAGATAGAAGACTGAACCTTGGACAAATGCTTCGCAGACCTGCTCTGTTGTCAGTATGCTCGACTTCAACCGGGACAAAGCGTGGATTGGCAGAAGCCGGATAAGCCGGGGCAGGGTTCGGAGTATACTCACACCAATGAACACCCGGATGGCCATAAGAGAGCCGTAGCTGTGAACTGCGACAGTGCATACCGTTACAAGTCCCCAGCCAAGCATCGCTCCACCAAACTGAACTGGTCGTTAGTCAAAGCCCAAGATCACGCAGAGCCATGTACCTACCTGGTATGGCGGGCCGATCTTCCTAACCAGCAACGTTGCAGGCAGCTGAAACGTAAGATAGCCCACTTGGAAAATACTCGCGACATTGGAGTATTGGTGTGCGGAAAGCCCTAATTCCTTGTCCATGCCCATGATTTTGGCATTGCCAATATCGGATCGACCCTGAAGGATGTCAGCACAAGTTCACTGTGTCGAGCTTGTTCTGCGCGGACCATTTGTGCGAAGAAGTATACAGTGGACAGCAGTGGCAGTATGATCAAGTCCATCTTCCACTTCAACTTCCGCTGGAGATGCTGCTCTTCCTCAGTCAGTGCCGCAGGGGTTCCGGCATGAACTTCAGCCTTCTCAACCGTTTCCAAGGTCACGTCTTTTGACTCCATGGTTGCCATTGGCTTCTCAGAGCACAGGTAGGGTCGGGAAGGAAAGAGCAGAGACTTCGGTGATGTTGAAAGCGGCTGCGGCCGTTGCGGCAATAGTGTGGCCAATTCTCGATTTATATGAACATCCAAGCAAGTCCTGTAGCAATATAGGCGGCCAAACAAGCCTTTCACATGCAGGTGACAGATTGGTCAAGCCGAGGGATTCTCGTTCTCCTTTTTATTGTCTATACCCCTTTCACTCCATACTCTTCCCCGGACTTTGTACGAGACTTGTGGGGAGCCAACCAGCGAGGCCCGCTCATAAACCTAGAAAAGTGCGAAATTCGGCCCAACCGCCGAGAATCGCTCATCGCTGTCACGGACTCGCAGTAAGAAGCGAAGTTCGCAGTATTCCTGAGAAACGCAAATGCAGTTACTCGGGGATGGGCCCCGACGGACGGTAATGCGAGCGGTTGCGCCGGAGGAGGAAAAGAACGCGGCCATCAACTCTACTCTCTTGAGTAATTCTGCCATCTCCTGCTCCGGGCCGGTCGCGGCCATTAACGCAATGCTGTTAAAGGTATATAGGAAATCAGAGGGTTTCTTGCGGCACAAGTAATAATGGCGGTGATTTATCAGTCGCCAAATCCAACGACCATGGGTTCATATTCGGAAGAAACGCCTCAGCAGCTGTGCAACATCGTCACACCAGTTGGAATGCTTGGGTATGGCTTGGACCAGGACCAACTTGACCAGGGGCTTGAATACTGCGTTGCGACAGGTGTCCCAACCGCTATCATACTTGATTCTGGATCCACGGATGGCGGCCCCAACAATTTAGCCCTGGGCACAATGACAACATCGAGGCAAAACTATAAGCGTGACTTGGGAAAGATCCTGAGCTCCTCGCACAGATTCCAGATTCCAGTCTTGATTAGCTCCGCTGGAGGAGATGGCAGCAACGAACATGTGGAGGTAATGGCCAATATCTGTCAGGAGATCGCTGCAGAGCCAGAGAATGTGTAAGCTCCGCGCTCACGGCTTGCGACCCGTGCGTTGACACAGTACAGGTCATACAACCTCAAGACAATCACAATCTTTGCCGAAATGTCGAAAGGATTGGTGTCGGAGCGCCTTGCCGGAGGAGATATCACCGGCTGTGGGTCAGGGGTGCCGTCCATGTCGCAGGCAGATATCGATGACTGTCCGAGGATCCTGGCGCAGATGGGACCTGAGCCATTTCTGCAGGCAATGGAAGATAGGCCGGATTTCAACCTGGTCATTGGCGGTCGCGCGTACGATCCAGCACCATATGTGGCCTTCGCGACATTCTGTTTCAGACGCATATTTGGCACTTCCCAGAAGGCATGCTCCAGCAAAATCCTCGGGGGCTTCATGCACATGGGCAAGATCATGGAATGTGGCGGCCTCTGCGCACGGCCAAAGTCGGGCGGGGCGATGGCAATGTTATACCAAGATGGCACCTACGACATCCGCCCACTGAATCCACCAAGCAAGTGCACCGCGCTCTCTGTCGCCGCACACACGTTGTACGAGAAGAGCAGACCAGATTTGCTCTATGGTCCCGGTGGCTACCTGGATGTCACCAAATCCAGGTATGAAGAGCTCGCTGATGGACGTACAGTGCGTGTGCGAGGAGACTATTTTCGAACGTCTGAAATGCAAGGATTGCCATATCAGGTCAAGTTGGAAGGAGCAAAGATGCTGGGTTATCGAAGCATGTACTTTGGCAGCTTGAGAGACCGTAGGTGCATTCTGTTCCCGGTGCCACTTCAACTGACCCTCTTCACAGCCATTCTTATCAGCCAGTTGGATGACTTCCTGGTGCGCGTCAAAGCCTATGTTTCCCAACAGCATGATGGGGTCCAAGAGAACTGGCAGCTTAAATTCCACACATACGATGGGAGGAATAAAGACGCTCCGTCGAAGACCGATGTGATTCCAGGGGAGGTTTTCTTGATTGGGGAGGTGCTGGCAGAGACCCAAGACCTGGCTACCGCCCTGGCCGACACCGCACGCATCGCCACCGTTGTAAGTCAGTCCAACATTTCGATTCAATCTTGCTGACTTCTTCCAGCATGGCCCATATCCGGGACAGAAAGCCACAAGCGGTAATTTCGCGTTTGGCATTTGTGGCACAAAGACCGTCGCGCTCGGGCCCTGCGCCGAGTTCAATATTTATCACCTGATGAACCTAAAGCCTGGTGAGGAGTTCGCCTTCAAAGAGGGCTCAGGCAACGGACTGTTTCGATGGCAATTTCAGAATTTCGGCCATGGTGACCACCAGGAGATTAAGGAAGACCATACGTATGCTCGACCAGTTCAACAGCTGAACGGCACGAAGCCAAAAACCTCAGGGCAAGAGAGACAACGGGCGACTTCGCACCGTCTTATTCCATCTGGAATCTTAACGCTAGGAGACGTCGCCAGCGTTATCCGTTCCAAGAATGCAGGCCCTTTCGAGATCACCTTCGATGTGATGTTCGAATCGCAAGAGTTGTACACTGCGGTGAAAGATTCCGGAGTTCTAAATCAGACACTGATTGAGAAACTATACGACCTAAGCCCCGAGGAGGTTGTATGGTGCGGTTGGTTTGACCAGGCGCGAGCATTCAAAGCGACGTTAAGAAGGCGGAAATCGCAGCCGACGGCATCTGGTGGATTTGGGGAAACCGATGTTCATGGTTCACAGCAGTATATTTTGCTGTTCCAAACCACTTTCCCAGAAAATGTTTCGGAGAAGCTGCGGGGGCTTCTTGAAGTCTGAGTGTTGCAGCCTGGTATGGCATTGATGGGCCATGAGAATTAGAAGCGTCACAAATCAAACCAGAACGTATGAAGGTTTACAGATTGTCAGTGGCGGAACTGTCGAGGTCGTAGGCGCTGAAGTCGAGCATTTGTAGGAATGATTGATCCCAAATGTTGTCAGGTATCGGATAATCCTGCCCAAACGACTCTAAGTTGGAACTGCCTTGCGAGGCAACCTCTGGAGTCGCCGACTGCTGTTGGTCAGATCGCAAGTCAGGAGAGGAAGGGTTGATTTTTTGCAGCCAGATGGTCTTCAGATTTCGCTTCCCACGAATGTTTGCAGCTGCGATTAGAGCGCTCCACGAGATAGAAGCAACACCGCGGTCGTCGATTTCCTCACTATCCGAAACCTGCGCTTCGCCATGCCGACAAAGGACCTCGATGACAGCAGCTGCTCGACCGGGCTCAGCAAACTGGTGCGAAGTGAACTCTTTGAGCTTAGCATGAACCATGAGCACTTTATTCCGAGACTCTGTTTTTTGTTCACCTTGGCAGGCCGGATTGAGGACGAAGTATCTGAGAAGGAAGAACGTCGCAAGGAGGACGCCGATAAAAAACTGTTTAGGTAGAGCGCGATAAACGTCGATCAAGCGCGTATCTGGAGATCTTATACCATCGCAGTAGATGTCAATGAGACGATGAGCAGCTAGCATGCCGAGCTTTTGATATCTGGTGATATGACCTTTGATATCCGGGTGTCCTGTCTGTCCCAGTCCTGATTTTATTCTGAGTAAGGCCAGCGTGTATAGGTGGAGCTGTGTGGTGTTGTGATGAAGGGCAAGGTATGCGTCCATGGAGCTGCGGTATCGGTCAACCACACTGTTCAACTCTTGTTCGCACATCTGTACAAGTGTCTCGTGTACACCGGGCTCGGCTCCTCCGACGACACAGTCGTGGTATTTGGCCATGCAACGCTGTACTTCAACCTCGAAAGCGAGCCTCTGCGGAATCTGGTGCTTCTCAAGGTTGGCGTCCACCACACTGAGTTCGTTTGGGCTCTTCACCATTGGGGGGTTGCCGTGTGAAATCGATAGACTAATAACCCACAATTAGCGGTGCCCCAAAGTTTGAGCTTAAGTACTCACGCGGTCTGTACAGCAAAGCAACCCAGCCAGGTTCTCGACATTGCTTGCCGATCATCTCGGGGAAGAACAGCGAAGGACCGGGAGCTCGATCCAACTGAGCGCTGTAAGCCAAGGTAGTGGGAAGCCTGCATGGCAATGGAACTGTACATCAGGCTTGGATCCTCGGGCTGGTACATGACTGGCAGCGGCCACATACACATGATCAGGATAGCTTGAATGGTGTGTAGAGAATGAGGTGTTCGAAGAATCGTCCGACCGAGCAAGTTCGAGTAAGGCACAGTTAGTTGATTCGCTTTCATAACGTATTCTTTATGGTGACGGCTGGCGGTAAAAAGAATGGTCCAGAACAAGAGCGGACTTGTCTCTTGTAGGGCGCTTGCGGATATTCGTGTATCGACAACCGGCAGATGTGGATGGAATGCTATGTAATACCTCCATTTGTCAGACCAAAGACGCAGACTGGACCTGAAGGCACATACAGAGAGAAGAGGTCGCGGAGCTCATGTCCCTGGAAGAGACAGTCCTCAAGCTTGACCTCATGAAGCTGGGAAAGGCCATCGTCGCCCTCAGTCGACCAAAATGGGCTATCAAGTACCGGTCTGCCGGCGGGTGACAGCTGCTGTGACACCCGCTGTGAGGGCGAGTCTGCATCTCCCACTATCGGATCGGTGAAGAGGCTCTCGTCCCTGCCGGCGTCATGCTTCGATGTGTGCAGGGATTGTTTCAATTGTCGAAGTTCGTTGGTAACGTTTTGAAGTCGCCTACCCCATGGTCAACACAGCCAGGGAGATTAGAAAAGCACTCACAGCCGGGCAGGTGTCCGTTTGAAGCTGGAATCGATCACACAAACCAGTTCCCGCCTCACACATCGAGCACATGGGCGGGGGAAGCTCTCGCTCGCGTCACATCGCAGCTGGCAACATTAGACTTCTGCACATGAGATGGGATATTGGAAACCCTTACTTTGACTTGCTTGCACTCAGTGCACGCTTTCACGGGGCGTCTCCTTGCCATTTAGGCATGACTAAGGCCTAACGCTGTCCTGGGTGATTACAAGTCGGCAGATGTGAAGTGAGAAGAGGCTCATCCAGACTCACCCAGGCCCATCGGCGGGTCCCCGCAAAGCCAAGCAAGGATCGAGCGGCCGAAATGTCCAAATGCCACCCCGAGTTATGAAGTTTTACGTAATTCAAAGGTTAAAGCCAGTATGAGAACAACACGAGCAAAAACAGAGGCAGAAGGACGCAAGCATTGATAATTTTGAAGAATTCTTTTCGCATTGAAAGCTGTCTAGCTCATGTCTTTCTCTGATCGTCTTAGCAGAGAAATCAACCTAGCCATCATCCCTTCATAAGAGTGATGCAGAAAATTCTATGCCATGCAAGAGGTATCATCATTCCCATGTCCCATTGACAAACCCAACGCCGATATGATTGACACCGAGTCCAAAGCCGCTCATATGCTTTTGTTCGCGAAATCGTTTAGTCAACCTCTTCGACAGTTGGGCCGTCATCACCATGACTAGCACCGCCAGCGCCGGGGAAGCCGCCAGGGCCACCAGCTCCAGGGAAGCCACCGCCGGGCATTCCACCTGGCATGCCACCTTCACCACCAGCACCGTAGAACTTCATCATGATGGGGTTGGCAACACCTTCGAGCTCCTTCTGTTGAGCCTCGAACTCATCCTTGGTGGCGGTCTGGTTCTCGTCGATCCAAGAGATGGTCTTGTCGATCTCGGACTTGAGTTTCTCCTTGTCAGAGGCATCAAGCTTCTCGTCAACCTTGGAATCGGAGAGGGTGTTCTTGAGAGAGTATGCGTATGATTCCAGACCATTCTTCGCGGAGATACGAGCGGACTCGGCCTCGTCTTCAGCCTTGTACTTCTCAGCCTCGGACAGCATGCGCTCGATATCTTCCTTGGACAGACGACCCTTGTCGTTGGTGATGACAATCTTGTTCGACTTGCCGGTACCCTTCTCAACGGCAGAGACGTTCATGATACCATTGGCATCCAGATCGAACGTGACCTCGATCTGAGGAACACCACGAGGAGCAGGTGGGATGCCGGAGAGCTCGAACTTGCCCAGCAGGTTGTTGTCCTTGGTACGGGCACGCTCACCTTCGTAGACTTGGATGAGCACACCTGGTTGGTTGTCGGAAAAGGTGGAGAAGGTCTCGGACTTCTTGGTGGGGATGGTGGTGTTCCGCTTGATGAGAGGGGTCATGACACCACCAGCAGTCTCGATACCGAGAGACAGCGGCGCAACATCGAGCAGGAGGATTTCGTTGGTCGACTTGGACGAGGTATCGCCAGACAGGATAGCAGCCTGGACTGCAGCACCGTAGGCGACGGCCTCATCAGGGTTGATTGACTTGTTGGGTTCCTTGCCATTGAAGAAGTCGGAGACAAGCTTCTGGATGCGAGGAATGCGAGTGGAACCACCGACCAAAACGATTTCGTGGACTGAGGACTTGTCGATCTTGGCGTCGCGCAGCACACGCTCTACAGGCTCCATCGTGGATCGGAAGAGGTCCTGGCAGAGCTCCTCGAAACGGGCACGAGTGATGGAGGTGTAGAAGTCGATACCCTCATAGAGTGAGTCGATTTCGATGGAGGTCTGGGCGGAAGAAGATAGAGTGCGCTTGGCACGCTCGCAAGCGGTGCGCAGACGTCGGAGGGCACGAGCGTTGGTGGACAAATCTGTATAAGTTGTTAGTAAGGGTTCAGGGGTAATAAAATACAAGGGGGAGGGCAGAAAAGTACTCACCCTTCTTATGTTTTCGTTTGAATTCCTGGACGAAGTGGTTGACCAAGCGGTTGTCGAAGTCCTCACCACCCAAGTGAGTGTCACCAGCGGTAGACTTGACTTCGAAGATACCCTCTTCGATAGTCAGGAGCGACACATCGAAGGTACCGCCACCGAGATCGAAGATGAGGACGTTGCGCTCACCCTCGGTCTTCTTGTCGAGACCATAGGCAATGGCGGCAGCAGTCGGCTCGTTGATGATACGGAGGACATTGAGACCTGCGATCAAACCTGCGTCTTTGGTGGCTTGGCGCTGAGAATCGTTGAAGTATGCGGGCACAGTGACGACGGCGTTGTTGACGGTGCCACCGAGGTATGACTCGGCAGTCTCTCTCATCTTTGTGAGAACCATCGACGAGATCTCTTCGGGTGTGAATTGTTTCTTCTCGCCCTTGAATTCGACTTCAATGACGGGCTTTCCTCCCTTGTCAACGACCTTGAAAGGAAAGTGCTTCATGTCCGCTTGAACTTCAGGATCAGCGAATTTCCGGCCGATCAGTCGCTTCGCGTCAAAGACAGTGTTCTGAGGGTTCATAGCGACTTGATTCTTGGCGGCATCACCAATAAGACGCTCAGTGTCGGTGAAGGCGACAAAGGAGGGGGTGGTTCGGTTGCCTTGGTCGTTGGCAATGATCTCAATGCGGTCATCTCGGAAGATGCCTACGCATGAGTAGGTAGTACCTAGATCGATACCTATCGAAGGTCCGTTAGCCTGCTGTCGCTGCTGCTGGTGAGGCTGCGGTTTTGACTTACCAATGGCTGGTCCCATGTTGACTAGGAAACTGAGAAAATATGAGGTTGTTCGTGTGGAAGGAAATTATTGGTACAGGAGTCTCTTGAAGACTTCGTTGGAGAGTAGTTTTATGTCTGATTTGATGATGAGGAGAGAGAAGAGAGTCAGTGTCTGATCAGTAGATTTATGGGATTTCTGGTTGCCAAAAATTTCGCCAAGCGGAGGGTGGGATGCTGTGGCCGGAAGGCTTTAGAACCCTTTCGAATACGGTGGAATCACTGTGATGCTTCTGGCTGGGAAGCTCCGGGCTCTGCTGGAACGTGCTAGGCTACTCACGCACCTGTCGGCAAGGCCTGGAAACATGCAATGAATCTACCTGAACAATCTGTTTAATTCTCCGTCATTGTCGTCCCTGTTGGTGACCGCGTGAACTGCGATACAAGCTGTCTTGATGAAGCTGCAGCGAAGCTTCCACAGGCGTCTCGCATCCGCCCCGGTTACGTCATAGTGCAGCCGGAAAATTCAGGCGAGGCTGAAGTCATTGTCAAAGCGGGGCATCCATTGGAAGCACTGCTGCAAATGCAGCCTGACTCAGACAGCAGAATCTACAATAGAATCATCATTTTCACTACTGTATTTTTCATTGTACCATTATGCCAGTTTCAAGCCTCCCAAATGGTTGTCTATCTTCTATCGCAGTACTTTATCCCTATCCCCCACGTCATGCAGCGTGATCAAGAGTCACAGTCCGCAGTCTAAAAGATGTATGGGATCTTGCTTCACCACCAGCAGAAACTGCAGACGCAGTACGGAAGACAGTGCTAGATGCAGAGCTCCTTGAAAGGCTCCTGCCAAGATTATCCACATTATGCATGCTTTCTCCGGTCTCGTTGGTTGTTGGTTGCGCGCATCTGGTTGTTTCTCTCCGCCGCTGCAGCCATGGTCTGAGGTTAACTGGTAAGGATAAAAGATCAGCAATACGTGTGAGCAGCATCAGGAGATGGAATGTCACTTGCAGTATCCTCCACAGGCGAAGACTCCCAACCATAAGACAAGTTCTGATCCATATATAATCATTCCCAGGATATCCAAACTCGGCTGAAAGAATACCGAGATGAGTGAGGTGAGATCGCCCATTGCATCGATGCCCACGAAGACGAATGAAATGCCCCTCACGGTTCTCTCCATGTAGATGTCCACATAATGCCTCAACACACCGGCACAAAGAAAGCACGCTGACAAGACGGCCATGAAGGTAATGGGCCACTCTACATGATCATGTCTTGCCCGCCTCAGTGCAAATATCAGGCCACACTCGACCCCGCCCATTAGGGCGGCAACAGGAGTGACGACAGCCAGTGACTTGGTCAACGGCCACTTATTTCCGTAATACTTGCATTGCATCCAAGTGAGCAGGCTCAGGAAGGTCAGTATCTGCGGTTGAACGCGCAAGGCGATGTTGAAGTTCTCGACAATGTTGTACACTCCTAGCGGAACACCTGCGCATGCCCAGAGAAGCATCATCGTCGGCTGCAGGCCGGTAGTGTCATGCCGTCGATAATTGATGATAATCTGAGGAATAAGCTGCGGGATCGGACGTGAGCTTGCTCTGCCCTCTTGTGATGTCTCAGAATAGCCTACCTGAACAGACCAGCAAACTGCCCCTGTTACACCAAGGACATTGGCGGCTATGGGTACGTCCATCTTGTTTCTGCGAAGGTTTTCCGGAGATTACAGGCCACTCCTACCACAGCGAAAGCTTCAGCAAGCTGCGCTTGGCGTAGCAACAACATTCAGGATGGAGACTGGCAATCTTCTCAAATATTTAGCCAAGTAAACAAGGTGCTCTAAGTCTTGACCAGGTAGCCCGTCTCAAAGAAGCCTAGCCTGAACCTCGGTGTTCTTGGCGGTCGAGTCGCGACCGACTGACTGCGCAGTGCGGCTCTGAAGAAACCAATCCACGGTGAATTGCTCTTTGCGCTGTGCCAACCATCAACCACTCACTCTACAATTTTCGCCTCTCTGACTGGCGCGCTTAAGACACACAACCTCTCACATCAACCACCGCGTCCCTGATCATGTCAGCAAATGGCGAAACCGTGCCCCAGGGCACTAGTGAAGTGGCCGATGTTGGTAAAGGCAAGGGAAAGGCGACCGAACCCGCGGAAGTGACCATGGAGGATGAAGACGATGATGAGGAGTCGGCAGAAGAAGAAGAAGAGGTACACTCTAGAAGAAAATTATCGTTGTCGTCACCCATTACTGACTTTGTTCGTCTCCTGCAGCAACCCGAACCTGAAGAAGGTACATTTTTCCTCGCTCGAACCAAATATCACCCAACTGGCCTTTCTGATTTTCGCACACACGAGCCCTTCTATTTGCATCATGACAACCTATTCTCCGAGCGCTCAAATCTTATTGGGCAATACGGGCTAACCGACGTTTAGATGATGAGATGGATGAGATTGACCTGGACAACATTGTCGAAGGACGCACCCGTCGCAAGCAGATCAACTGGGCCGAAGCTGCTGAGAAATCAAAGGACGCCGGCGACGAATTAGATGACGACGAAGATGACGAAGATGAGGACTTTGAGGCGCCTGACGACGAGGACGAGGAGATGAAGGGCTGAACGGTCAGGCGAACAGAACCTGCTCATTCCCGCGGAAGAAGCATGGTATAGGGGAGTTTGTACGGTTGGGCGCTGAGTGAGCTTGACACTACGGCTTGATTGTTGGTATTCGAGTTCTGGATACCTCAATCCATCACTCGCGGATTTCGTCTCAGCACAACCACCGGCTCGAACCGCCTTCCATTACCTCGATCAAGGCGCAACTTGTACCACATCATTTCGGCAAGCATTGTGTATCAAAGGTTCAAAAAAGAAAAGGCGTCTCGGGAGTCATAGCAACCTGCATGGTCGGGGAAGGGACACAGAGATATTGCTCGCCTGCATGGAGTGAGATACCCTCGAAGGCGACTCTAGATATGCTACATCGCAAGATCGGAGAGAACCGAAATAATCCAAAGAAACAATTGACAGTTCGCAACGGCTATCTTTTCCCGAACCTACGACTCCCACTCTCTCACACTTTCACAATGGCGGACCTGCTGCGTTGCATCTTGACTTTTAGTCACGACCAAGTCTCACGCCAGCGAATAGGACGTGACGCAGATGGGCGATTGGCGAAGCAATATGGCTCACCATGAAGGACTGAATCTTCGACCCGGTAAAAAACTCGCGACCCGACTCCAACTTGGAACAGGAGCACCAAGCCGTTCTGTTTACTGCAGACCAATTGCGCGTAAAGAAAGGCCTGAAGCCTCATTTTCCCATGCTATTGACAATCCAACTACGTCGTCGCCGGAACCTGGCTCGGCCTGCTCATGAGTCTGACCTTACTTCCAAGCGAGGCCGACCTCAATCCAACGTCATTCACTCGTTGATTCATTCATCCTTCCGTCCATCTTCGCACGTCCCCGAGGACTCGATCGATGTCTGCTCGACACCATGCAACCAACCACCGTTGGAAATCTCTGATCTGAGTTGGCCTTTCTGCGCTTGCACGAGGCGTCCAGCAGGTCTACTGCTACTGTGCTCTCTTTCGCGGAGAGGAAGTTTCCAAGGACGCTCTTCTGCCCTCGAACTGCCGCCCGTCGCTGAAAACTCCTTCCGCCTTGTGTTCCTAATAGTCGGCTTTCATGAAATAGTCCCCACAATGCCCCCTGCCACCTCTGCCTCTGTCTCCGCTTTGGCCCGCTCCTTCCGCCTCGCCGTACAAGCCTTACACAACCAAAATTTTAGTCTGAACGTAACCGTCTCGACCTCGGGGTTAGGGGCTGTGGCCTTCTCCTTTCCTTTTCGCGAGGTCGAAGAATAGAGGATGCATCGTGAGTGATACCTCTGAGAGGCTGTTTGGCATCCGGGATCTTGACAGAAGGTGATGGGGTTCCGCTTGGGTTTGAATTTGGCGAGTTTGTTGCAGAGCGGGCATACCAACTCCGGCAAGGGATGCTGGGCATCCTCTTGTGGAACTGCTGTCCCACGAGGGGCCATCGAACTCTCAAGCCCCGAGGTCGCCAATGGGGTAGTTCCTGCGCTGGTCGTAGAACAAGCGCTCGGCTCATCCGCGAAGATCAACTCGTTGACGTCCGCGACCACATCATCGTCGATCACTTGGCGCTCCTTCAAATTCGCCAGGAACTCAAAGAAGCATGACAGTAGTTCATCACCTCCGGAATTTCTCAACCATTCCTTATGTTTCCTCGCAAACCTAACGAGAGAGTTGGAAATGTAAGTTGGATGCTCGAGTTGCTCTTCCATACGATGGCGGTCCCAGCGCTTGGCCAGCTCGCGTTCGTACGGAGTCCAGTTCCCCCTCTCCGCGATCAGGTCCAGACGCTCCATCTGCATGGCGATTAACCACTCGTTGTCGATCTCATCGTCTGATTCAGAACGTGGTCCTTCGTTGGGTGAGACAGGTCGATTGGAAACCGACGTGTACATGCACTGAGGCTGGTTATTACCTCGTGCTTCAAGGACGATGGGTCTGATCTTCCTGCGGCGGGCACGGCGGAAATCAGGAACGTCTTTCGCTAACGGGTACCCTGTGTTCGGTCTGCTGGAGGGTTGAAGCTTGATTGGGCCACGTCCACCGATCCAGCTGTGGTCTCCGGACAAGAAGGCTTGAAGGTCGAACGGTGATGTCGGCGCTACCCACAACATCTCCCCATCATCTTCCTCCTTCCTAATGGGGGGCCGCCTAGGCTGATCCACCTTGATGTGAACCTGAGACGGTCCGTTGGTAGCTCGGTCCATGCTTGGCTTCACTGAAAAGTTGTACTTCGTGTGCATCGTTGTGAGGTGGAATCGTAGTTCTTCCAGTTCGTGAAACGGTCTTACCGCGCATATTGGACATCGGTAGCCCTTCACCGTCGCCGTTCGAAATTCTTCCGCCACCTCCGCCCTCTTGACCATCCCGCCAGGGAAGCTGTAGCATACTTCTGGCTGGTTTTCTGGAACTGGATTCGGAGGAAGCCTCCCCTCCAAGGACGTCATCAGAGGTTTGAGTTCCTGTTGATTTGCCTTTCCACGCGTATGAATCCAATCAGGCTGGTCTGGTAGGAAAGAGTTAAGATCCAGTCCTCTACTCTCCTGTGCAATGCGTCCAGCGCCAGCTTTTTGCCACACCGATCTCACTTGAAGGCCGTATTTCGTCCTATATGTCTTCCCCTTGTGTAAGAAGAAAACGCTGAGCGGAACATTTATGTCGGGGGGCGTTGGTAGGTGTGTATATCGAGCGACAATGGCGCCTTGCAGCCCTCCAGACCCACTCTGCTTGATGTTGTGGCCAAAATTGTCGCCATCGCTTTTGGCCAAAATGGGCATCGGTGGCCAGAGGCTGCCAGTTTTACAAGGGATGATTTTGAACTCCAGAAAGTACTTGTCAATTATCTCCAGGGCCGTCGTGTTGTTCGTGGTGACAGGGACACGAACTTCTTCTGCGCTGACAATAAAAGGCTTGTCGAGTTCAATGTCCACCAGATGGCCATGGTCAGCATTCTCTACTCCAGTCACAAGGCAGTCGGATGTCTTTGAGGTGAGCGGTACCGCGGCAGACCCATCTCGGTTGTCCCATATTGTCAAGTGACATAAACACCTGACCTTGTCGCGTTTTTGCCGTTTGGCAGGTCTCCCATCGTCATCGAGAAAATCCGTCTTGAAATTGAGCTTTCTCCGAATGGTAGTCAAATCAAGCATTAGCTCAGCGCCGGCTTGCTGGTGGACTCTTTCCACAATTTTTCTGAATCTGTGACCTCGTCGGATGTTGGTCTCTGGCTCCGTATCTCTTGACCGAGGCCGGCGCTGAGTCATCGCCATGGCGATTCTCGTTGTCGAGACCTGACGTCGGGTGGTAAGAAGCTGCGCCGAAAGCGGTGCCTCATTTGTTGTGTCGCTATTCACCACCTCAATTAACCCACTCACCCTAGAGGTAGCTCTTGACGAGGCGTCGCCGGTGTTGTGTGGGTTTGCAGCAGACAAGGGCCGCGGGACCCTTGAAGTGGGGTCTCTTAGTCGTTCCTTGTGGTGCTCTAGGACGCGCAAAATATTTCTTTGCAAGAAGAGACGTTGCCGACTCTTTGGCCGCTCTAGCTCCCACGTGAAGTGCCCGACCAGATCTTGGGTAAATAACCTATGCCTCTGCGTGGTGCTGGGGTGATTTTGGGTACCGTTCTCCATGCTGGGAAGTTAAAGCCAACCCACTGTGGTCTTTCCCTAAGCCCATGGTCAGTGGCACAACAGACTGTAGTGCTTCTGTCTGACTTCTGTCGACAGCCAAGTGCAAAACGAAGTGATCAAGCAGGAATCAACGTGTTTAGAATTCCAGCGACTAGAACTTTATCGAAAGGGATAGCGACAATACTGACAAAAATCAAAACCGCCTGTCTCGGAAGTCCCTTAGTTCAACGCGCCTGATTCGTGCTGAGCGAAGTTTCAAAGGAGGCGCGGGAAGGCCCATTGGTGTACGGAGTACGCGGGACATAGCAACTATGGTCTTTCCCTGAAGTCGTCTATTACGCGCTATGTGGGTCCCCGCCGCTTTACGTATTAAGATTGACCAACCTCTTATATCACCGTCAGTGCCGCTGGCGTAACCTTAATAGGTTAGTACATCAGCATTGAACGCTCGCCGCCTGGAACTTGCATTAGCCACGCAAATGAGATGCTAGGGTGGCTTGCTTTGTAGGCCATGCAGCCGCCCAGCCTGTGATGCGTCAACGATCGTGGGGTTGGAGCATCTTATGTAGAAGCGAGGAATGGCATTTTTCCGGGGGCGGAAGGTCGATCCGAGAAAGGGAAGGCACCTACTCGTAGCTGCGTGACGCGTCATTCTACAAAAAGGCTTCGACCATCCACTAATGGAACATGTGTTGAAGAAGATAAACAAGACGTCTGACCTCCCAATTTTGCGGCTCGTGATAATTTCCGCTCCGGCTTGCGCTAGTCTCTTGCCATCGAAGGACCAACAACTTCTGAGCAACTCGAGGACAATCTTCTGCACACTCTTTTGCTTTTTGAATTCTCCACATACACTTGCGCCGCCTCTCAAACTTCGTGGGGAATGGAATGAACAGAGCACGCATATGCTCTTAGGTGGTTGTACACGCCTTCCCAGATATGTGTGAGATTGGGTTCTCTGCTTACGAGAGTATCACCGGCATCGGGGACCGGAAACGCGTTGAAGCCGTCTCGGGTGAGAGCCGACTGAAACTCCAAGTCATGTGTCCGAAAATAGGAAGAAGTCTTGATCTTAAGCTCAGCTGAAGGTGAGAAAAAAAGGACACATAAGTTTCATTCTACCCGTCACCTCGAGTCGCAGGGTGGAAAACCGGATGAAGGTGGGCGCAGAAGTGAAGGCAAGTGGAGGTGGAGGTAAGGCAACATCAACAACTTCTTTTAAGACTGGGGGAGACCTGCGCGGGGAGCAATACCTCGCATTCTTGTCTGGTAAATCACCGCTCAAATTCGATCACAATCTGCATCGAGGCTTCATAAGACGCACTGGGGGAAAGATGGTGGAAGTCTAATCTGAACGAACGACAGCATGCCAATGCTTCGCAGATACGAGCCGAAATGGGGGAACGGGCAGCTCTGGCAGAGCAAAAATTTCAAAGCTGATGCTTTTGCTTCGAGATCCTCTGAATGGGAATGGCAAACTCTTTTATTTTAGACTGGCCACATCTTCCATTCACTGGGCAGTAGTCACGGCACCGAGGAAGGTAACAAACGCGACCCACATATGGCAACGAGCATCAAACAAAGGTCAGTAATCCCAGTATCCAGCATCGCTTCTTGAGCCGTTGGCACCTTCCGAATTTAAAACTTTGGTGCTCGACTTTTCCAATTGAGTCGATCAATCCTCACAAGTACACCTTTGGCGCCAGTGGAGGTACGTAAGAGCTGCCATGGAGCTCGGGCACAAGGTCGTTAGCTCCATGGTTGCCGTCGAATGCTGTTCTTCTGGTATCTGTATGGTGGGTTTGAGGTGTGAGGCCTCCTGCACAGGAAGAAAATTTGATCTACATGGTGATACTTTCCAAAGTTCGATTTTGTCGTTACCGGGTCTTGAACAGCTGTCATGACTTCAGTCAAAGGTCGCTGTCCCCTGACCACGAATGAATATTTGCCTGGCTGCATCCTATCCTGGGGCGTAGCCGACGCCCCAGCTAAGTACATTCCTTCCGGTGGCCGGGACTTTTCACACCTACGCATTACTCATATGGACATCGATTTGCCCCGCCTCGAGACTAATCGGTTCATAACCCTTTGCGTTGCCTTCACAAGTGCACAAATGCAGCTTTGGCCGACAACTTTAGGTTGACGTTCTGATTTCACCTCGGGTTTTCAACTGCCAACATGTGACAATGTGGATCTGTGGCAGTGTCGTGACGGCCCAAGCTCGAAAACTAGACATCCGACATGGTGTTCAGGAATGAAGGAAGAAGGGAAAGAACGACACATAGAAGTCAGCGGAAGGTAGGCAAGGCAGTCATGGACTTAGCTTTCCGGCTAAAGCTTCGGCAAACAAAGAATCCGACATAAGGGCCGAGTTCTCTATACTAATCGGGCGAAGGGCGCATTGCGGCGGTGTTTGAAAGTGATGCGCTGGCACGAGGCAGATGAACTAATGAGCGTGCGCCGGGAGAAGTTGGGAGAGGGGAGGCGGTTGCCTTGCAGCTGAAGGGGCGGCTAGCGCGTCGGTCTCTCGCAAAAAGCAAGCTCTACAGGCGCATGCCTTATCACCTGCATCTGGGCTGGGGGCACCGGGTTATCCTGCTCATGTCCAAGCATGCACTCTGCCACTGTAGACAGGGCGAGTCCTACGAATCAGGCGCTGGAACGCCCAGGCTAGACCTGTAGGCATCATGCGGCTCTACAAGTCATGAGAGTTGGGTATTAAATAGCTCATACGATCCGGAATCTATCCTCCAAGTGGTACAGAGTTCCAGCACAGCCTTGGATCCGAAGTCGTCCGCAGTGGCAAACTCGATATGCACGTCTCGGTCACTGAGATGGAGGAGCTCAACAGCAAATGCAGTCGCAGTACCGTTTCCACGCTCCCGATGTCCGCCTTTCAGCCGAGGCCGCTCTCAAGGACCAAATCATGGGGAGCGGCAGTGCTTTCAAAGATAGGGACATCCACAGTGGCCGGGAAGGGATCCATGGAGACTGAACTCGAGGGTAGGTGTATCCAATCGTTCGGGACGGAGAATGAATCTGACAATCATGCAGCTGCAATGCTACAAAAAGCCACGATCAAATTCGAGACTGTCACGCAGAGACTCCGTCTAGCTGTGACTGGAAGGGAAGAACTCGATAAGCTGCGGCAGAAATCGTGGTTGTGGTACCTCAAGCACCTACAATGGAAAATCGTCCCTCTCTGGGATAGTCTGATACTTGCAACTCTTGCAGGGGTGAAGCAAGGTCAGAAGCACGACGAACTGTCCGCAATGACAGAAGTTCGCCACCTATTTGGAGAGATTGCTGGGAGTCTGTTCGGGTATGGGGAGATAACGTTGGCTGATATTGCGGATCGGCTGAAGAGTGTCACTGTCGAGGATGGGACCAAGGATGCGAGTACCGTATCTCTGTTGCGTGACACTCATGGAGACTTACCTACTCACCTAGCTTTCCAGGCGACTGGGTGGCTGACTGGCCTTTGGGACCCATTAGCGGACGTGTCCAGCCCATCCTTTCGGCTAACAGGATACCTCCCACCCCGGCGGCGAGCCGGTATTCGCCCCGATCCAATTATTCGCAATACCAATCTTCCCATCAAAACCTGGCAAAACCAGCCTCTTCATCGTGTTGCAGGCAGGTTTGGGAAACTATTCCCCAGTCCAGGTCTCTCCATCCATGACGACACGCTTGGAAGCCGAGACATTGAGTCTGCGTGCGTTACAGCAGCGTACATCTCATGGCACAGTTTGAAGGATATCGTGGGTGTGACTCTCCAGTGGACGGCGACTTTGGGCCAGCATCTGGAGTACAGTCAGCAAGAGAAAAGGCTTTACGTCTTCAAGCATCCGTCGATCTGCTTGTTGCTTTGCCGTGACGATCCCCAGACACTCCTCTCTGATGTCTTTCTACAGCAACAGCGGGAGCATGTATCAAGCCAACCACTTGGTGTGCTGCAAGGAGTAGAGTTTGACGGATATCTTGCGGAAGTTCTGCTTTCATACCAACTGATCTTCGCCCGAAATTCCGTGTCAAGGAAAAACATCAAACGAAGACTTGCCGAGCTTGGAGGAGAGTGCGACCCTCTCCTGAAGACATTATGCACAGCGACCAAGGAAAATCAGGACGTGAAGCTTCTATATGCGGAGCTTCATGCTGAGCCGGCAGAAAATTATGTGCCAATTGCCGAATTCCCCTTTCTAGCGAAGAAACTCATCCAGCTACAGAAGCTGAGTATGGGTCGCAATCCCCATTCCTTCCGAAGACTGTGGAGGGACCGTCGCAATCTTCTGGCTTGGTTTGCGCTCTGGGCTGTACTAATCATCACTGTGCTGACCCTGGTTTTCCAGATGTTGCAACTTGTCTTTCAGATCTGGTCACCAACATGACAAGACGCATACAGCGCGGTAATTAGGTTGAGGAGGTCGGCGGCTCGAGCGCAAGTGGCAAGAGACCGGTGGAAGGGCATAGCGAATGATACCCGGTTTGTTGTCTTCTGGTGGGTTCTTTGGGTGTAAGAGTCAAGGGATCAGCTCGGTGTAGGTTCAAAACTGTGTACGATCAGCATTTGGAGCGATTCTTGAGTCGGGTTTAAGTCTCATGGATTATATGCGAAGAAGGATGAAAGATAACCGTAGTTAGAGGGTAATAATAAATCTTCCTGCTGGAAGTTTTTGAAAAGTGAGAGCGAGGAACCGATGAGGCAGGTGGAAAGCGGAATGACGTTGTTCCCTGTTCCGGCTGTAGGGGCAGCTGAGGGGTCCTGAGCGACCGACGATCATTCAGCCAAACATCTCTTTCTTCACAGTCGACTTTAGAGAGACCTTCTCATCCACTCATGTTGAATCTTCTCCTGTTACCGCGCATCACGCTATTTGCATGCGCACTGCCACAGTGAAGATGCCACAAGCACGATGTGCATTACAGTCTATACTTTTATCACGTCAGTGCTGACCATTGTTAAATCCCAGTCCCTAACAGGAGGCTGGTTTATCTCACCCGAAACCCCCATTTAATATCCGGGCTGAACCCGTTCGAGCTCTTGCCAACAAAGTCCACGGTGGCCGATTCTCCAAGGTCCAACTCCATAGTCTGGTGTTTTGGAATTAGTTCGACCCTGGCTTGAGCGATGCCGGATGTACGTTCAACCCTCGAGTTTCTGGCCAGACTGCCACTGTACGAAACCGAGAAGCCATACCTCTATCTACCCGGCAAAGACGAAGGCCTCGACCCGGATGTTGTGAAGCTGGATAATCTGGAGTATGAGCGCCATTCTGGAATCCTGATACAAGATGTCCGTCAACATCCTGAACTCAGCTTTGATGATTGTGGCTTCGAATTTCACGAATACCCGTCCCGGTACAAGCAATTCGAAACGGCCGCAGACACCGAAGGATATCGGGCTGAAACAGAGCAACTACTAAAGAAGCGCTTCAACGCGGAAAGGGTAATGGTCTATGACATCCGATTGAGAAAGAATGATACTTTCAATCGCTCTGAATTTGATATCTACGATCCCTTGCTCGTCGAAGGTCCAGCCAAAGGTGCCCACAATGGTAGGGACAACGATGACTGCGCGAGAATGGGCACTGGCGAAGCTCACTAATTCCAGACGTTACCTTCCATTCAGCCCCCGAAATCGTCAAGCGTTACCTTCCGCAAGCAGAGTGGAGCACCTACCTGCAACCAGGATATCGCATTCGGATCTTGAAGTGAGTTGCTGCACCGGAACAACCTCTCCAGTACTGATAGTCGGAAGCACCTGGCGCCCTCTGAATAAAGTTTTGGAGGACAGGCCACTCGCATTCTGCGACTCACGGACAGTGGACGCGGACGATCTCATGCCGACCGACAGGATCCTTCCAGATCGAGTGGGAGAAGTCTACTACCTTCAGCACAATCCGAATCAGCAATGGTGAGTTGTACACCGTCGCAAGAATACCAGCTAAGTCCTAGAAGGTATTGGATTGATGAACAGCGGAATGAGGAGATGGCCATCTTCTTGGCGTTCGATACCGACCGTAAAGAGGGCGGTGCGCGATGCAAGTCACACCTCAACTTCTAATGTTGACCTTTGCACAGCTAACGGAAGGCGCAGTCTGTCCCCATGTCTCCTTTGACAACCCGAATGCTCCCGAGGGCGTAACCAAGCGCGAGTCTGTTGAATGCCGCGCGATCGTTATCACAAAGGTGTCATGATGGTAATGCTGGGTTGTGGCGCGGGTATTGCACAATGCGGAGCAGTCTCCCAGGATATGCAGCGGTGGTTTCGGTAACGCAGAGCCTGAGGTCGAGGTGCAAGCCACTATGCAGAATGAATGGATTAGGCATTGACACCGCAGAGCGGGCTCGTTTCCTCATTTTGCAAGCGTGGAAGTTGCAACAGTAGCTTGAAGCATCACAAACCCGACATTGTGAGGGGAAAACGTCCTCGTGTCCTAAGAGAGGTGCCCACGGGGCTCATGGTTAAGCTCTGCCCTCAGTCAACAGCAATACCGGGGAAGGCTAGGATCTTGGAACCACAAGAGCGGGGACGTTGCCATCATGGGATATCATGCCTCTTCCTCTGATGTCGTAAGAGAGGGATTACTGGCAACGAGGGCATCAGCGACCTCTAACCAGTAGGCGTAAATCCCGAGGCTACCCCAGCTCCGACCATGGAGCCTAGAAACCACGAAGATCGAGCATCATGCAGCTAAGTGGGGGGCCGGTTTGAACGGCAGGGATGGTCTGAAAAGGACAATCTTTGCTGCTAGACTCAGCCTCGATCTTATCAGAGAAACCTGACCAGCGTGAACAGCAACTATTCCGATCTGTTATCGCGGTTGCGTGGCCCTTAGCCACTTCTGCAAACTCCTTGCGCAATCGAACGAGATCAGGAGAGCGGAAATCTCCCCCCTTCACCACTGTACAGGCTGTGTTGTTCCTTGAGCATGCGCTCGTGATTGGACTATAGATTGCAGTGAATTGCGGGCATATAGGAATGACTGAGGCAGTTCTGAGCCAGCGTGCCTGCTTACCGTAACCAGCAAGTGAAGTCCCTTGTCACTTGCCCCTCATGGCGAGCACAAAGTGAAGTGGCCTCTGTTTGGCGGAGACATTTTGAGCTGCGCCTCATAAATTCCTCTATGCTCGTTTCCTTCTACTTTGTGCAACTACGTATCATTCTCGGATCATAGTCCCCTTCCAAAACGGTGAGCTGGCAACATTCCTCGGATTTGAGAGCGATCCTTCCCAGTTATCCGGACCGACTAACAGCTCGGGCGGTGCTAGGTCACTAGCGAGATTCAGCACAGCCCAACCTGGAAGCGTTCCACGCCCAACCACAACATACATATCACTTCGCGCCGGACCTCATCTGCAACACCAGTCTCAGCATACATTCCAGGCAAGGTTGGTCGGTTCCATCTAAACACCCTTTCTGGGATTTGTCCGGCTAACACAAGGCGTTCTTATCATCCAGATGGCTCCCCGAAACGAGTGCGACACCATGCGCGAGATCTGTACGGACGCCGATTTCTTCAAGGCCCTCGACCCCCGTGGTTATCCTGCTGTTCAAGAGAAGGCGCGTCCATGGCAGAAACTCGTGTCGTCTCAGAAGAAGCGCGAGTACGGTGCGGTCGAGAAATTGGTTGTCATCTGTTCCCAAACTCACGATCATGGTTTGTGACACTCTCAGTTGCCCGTGAGGCATGCTGATTCCAATTTAGGTACTGCCAACCTTGGTGGTTATTAGGCCTGCTGAGCGCAGCCTCCAATCGACGCCATATTTGCTCGCCAGCAATGTTCGCGGCCTGCCAAACCCATACGTTACTTCAACCTTGACCGCGAAGCGCATCACAGATGGACATTGATTTCAGGTCCTCCCTGAGCTTCATGTCGGTTGCAACTCACCTTACCGCAATGGCTTTTCGGACGATGCGGCGCTCGATACCCTTTCTCACGCCTGCTGTACAGACTACTATTTTCCTACGATGATTTCCGCGAGCGCATGGCGTTGTCGGGATGGGCGGCCTGACTGCTACATAAGCTACATAGACCATGAATGATTGTTGAGCATCGATAAGTAGCTCGAGTCGGTGCCCATAAGCATCATTCAGCTCAATTCAAGTTGACCGTCCGATCTGCGACTCGTTCAAGTTTGCGGTGGAGCGGTGCGGACTTCGTACCATGCGTCCGATGCTACCCCAGATTTCGCTCCAGGCCTAAACTTGCTCCACGTTGTACAGGCATTTCTCAACACGAACTTGTCACAACATCTCACGAATTTCGCCTGTTCAATTTTTTTTCTGCATCTTCCCCGGATCGCCCATCATTTCCGGATGGATTGTCTCGGCTTGGCAAGTGTTACTCGTTCTGGTTGGTCGTCACCTGCAGGGCATTGCATTAGGCCGCGAAGCTTCTAACGCCCGACTACAGTGTCACGTTCTTCAAAACCAAGCACTTCCTTCGTGCTATTGGGAGATACCGTCACAGAGGTGCATATGCGACAGAGAGCATCATTTCTGCCGCCTTTTGAGCTTCACGCTTCTCAGATGGAGCGTGGGGGCTGGCGGCGCTCTCCGCGACCATGTCACAACTCACAACTGCAGCACAGGCAGCCACTGATATGCGATACCCCTCTCACATTGCAGTACTGTGCATATGCCCTTTCCTTGTCTTAATAAACGCGCCCTCCCGTGCTCAGCTCTTCTTCCACCCGATCTCTCTGCTTACCTTGTCGTCTGGGAACTACAGCTTGTTGTCCTCAGAGTTGTTGCGGCTCTTCAGTCGATTCGGCGTCTGAGCGGGCATTTAGAACTCTCAGCCTTACTAACGCTAAGACTCTACCGCCATGTCGAGCGGCCTGGCTCTTCCCGTGCCGTCCCACATGCGAGAGGATGAATGGGAGTTGAGTGAGTGGCTCATGGTTTAATTTGCATCAATTCAGACTGACAGTTGCTGCAGATTTTGGGTATGATAACCCTGAGCCTCGTCCCCTTCTGACAGCCTTGTTGATACCCGTAGCGACACACGACGGTTCTTGATCGAGCAATTTAAATATGCAAATACCTTATGGCCGTTAAGCAGAGCCGACACAGAACAATCAAACGGCTTCACCGACCACGAATCGTTCGGGGGATATGTATACAAAGAAAAGACCGCGGCGCAACAAGCCAACCAAGCTATGAAATCGACAGTCTTGCTTGGCCTGACGCAATTTGACAAGTGTAGGTGCTCTCGCTTGGTTGCTGCCGTTTAGACAGATATTCGTGGTCGTTGTTTCGGTCTCGAAATGCTGACCAGGCGACACAAGGGCTCTGGAAATTCGACGAACTCGTAAAGGAGCTCGTTATCGAATTGACGAATGACAGTGATCCGGAAATCGTCGAGGTAGAGACCATCGACACATCCAGCCTCTGGCGTCTTGCTTATCTCAATGTTAAGGTATGAGTTCTTTGTTCCGTCACTGAAGCCGTGCTCAAGGTCTGATGCACCCTAGCTCTCGGTCGACTCCGATGTCAAGCTCAAAGCCACACAACGTTGGATGAAAGAGCTGCAGAGAAATCTGGAGCTTCTGGTCAACTCTATCCGTGGCCAGATAGAAAATAAGACAAACGAAATCAACAATATCCGCACAGAATTGGCCGATACGTTTGAGCCGCTGATTGGTCTTCTCAAGATCTCTATTGACTACATGCAGAGGAATTATGACGGTGTGGCCGAACTCTTTGCTGCACGAAGGATCCTCTCTGATAGTGTGTGACAGATAAAGACTTTCAGGCCAACTGGATGAGCGACATGGAACCGAGACGGGCGGAGACTTACGAGTCGCTGGCGAAAACAATCAGGCATCTTCGAGACGTAACAACAAATAATAGGATCAACCACTCGCAAGACGCTCGCTATGGTGCCGACGGGCTACGCCTCCGTCAAGAGCAGACGGATGGTGGTGAGAAGGCAATCTTTCCCCTCGACACTCTTCCACCCCTCCGAGCGGATCATTTCATAGGCCGAGAGAAAGACCTCGACAACATTCATGAATGGCTCGGCCTGCAGGAAAAACCCGCTATCCGGACGTATACGATTTATGGCAGGCGTGGTATAGGGAAAACGCAGGTAAGCCCGCAACACCCGGGCCGTACTCGTCGTCAAACTGAATTTTCCGCACAGATTGCGCTAGAATATGCCCGAAAACACAGAAAGCACTACAACGCCGTCTTTTGGATTCAAGCGGAAACCAAGGGTGCTCTTCGCCAGAGCTTTACCGACATTGCTCTCGCGCTGGAGCTCCCTGGTGCGGACAAAAATGCCACTTTCGATGAGAATCTGATGCGTGTGCTACGATGGCTGCGTGAGTCCCCTCTCTCTGCACAATATCGGGCCGTCGTGGAACAATAGCCTCTACCATCCCGTTCGTGACGGCATTGGCTGACAGGTATCTGTAGGTCACACGCAGAAGCGCTGGCTTTTGATCTATGACAACGCCGAACGCGCACAGCTGCTCAAGGGTTATTGGCCGAATGGAGGACGCGGTGCTATGTTGCTTACATCCCGATCGTACTACAATTTCTTTGGAGATGATCAACGTCACGGCGAGACTGTCCAGCTCTTCAGCGATATTGAAAGAAGAAATCTCTTCCTTGCGTGTCTCGGGGAAGCCTGGCAGTCAAACCACCTCAACAGTGAAGACATGATGGTGGAAATTGAGGAGGCAGCCATCTCTGCGCTGTTGAAGAAGACTGGTGGTCTCCCCATCGCTATCCGTCACGCGGCCACGCTGATTCTTGACCCCGAAATCAATCCCACGAGGACAGCTCGAGCCCTGATGGAAATGTTCAATGATAGCTACCAGCGGCTTCCGCGACGACAAATCTCCGAGCGTGACCCTCTCATCCGGGCCTTGGACACTATCTGGAATATCTCGTTCAAGAATCTTACCGAACCTGCTAAGAATATCCTGTCGGGATTGTCGCTTCTGGCGCCTGATAGAATCCTGATCGACCTGTTCCTGCCCAGCAACCAGAACATGCTCACTAGCAAACTCGAGTTCTGTCGGACAGCCTCCCACAATACCAATGTGGTCAAGACCGGTGGCGGCACCTCTCTGCAGACCGTCATCAATCCGTCATCCAGACTCATCGAGGCCATCAACGAGTTGTTCGCCAAAAATTTGATCAAGAAGACCGGTCGTGACATGGCTATACATCGTACGGTACAGGAAGCTGTCAGCTATCAAGGCAAGGACGAGTTGATTGACTTTTTCGATGCTATGGTCCTGTTGCTGTTCGATGCTTTCCCTAAACAATCTCAGGGCCGACCCTTGACTGAGTACTGGGAGAACTGTCAATTGTGGATTCAGCACGTTGTCACACTGGCCCTCAAATATAGGTCCTACACCAGCAACCGACAGGAAGATGATATTCCCCTAAAAGGGATGGCATCTGCTGATATCCTCGTCAAACTCCTCGGCAATGCTGCCTGGTATGTATAAGGTGGTATCATGGTAGGCAGTTGCTAACACATAGCGTGCATCAGGTATCTCTTCGAAATTGCCGACTACGAAGAAGCGCTGAACCTTGTGGATATCGCACGCTCCGCCGCCCAGGACAAAGAGAGCCTAGATTACGCCCACCTCCTTAATACCGCCGGCGTAACGTACTACGAGCTCAACAAGCTCCGCAGCGCCAGAGGAGTGATAGAACAATGCTACTTGATCCGGTCCCGTCTCTTACCAGGCGACCACGCCGAAATAGCAACCATCCTCTCCAACCTCGGCAACCTAGAGACCGCCGAAGGCAACCTGGAAGCGGCCCTCGAGTGGCTAGAGAGAGCTGTCGTGATCAGGGAGTCTATCGGCGACGAGGCCGCATCGCTGCTTGCGCTCAACTATCTGCAGATCGGCCGTGTTTATTTCTTGCAAGAGCAGTACCCGCAGGCATACAGCATGTATCAGAAGTGCGAAGGCGTACTGAACAAGGAGAAAGGCCGCAACCGGCTTTTTACTGCCAACTTGCATTACGCATATGGCAATCTGGAGTTTGTGCAAGGCCAATACATGCAAGCAGCACGCTCCTACGAGCAGACCAGACAGATCTCGAAGGACTTTAACCCGATGCACCCTCTCACAGCGGCAGCATGCTACAAGTTGGCATGCACCGAGTTCGAACAAGACAACCACAAGAAGGCACTTAATTACCTTTCTAAAGCGTTGGACATTGCTGAACTGAGAGGTACCAGTGAGTTCGACGGCATGGACGGGACTGTTGTGCGGATCCTCTTCAAGCAGGCAGAGGTGATACTGGACGATCCGTTGGGTGATCGCAATGAGGGCACGCAGTTGATGAACGACATGCTGTTCAGGCAAAAAGATGTGGCCGAGAAGCTTGAGGTCGATCTGAGAGGCTTTGACCTTCTGGAAGATCGAGAGAAGGGATTTGATTTACTGGTCCCCGGATATTTCAGATAAGGTGGTGGGTGCATGGACAGGGAAATGCGTGGAGCCGGTGAGCTTCGACAGTCTCCTCTTCTTCATTCAGCGGATGCGTTTTAGCCCGGTTACTACTTCGAGCGAAGGCGTTGGAAATGACTGACTGGCTTTGGTGATTTTGGGATTGATAAATTCCATGATATTATCTTACGAACATTTGATGGGGCTGTGGTTCTGTTCTTCTGGAAATGAGTCAACGGGATACTTGAAGAGCCTGGGAGTCCGTTGTGTTCTGCTTGTGTGACACCAGGCTTGCTCTTGGGGTTTGGGATATTGGTATTTCGACGATTCTAACGATTCTGAAGAGTTCGTGGCAGACGTGGCTTCGTCACAAGTCTGGTATAGTTGAGAAGCGGAATGTACACGAGACGGACGCCACCGATTCATAATTACTTGCTACCTCAGTTTAGGACATCTAGGTTCAGACTATAGACAATGCATCGACCTATGCGTCATGCATCGGCTTGCTTTGGATCTGCCTCTGCCAACACAGAAAGCAATGTACTGGATACGGAGTAATTGGACGTCGTGGTGGTAAGCTTTGATGCCCGCCGTGCTGAAGTGGTTAGTGTATGTTACCCTAGCCCACGAAAGAAATCCGCCACTGAGCCACCGAGTCATTGCTAAGTGAGCCACACCTCACTGTCACGTCGTCGCCTCTTTCCTCATCCACTACTTCTGGGAAGTCTTCTGTACTCGACATCACGAGACCAAGGTTTCTTCAACAACCTCCACTGAGCAATACAGCAACGCACGCACGCACGCACGCATCCATCAGCCATGTCCTGTAGAAGAAAAGACCGCGCCAACCTCATCGGCTGTAACATTGGCGATGTCGCGCTCAGAGGCTGCTCTCAAGCCTGCTGCCCCTACCCTGATGAGCAGGTACGTATTATTATGTATGCGTATGCGCGTGCGAACGGAGGATGAAGGAACAAGAAAGAAAGAAACCCTCCCTCCAGCCGCGCCGCCCGTACTGTCCTTTTTGTTTTATACGTTCACGACACAAGATCCCCCGTTAATCCATGCGTTGGGGTACTTTGCGCAGAAGTTCGAACGCACCCACCCCCACCTCCTGAAAGGCGAGTTCATTACCAGCGGGAGCTTGCCGCAACATTCGGGCTCCGACCAAGACTCAGGGGCGGCCATGGCCATGCCCCCGGGTCGCACGAATCTGCGCTTCCGATCCTGCGAGACCCCCCACCGGCCCAAATTCGTCTGTCTCTCGCGCTCGTGCCGGCGGCTGTTCAAGCCGTTCTTCGACCCCCTCCGGTTCGACTACCGCGTGGATCGGAACGAATGGTCGGTCCGGCCACGGTGGGATGCCTGCCCCGAACTGAGGGCCGCGGCGCGGCTCAACGCGTCGAATCTCCCGCCAGCCACGCGACGGCGGATGCACGAACTCAGGCAACGATTTGAGGACCTCAAGTATCAGCGCCAGGCACACCAGCAGGAGCACGAGCACGAGCACGAGCACGAGCCTAGCCTGGGTGCCCAGGCCTTAAGCGAAGAAGATCTCGCATGGTTGACAAAGTACGATCCCGAGGCTTGGTGGACGCGCCTTGTTGGCGTCGGCCACGACCATGCTAAGCGGTGTCCGTCCTGTGGCGGGCCCGGCGTGCGCGTGGGTTCCAACTTCCGCGTCCCCGGCCGGAAGGACGAGAAGGGGTGGAAGGAACTGGAGCGCATGGTGAGTCAGGGCGTGGATATGCTGGCTGAATTTGAGTTCTGCCCGACGGTGGAAATGTGGGAGGAGATGGCGACGGAGGCGGGCAGGATAAAAAGGGGTGGAAGGGTATGAAAGTTGACACAGGGCTGGGCCCTCAGAGGACGGAAAGCGAAGATATCAAGGATAAGACATAGCTGGAGCTAGTAGGACGGGAAGAGAATCGAAGACGGACAGAGTCAAAAGTTGTGGCATCAGGTGTCGAGCAGAGGCAGCAGGAAGATGGTGGGAGACGAATAGTGAGCTTTTGGCACATTACACTACCACTGTACCTACTCGTAGAGCGGTTTGCTCTTTGCTGATAGAAGCTGCCCGGAATGGCCAGGCCAGCAGGAGCGTGTGGATGAATGAATGCTTTACGCACGTTCATTGCGGTCCTCACACTAGTCTAACTAGTGTACACTGATGGCCAGCCCTTCCGCAGAGCCACGTGGCTGTCTATCCTGAAGAGACATACTTCCAAGAACAGGCAAATGAGGACATTGAACTCCTTCAATGTTCGTGGCCGACCAGCTCGCCTGCTCTATCAATTCTCCTGAATGATCAAGAGGCCCCAGAAGTGCTCCGTTGTGTTCGCCTGTTGTTGTGCAACGCATCTCAGCCTTTCGAATTCCACGCCGGCCCAATGGTCCAAGGACGTCCAACCACCTCTCCGCATTCAGAGACGCGATCACGCTTCAGCTGTGGGATCCGTTACGTCTGCATCACTCTCCCTAGATGCTGTGCCGACAGGATAGAACGACCCTCCCCAACAGAATCGGAAACTTTTGCAAATAGGGTCGTGGCCAACGTCGTTGTCCTCCCCGACAACGCCAGATCGTGGGATAGCGACGTCGACTTGGAGATGCGTGTCGACGAACTGCACGAAGAAAACGTACTCGTAGATCAAGTAGGTGTTCCCCTCATGTTTCCTCCGGGGGATGGAGGCAAGCTCCCCCTCAGATAGAGAGAGTCTCAGCGGGATCACTTCGTAAGTTCCGTCGCCGACCTGGGGAGAAGGACCATCCAGAGTCTTCATACAGCAGAGCTCCTCCACCACATCCCATCCCCTTTCCCCGTTGGAGAGTCTGACCTTCTCCTTGACGCACAGGAGTCGCTTGGCATCCATCGGGATCTCGTGTTTGTGGTTGAGAACTTGCCTGTCGTTGGTGATGAATCGGGGCACCCGAGCAGAGGCTGCACCCTCAAAAACATTGGCTTCAAGTGTGCCTTTTTCGAAAGCCCAGGTGAAGAGACGACAATGAAGCATTCTTCCTTGCTCCAAACCTTCATCAGCTAGGAGTAGCACAGCACCATGTGCAACACACGTTGAAGCCTCAAACGTTTCAGGGAGCAGAGGAATCTCATCAGATTGAGGGCCCACAACAAACTCCACTGGAATTGAATATGTGCCACCAACCCCACGGATCCAATCCTCGAGCTCCTTGAGTATCACCTCCTGGACATAGCTGTTGGTAGTGGGGCCTCCACACACGGTGATCTGATCAAGAGGGGGACTGAGCTTGCCCTTTTGGGGGTCGTTCTCGGCAAGCACGTCAAGCGTCTCCGTCAGCATTGCGGCGAGTGGACACGCCAATGTCCCATGGATCTTTTCCAAGTCTGGTGAAGACAAAAGGAATCCCTGATCTCCACGCATTCTCGCTGACTTATTGAGATCGTCGAGTACAAGCCCCTTGAAGGGCAAGAATCGTGCCTTGGTGTTGGATGGACGCTTCTTGGCTGTCTCGAATGATTGATTAAGTTCATTTTCGAGCATTAGCGCAGTGAAGTTTTCGAGACGAGGAAAGGTTTGAGCTCCAACCCTATCCTTTTGTTTTGCCTCCAAATACCGTGCTGCGCCGTTGCGTCTGGTCTTGATATCTTTCAAGGTCTGCTTGAGATGTGGGATACCCTTGATGACGAGTTTGGCTGCCGCTGAGTTCACTTCAGAGCCACCAATCCATTTGGTCGCTGGACTGGCCAGTTCTTCCATCTGGAAAGGGGAGACACTGTTGCATTTCCCGGTGTGAATATCTGCAGATCCTCCGCCCGCGTCCACGGTCATATGACGCTTGCCCTCCACGTCGACGCCAGTAAGGCTCTGACGGGTCAGGACGTAGGCCGCTGCAGCTGCCGGTTCTGAGATGAGTGGAATTGGGGTAGGAATTCCGGCACTGATCGCAGCCGCCATAACGAGAGACCTACCAAATCGCGTCAGCACGAACCACTAGTTTCAAGCATACATGACAACCGGTCGGGGAGAAATGGGGGCCACCTTACCATTCGCAGTTCGCCGGAACAGTCAGCCCGATACGGATATGCTTCTTGTTACCCTCCAAGTACTCTACCATGTCGCGAAAGGAGGCCAGTTCAGGCAGGTTTAGGTCGGCACGTTGGGTCGAGATGTATTTGAGGCTTTGTTGGACGGCATACTGCAGGAAGGCGGCGTAGTGGGCGACGGGCTTGATCTTAGGCTCATGGAACCCATGTGGACCTTCTGCCATGCACTCCTTCCCGACGGCATTCAAACCTGGATTCAGAGCCAATGATTGCATGTGGTCTGTCAGGTCAGCCAGTTCCCGCTGGCTCTCTGCCTCTTGCTTCATGCGTCCATTGAGAAGCATCGGCTTGTAATGGCTGATGACTTCTTCGGGCCCTATCTCGCTGGTCGCAAGAGCGGCCTCCACCTGGTGTCCAAATATTGGTACGAGCCCTCCGTTAGAGTCCATCGTGTATGCGATCTGCGTAGGAACAGAAAGTTTGCTTCGTGGACCCCATTTAACTGGTTGGAGAGAACTTAGTGATGGTCGCTGAAGGATGTTGTCGATGACTCTGACCACGGCAAAAGATGCTTTGAGGCACGTTGTACCATGATCTATACCTAGGTAAAGGCCGAGCTTGCCATGGGTTGGAGGATTGGAAGATGCTGGCTCCTCTGCGTATTGTTCGAGAGTCTCATCGTCGGAATCTTCCTTGTCGGCTCGAGCTCTCTTATTCTCGCGTTGCTGCACTGTGGATTCGCGTTTCCGCTTTGACGATGCTGCTCCAGGATCGGTAGACCGGGCCGCCCCTGCGACTCTGACTGTAGGACTCATTCTCGCGCGGTCCCAGTCCTAGTAAGGTTGGACGGGCGCTCTCTTGGCGGAAGGGGGTGTTGATATGTTCAACTTGGTTTTGGTGGCACGGCGGTATGATGGTGGCAGAGTTTCTGTAGCCAGAATGCCTTGGAGGCGTGACAGCGAAGAGTAAGAAGAGGAAATTGCGAAGCAGTGCCATGGTGAAGGCAGTTGGACTTTCAGCGCAGCAAACACCTGCATTGTGTGAAGACAGCGCAATCATCGTGATGGATGAGAATGATTTTTGCCAAACCTCATGATTCAAGGAGGTCCAGACCCTCCACAGCTGCTTCCTCTTTGTTCTCCGTGGTGGTGACGCAAACGGACAACAGTCTTTGTCTGCCTGCTCTCCAAGCAAACAATCCGCATTCCGGTCCAATATTTGGTGCTTCCGCATTCAGGTAAACAATCATCTCATGTTATATATGACCTCTCTGTGCTCTCCACGGTGTCGACCTTGCGTAGCCCGCCTGTCCGCCTTGACGCCGTCACGCTTGCCATCTGTTGCTCAGTCACTCCTATTCCCTCCTACCAACGCCCTCTTCCCTCATGGCGAGAAAGCGCGCCATGACCAAAAAGGCCACCACCACAGTCGGAAAGCCGAAATGGACGCCTCAGCAGATGGAGGTGCTCTGCAACGCGCTGGATGACGTTGCCAGAGTGAAGTCCAACACCGTGGATCGAACTGCTGAGTACGTCGAAATTCGTCTGGCTGCGCACCTCGAGCCTGGCGATTCAGGACCAGCCAAGTCCGAAATAGTGTACAAGCTCAGAGAAGTGGCGCAGCAGGTTGGCACCACGGCTGGCCGACTCGTCAAGGAGTGGGTGCAGCACAAGGACGCCGTCAAAAAGACGTTCCCGCCTGCGACTCCACGTCCAGAGCCGAGGTCAAGTCGCTCTCCTACTCAACCTGTCGACGGCTCAGCGCCTCGATCAGACGATCACACCGGCCATGACAACGGCACCGCCACCACAAGAACTGCGGATGAAGACCAAAGCCATGCTCGTACTCAACTCGACCGACCACAGCCTCGCGTCAGGCCTGTCAATACACCCCTCAACGCGAGCGATTATGAGTTCCTCCAACAGGAACTGCTGGATGTTTGGCAATATTCGGGACGCAACCTGCCGGTTACAGATCCCTGCGACCCTTGTGAGTTGCAAGCGGCCTTCGATAAGATTCTACGGGACATCGAAACGGGCGTAGCAGCCTTTTGCAAAGCGCAACCCTTCACCCATCTGACCGCGAGCAAACTTACTAGTTCCTCCCTCAAGCTGGCTGGCATGATGGTTCTTGGCCCCAAAGAACGCAGTGCCATAGAACCACAACTGAGAACTCTTTTTGGAGACCCTTTCCTGACAAAAGAGACTGTGCTTCGCGCATTCGCCGCGGCAGCCATCACGTATTGGGTATTCAATGCGCCCTTTGGAGCTCTGGCGACCAGCCGTCCAGACGGTATGCAGTCTTCGCTGAACGGTAGCTTCCGGGAAGTTTGCAAGAAACGTAAGGCATTCCGTTCTTGCCCATGTTTTACCACGACTAATCAATTCAGGATTGCCACAGGTGGTTGAGGCCCTGGAAGTCGAAGACGACCTGGCATATCTACACGCAGTCGTCCAACCTGCTCTCCCTGGCCTGGCGAGACAATACCAGAGTGACCTTTTCGACGTTTTCTTCAGTCTACGCGCAGCTCCCGCTCTTCCAGGACCCTGCCAGCCCTCGGGTCTGGAACAGACCACTGTCGAAGGAGGCTGGCTAGCAGTCCGAACCGGGGATCAGCTTGAATTTCAGAACGCTATAGAGGGAGCCTTCTTGAATGCCCTACGCCTCCGGCTGAAAATGGTCGCGAACGGTCCCAGACAACACTACTATGTTCAATATTTTGAGTCGGGATTTGAGTACGACAAAGAGCGAATGAAAGTCAGTAGCCTTGAAAAAATCCGCCCAAATCTCCTGGAGAGTGCTACGGTACTGGTATCCCTCTGCCCCTCCATCGAGAGAGTTGAAACAACGCCGTGGACCACGAACATCTACCACCCGCTTCAAGCCCTCGTCATGTTGGAGGGCTTTGAGATTGACCGTCACCTCTCAGGATATCCGGCTGACCCCCGCCCTGATTGAGGGTAGAGCTGTGGATGCTACTGTTCTTGGCAGCTGCAGGAAACGCGAGAAAGTGATCTTCGTCAGTTCATCCGCATCTCGCAGACTACTCCTGGGTTTATTTCGTTCCTCCGACCATCTGACACTATCATGCAACCTTACCCACTCCCACCAGCTCAAGCCATATTGTCTACAGTTCTACCAGCATAGAAAAAGGGAGAGCAATCGAGTGGGTCTTGCTCATGATAGACTTGGCCGCAACATAATCAGCAGTCTCCCCCTCTATTTTACGACAAGCAAGAGCTTTTTTTCAATTACGGTTCGGGTACACCAACGGCAAGGCGAAATTTGGAGGTTACGATAGCTATCATGAGCCATCTGCCGGCTACACAACGTCTTATTCAAATATCGCTTTAATACATGAATTGGTATCCGTAGTTCTGCCAAAGCACGTGCATTGTCAATTCTTGTCAGCACACAGCCGGCCCAGTCGGCCTGTTGATCGCTCTCTGCCTTGGCCGTGGGCGGGCATCCTCACCTTACAGCCTGCCATGGGAGGGAGGGAGGGTGACGACGACGACGACGACGACGACGACCAGTTCCACTTCCAGTTGCCGGATGCCGGTACAGTATCTGTCTGTACTCCGTAGTCGACATTGCAATGCCACGATTGTAGCTGGTCCCTACCTGGTGCGTGATACTTCAGCAGGTATGGCCATGTCCGCGAAAACAATCTTCTTTATAATCCCCAAATGCCCTCCCTCTCTCCCTCCCTCCCATTGGTGCACGATGGGATAACTTTTTTGGCGGCCACCGTTCTCGTTCTTGGGGTGACAGAGGTACAGGCACTTGGCTAGCGAATACAGTCATGCTATCTGTGGTCAGGTCGAGGTGGGGCTCACACCAGCAGTTGACGATCATGTTTCGCTTGTTATAACAGAAGCACCTCGCGCGGTGGGAGATCTACGAGTAGATGAGAGCTAGCACTGAGGTGATTTGATGCGGGAAAACGGCGATATTTTGTTTCAAGCTCCTGCCACGAGTTACGAGGATGATAGATTGAAATCTTGACAAATTAGTCCGGCGAGCCATCGACATCCCGTTATAGCACACACCCCTCCCTCCTCCCGGACACGTACACAGAAGTTCTTTGATCTCACAATGGTGTCTTGGAGCTGATAGAGGTGGTATCCTGCCGCCGACATCGAGATCTGGGAATTGATTTTGAATATTCTTTCTGGAATTGTGATCGAAGCTGTCCGATCAGTAATCTAACTACTAGCTAGCTAGGTATGCATCGCGGCACAAACCCAATACAACATACGCGAAGCAGATTCCAGGTGATATGCATCTCGCTGGAGATGGTGGGTTGTTTCAACCTCGACAAGGAGCACGCAATGTGTTCGGCCCTGTTTCGTCTGTCGTCTCGTCTCGTCTCGTCCGATGCAAAATGGCGGCGTCCCTCACCAGGGCCACCCCAACATACCGCGTGATATTCCCCGTATCCTTAAACATATCAACTGTTCATCAAATCTTCCAGGTCAATCATGCAAAATGTCACGTCAATGGATACCACGTTGACCACTTCTTGTCCCCAACGTCGTCCAGGCACTTCGCCGGAGGCAGTAATACGCGACTCTTATGGTCTCCGTCCCATCTGCCCTCTAACCTCATCGACCTTCGCCCTTAGCTCCCAGTCAAGTCCTTCAAAGTATCGCTCGGCCAATCCCTTCTCCTTTCCGTCCCAAGCGTTCCGCTTCTCATCCATCTTCCTGAATGGACTGGTGTACACGCTCGCCATCCCCTGGTGCTTCTGGATATAGTATGCTGAGACTTTCCCCCAGAACCCGCCTCGAGCCTGCCAAACGGCGAATTGTGTGGGAATGGGTCGGTCGTTGTCCAGCAGGCCTGAAGGGGCAAGGGGCCTTTTTTCGAGGGATTGGAGAAGCAGAGGGGAAGGCGTCGCCATGGGAGGAGGGCTAGGAAGGAGCTGTGGTGGGGGAATTAGTTGGGGGATGACTTGCGTGGACTTGGCCTGTTGTGAATTCGACCCGGTGGAGTTTTGGGGGTTCAAAGGGTCGAAGATGGAGCGCTTGGCGACATAATTGCTGATCTGCATTTGCATCGAGTTCAAGTTGGCGGCTGGGAAGGGAGCCATGTCATGGGCCATATCCAGATCCATCATGTCCATAGAATGCGTTCTTCTGAGGCCCATGTTAGTCGATGCGGTCATGGTAGAGCTCAGCCCTAGCACGGTGGAAAAGCTGTTCCTCGCAGAGCGGCGACCAGCGCTGGATCCGGAAGGACTGATTTGTGTCGCATTGGGATTGATAAACTGCGGCGGATTCTGCGGATCCAGGGGCTGCATGGCTGGACTTGTGGCAGATGAACCCGAATGCATATTGAACGACTGCTGGTGCTGCATAGCGGGACTGGATAGCATATATGAACTGCCAGGTCTGCTACCGGGCGGCGAGTTTTGGTGCGCTTCCTTTTGGGCTTTGATTTGATCCGGGCTCTTGAAAGGGTATGCGGGATTGGATATGCGCCGCTGACGTTCGACTTCTGCTGAAGGAGGAGGGGGAGGTGGCTGACTCGCGGCTGCTCGGATCGAGTCGAGTCGAGGTTGTTGATACGGAGTGCTTGGCCCAGAGGCGGGCTGCGGCATCGGATTGGTGTGCCCTTGATAAGGGAATTGAAGGTGGGATTGCTGGACATACGACGGGAAGGGAGAAGCTGCCGGCGATTGAGGCTGACCGTATTGAGGAAGCACGGAGTCGAGTCCCGTGTTTTGAGGGTAGCCAGTGCTCGGACCGCGGTTGGCAGCGGCAGGGTCCATCCAATCATTGCTGTACTGGTACTGTTGTGTTCGTATGTTGGAGGTCATCATTGAAGGTCCGTACCGTCCGCCGTTGTCCAGGGAGTCGAAGCTCGGGAAAGGCTCATACTGCTTGAGTGGTGGTAGTGACGGATCATTGGACCATTCCTTCATGTGCTTGGCATGTTGAGATGCGGTTTGTTGGAATTGTCTTTGCCGCTGAACAGCGTCGTGGTCGACGCCGATGCTCGTATGACCCATGGAACTGGGCCTATGCTCGGCAGAGACAAGTTGTTGAGCCTTGGCCTGCTGTCGTTGCAATATGCGAGCTTGTTCATTGATCCGAGCCTCTTGAGCAGTGGTGATGTCCTTATACTGCGCTGGCTTCATCTGAATTGGCTTGACCTGGGGATTACCTGTAAGATTATGGGTTGTCCCGCTAAAAGTTCCTGGCAGAGTGGGATATCTCGGAGCCTGGTGGACTTGCTTCTGACTGCTTTGCCGTGCGGCTGCTGTTGCAGCGTTCTTCGCAGCCACAGTCGCCAAAGGATAAGATGCGGAGAGGGATTGGCGCTTGGGCTGCGGTGGCGGTGCCATGATCGGCTTCGGAGGCATGACGAGGTCGAGGAAGTTCGAAGCAGGGTCATGAATAGGCTTGTCGGGGTCTGCTGTGTAGTACGCCTTCGTATCTGTCGACTTGTCGCTAAGATAGAGCCACAACTGCTTTTCCTTTGCGAGATTGACAGGCTTCTGAGCTGTGTTGAGAGGAGGTGCAGCAGAAACAAATTCTTCCCATTCGGTTCTTGGCGTCTCAGTGAATAAATCGCCCGGACTAGGCTTCTTCTCGGTCGATTCGGGTAGAGAAGCAGTTTTGCCTTGAAGATCCTCGGGAAGGTCGAGGGCATTCGCAGACGGCCTCTGAAGACAGGATGTTGCGCTGTCAACAAACAATATTGCAGTAGGCTCTACTTCCTTGACTTGTTTCAGATCTGGCAAGACTTTCACCAAGACGGAATCCTGTCCCGGATCGTAACTGGCGATAACGAGACCAGCTTCAATGTCGTCGGAGTTGGTCGCCTGGTATTGAATAAGCTCGCCTTCTTTGAGACCGAACAGGAATTGTCGGAACTCGGCATTCTTCCAACAGCTGTTGGCGTGGTTGCAAGCAGACATTTCACTAGTGATCCTCGTTCGTTTAACCGTACGATGAAGACGACATCGCCAATCAAAGCCGATATCGCGGTACTCAACGCCTTCGTGCCAAACAGCGATAGGCCCTTTGTCGACCTGGACGCCGGCTTGCATAGCACAGGTGGCGTGGTAAGCTTTGGTGCATTTGGCAGAGGAGCATTGGAAGCATGAGCCTTTCTTCTGCCGACACTCGTGGCACTTGAGCTCCAAACGGTCTTTGATGATGTTCTCGACGTTGTAGACCATCTCTTTCCCGTCCTTGGTGGCGATGTAAGTCTCGGGTGTATACATGGCACAAGTCCTGTGCGCTCGCTGGCCGTGCGATGTTGGCAGAAGCTCTTCCCAGGAGAAGTCGTTCGGACAGAGACAACAAGGCTGGTTCTTGCTGATCTTCCGGATCTTGATCTTCTTCAACTTCTTGTTCGGTCCAAGGTCTTTCTGGCCTCGTTTCCTCTTCATACCTATCTTGATCTTGATCTTGTCACTTGGAGGTGTTGGGAGGTCGGTCGGCTCGTCATCATCTTCATCATCAGTGACCTCGACTTCCTCGAACTCAGGTGAAGGTTCGCCGTTCATCTTACGTATGAACCAATCGACATCGATAAAGACACTGTCGGCCTCGCACTGGCATTTGCGAGCCGTCTTGCCATATTGCAACCAATTGTCGATGGCAAAATTAACAGACTCGGCACAATTGTAGCCCAGATTGTAACCGGAGTGATAACCGATAGGGAATGTGATGACGAACTGACCCTCTCTGTGAACGACTCTGTTGACGTTGACCCCAAACTTGGACTTCAGGATTGATGGCGAGACGAGGTAAGTCTTGTGTCGCAAGAACTGGTCACAAGCTTTGGCGTCCGACGACCATATGGATTTCATGGCCGCCTCGAACTTCGGAGCGTCCTTCTGAGAAATGCTGTACCACTGCTTGGGAGCGCCGAAGTGAATATAGTTGATGCTGTAGAGATCCACGTCTTCCAAGTGCCAGGCAAAGGTAGCGCGCCACATTCCAAGGTATAGATATGCTGTATTGACACCGGGAATAGGTGCTCCAAGCAGGTCAAGCAGGTTGGGCAGCTTCGCAACGTTCCACTCTTGGGTGTCGTTGTCGAACAAAGAGCCTGGCATATCGGCGGCGTACATGGGATTACTAAAATTCAAGCTTTTCCAGTACTTGTCTTCAAGCTCTTCGCAGCGCTCGGCCGTCCATTGGTCGTTGTCGTAGACCCGATAGTCGAAGTCTTGGAAAGCCTCCTCATCAATCTCGTCGTTGGCCACCTGAGCATTCCGTAGTCGTCGAGCCGCCACGGTCGTTTCCGATCCTTTGGCATTTCCGGAGGTTTCTTTCTTCGCAGCAGGATTCTTTGGCGGTCGGCCTCTTGATTTGCCAGACCCAGGCGGGCGCCCTCTGGGTCTCTTTGCCGGAGTGGGGGTTGCAGCGGCATTCGAAGTGGTCTCGTCATCCTTATCTTCGTTATCAAGAGCGGCTGGCTTAACTTCCGGGCTGGTAGGGGTCGGAGGCGCAAGCAGCGTAGAGTCCTGGTCGTTTGGTTCTTCCTTGACCGTGACCGTCGGTGCCCGGCTACCCCTTCGTTGAGAAGCCTCGGGAGTGGCCGAAGCCTCCTTCTTCTTGTTCCGTGCGATTCCTCGGCCGAGTAACTTGTCGGCATTCAGACGTTTCTCTCCACGCTTGGCTGGTGGTTGATTCTCGGTCTGCTCGCAGAGCGCCTTCCATTGCGGCAGATTGTAGGAGCGCATCTTCTCCATGTTCCGTTGGGTGTAGATGCCCTGCGCACCATGAAATTCTTGGGTAATGGGGTTTTTAATCTTGATGGTTCGGACCATTTCGTCCAAGGCCTTGCGGGCGCGTTTCCTGCAGCCGAGTCAGTCGGTGCCACGTGAACAAAGATATCAACCCCGGGACAATGAGCGAGATCGAGGACGGCCGTGACATACCATTCCTCGGGTGGATCAATCAAGACAATGCCTGACTGCATGCCGTAGGGGTCCACGCCCTTGACGTATTTCTGAAAGTCTCTGAACTGTTCCATTGTCTGTTATCGGGCCTGTTAGCACTTGCACCGCATGGCCCGAGTTTTATCACGTCGAGGTCGACGGGGGAACGAGGGTATGGCACCTACTGGAGTGAAGATCGGGACGCCATTCTCGTAGCGATCGGGCTTGACCTCGGAATATTGCTCGGCTTCTGCGCCTGCGCGTGCAGCCTCTTCAAATCTCATCCTGTTCTCTTCATCTTCTATGTCGTCGCCGAGATCGGAGAGGGAGGAACTCGAGGCTGCGTCATCGTCCTTGTGACTCCCCTCGTCGGTAGTGGGAGGAGTGTGGACTTGAGGCGGAGGAAGAGAGTGAGACATGGCTTCGTGCCTCTCCAGTGGAGCGGCACCAGGCACATCGAGGTCGGGGAGGGAGGGCGGAGGGGGGATGGTGACGGCGGCCATGGTTGGGAAGGAGCGCGGAAAAGGCTGATGTCCGAAGGACGTGGGTGGCGATAGGCGGACGGGGATCGCCAAAGCACATAGAAAGAGCTGCGAACGAGACCGTCGCCGGCTCTGACCACGGGCTTTGACGAGACGGTAGGCGCGATGGTCGCAGTTGTCACTGTGCCGGTCAGGTTCGGCAGGGACTTGCTGTGCTGTGCAATGGTGAGTTGATGTTCGAGGCTAGCGCAGCCAATTCCCGCCTAGCAGGATGAAGTATCTTCGCTCCACCTGCCAATCACAACCATCAGACCACCAACGGTCTACAGTCTACGCGCACAGCCCAGAGCCTGAATTAGCCGGCACGCATTCCACATGCTCGAGCTCATGATGCCTAAGATTGCTACATTGCCAAACAAGAGAAATCGTGTACAAGGGCAGCTGGACATCCTCCGCCATGCGTGTCAACAGTGCCGCCCAGTGCCGCCTCAGCGCCCCCGCAACATGATTGGTCCGCTCCAATCCAGGCACAGCAGCAACCCGACCGGCTGTAGGCGGCGCTCAGATGCAGATCATCGTGCCGGGCGCATCAAACCCCTTCCTCTGCGCACTTTGCCATCTGCACACCTTAATCATCGTCCCGAACATATCCCCATTTGCTACTCGTACCCAATGCCATCCAACCAGGCAAGTGCCATGATCGCCAGTTCGTGCTAAGGCTTCTTCTTCCGTCATTTCTGCAAATTCACCGAGAGACGTGCTAATACTCTGACAAAGCAAGCTTCTTTCCCACGGTCTTCTTGCGCTGCACTATTTGCTCTGCAGGTTGCGGCTTGTCTTTCTTCAGTGCTTGCAATAGCATGCCAGCATCAAAGAAGCCATCTAGAAATCCGTGTCAGTTTGATTCAGAGATGCCCGAAAAAAAAGTGAGACTTACATCCACCCAAGCCATCTTCAACGTCAGCCGTGTCCATGCTTGCAGGAGTTTGGGCGCCATCGATTTTGGAGGCCTCGGTCTTGATGACACGACCTCGCGATTTAATTCTGCCATCTTTGCTGGCTTTCTCTTCTGCCTCTCTGGCTCTCGTAATCTTTGCTGCTGCAAGATCTTTCGTTCTGGTAGCTTTGAGGAGTCGTCGGATCTCGTTCAAGTACCCCTCCAGACTGTCCACAAAGCGCTTGGTCTGTCGATGTTTGCTGCTGGCGCATACTGAAATACAATCGTCCTTGATGATGTACCCAATGCCGAAGCCATCACCAGAGGTCGGACCAAAGCCAAAATGCCGAAGTGCCGGGTTGCCGCAGTTGGAGGTGCTGATGATGGTGTTGTTAATCTTGTCCCAACCTGAGTCGCTGAAGAGAGCTGGCATTTGGTGCAAGGGAGGACCGGGTGACCGACTGGTCTCTGTCCCGGCCCGCGAACGACTGACAGGCGAGAATGATTCTTCCAGCCGCTTGGGACTTCCGAGATCACTGGCATCGGTGGGACTGGAGTAGCCGTTCGAGCTGAAGCCGGCGTTACTGGCCAACTCCGCCCCCTCGTCGTTGACTTTCCGCTGCCAGACGCAATACAGCGCGTACAAGTGTCGGTCGTGCCCTTGAGCTTTGCTCGACTCTTTGGTGATGGCCGTGTGCTTCTGCGTCGCGGTCTTGAGTGCATCAACCTTCTTCTGAGGGGGGTTTTCCGCCCAGAACGTCTTGACAAACTCAACGGCTTCTGGCGTCACCGTCCTAATGGCTTCCGTCCGTCCGTGGAAGTACATTTTGGTCATGGCAGGCTCGTATGTGTTCTCTACCCGGCCGTAGAGTCCATAATACGCTGCTTGGAAGGCCATCTGGACAAAAGCATCTGGCGAGTAGCCCATCGAGGTGATGAAGTTCTTGCCGTAGCCGGCAAAATCCAGCGTTTGAAATTCGTTTTGGTGGATCAGATCAGCCAGCCTAGTTTCTGCAAACCGTAGGGCAATCTGTAGTTCAGGAATCATGTCCCATTCCAGCTTGTGTGGAGTGGTGCTCACATCACCGAAGCTGTCAGGATCTCGCTTCGACGGGTCAGGGCTTTGACTTGTCCACAATGTTGGTGCTTGGCCGTTGATAGACTTGGCAAACCTCAAGATTGTATCGGTGTAGACATCGCTCGCGAATCGGAGAACAGTGTGGCCATCGACACCTGTATGCTCGAAGTTGATGCCTGCACTGCCATTCTTGCAGACGATGATCTGAAGCTTGTCATACCACCTATTAGTGCAGGTGCCGACTTGAACACCGCGGACTACCTCGTTGGTACCACAAAGCATGTTGCCGCAAAGTTCAGAGACATCTGCAGGCTCTGTATAGTCCAGACACACTATGAATAGCGCAGAGTCGACGATGTTGAGACACTCGGAGTTGTCCGAACCTTCATCCTTGGTCAAAATGTCTCGCAAATGGGACCAGGTCTTTCGGTTCTCGGTGCTGAGCACCCCTATGGCACCCTTGGCGGCTTCGTGGATGGGTATCTCCTCGGCATCATCGACAATCACTTGGAGGTTAATAGCAAGATCTTTCTCCGTCATGATGAGGTCGTTGTTATCATCGAGCGCATCGAACCAATAGAATTGGCCGCGACACATAACAACGATATGCTTGGAGTCGGAGTCCTGGCCAATGATGCAACCATTCTCTGTCGGTACGCGAGCTGTCCCAAACAGTCGTGAGTACTGGTACATGTCGAGTGGTGTTCCTCTGAGGGTATCTGGTGGTAGCTCTTCTTTGCGGACGGCCCTGACAAAGCATAGAGCAGATATGACCAACGAAGCGGCTCGTGTGACTTGGTTGTTCCGCGCTGGTGTCGGATCATCCTCCAAGAGGAAAAACGGGTTCAGGTTCAAGACCACGGGGTTGTCATAGTTCAGATAAGAATCATACCAAAACTGCTCGATGTAGCTGGTTCGGCCTGTAGCATACTTCTTCAGTCGCTCCTGCAGATCCTTGCCTTCGTTCTCTAAGAAGTCTCTGGCGGCAGCTTTTGTGTCGTTATGCTCTTGAGGGGTCTGCAACGGCGCCAAGGTATCGAGGTATTTCTTCATGGTAGATTCCAACTCAGGGATAGGGAGTTTCGGGAGTTTGTCCTGCGCCGCGAACGTGATACCCTGCTTTGTCGACTCCCTCTTGGCGGAGACCGGCGACTTCTCCGCATGAGTAAAAGAGTCCGTGGTCTCCTTGGCCGCCTCCAGCGACTTCTGTTCTTCAGTGCCCGGCATATTGGCGCGGGTTCCGTTCTCGAGGGGCGGCTGGTTCAGCGTCGCGTCGAGCGATCTAGGACGAGCAAAATATCGGGTTCCTGTGTGCGTCGAGGGCATCGTCAATGTCTGAATCATGCGTATAGTGCGGCCACAAGAGTGGCAACGCTCAGAAGGCGAAGAGCTGTGCGATAAAAGTAGTGACAATCATGCAAATAGTAGAAGGGCATGAGGAAAGCGGTTTGGAAGACCGAGGGGCAAGGACTGCAAGTCTGCTCGCTAGCAACAGAAAATAGAAAAGAAACAGGGAAGGCGAAGCAGTTGCAGCGTCGGGATAAAATGTCATCTGGCGCAGGTCAGAGTTAAGAGGGGTGTTGATGAGCATCATCTTCGATGCACTGCTGTGCTACATCCGCGGCATGTGAAAGCCGCACGGGTATAGGTCGCATGACGGTTTGGCCGTCTGGACAAATCCACAACCGGGATGTATCGCAAGCAGTGCATTCTCATGTGGGCGGCTATTGACAAGCTGCGAAGCTGTATGCTGGTGGGAACGTTTCGGAGGAAAGGAAACAGATGGACGTACAGGAGGTAGACGTGCGCAGACGCCAGCCTGACTCGTCCAGAGTCTAACGCTCGCCGGCGTCGGGGGTTCTGAGTGGTCTGATGGAATGTCCCGCTCAAGGTGGGATCCTTGCGCCGTGACGATTTGGGCCAACCGAGGGGAGAAGAGGAGTTGACTCGAGATGAAGAGTCAACAGGCTCTGAATCAGCAGGTAGCACAGCTCTTGCTCGCTCAAAAATATCGATAAATGATGTATGCGAGGAGATTTGAACTTCGCGGCTTGCTCAATTGCTTTTGTGGTCGACTGATGCCAGCACCACTTGTGACCTCCACCAATTCAGCCCGAAACAGAACCTTGTGACGTAGCGTTCCAAGCCTGGGGGTCGACAACTTCAACTGGGGTTTTATATCGTCTTAACACCCTGTGTCTCCGGGAATTCTAGAACACCTCGATAGGGGCGGCATTCTCGTCCGGCTTGAGACGATGCCCGCCGTTCTTACCAGACTCGAGAATACCTGGCGGATGATCGGAGGCACATCAGCAGAGGACATCCATCATGACAAAATCAGAAACGCCTCTAAGCTTCGATAGGTAAGTGGGAGCTGACCTTCCATTTCTCCGCAGCCAAGCCTGGGGAATCCCTACGAAGGACCGAAGGAGAAAGGCTCCAGAAACACAGGCCTTCCGATAAGAACCGCGCAGTCGCCACTCTGAAGGCGGAAAGTTGGAGTTCTGCAAGCGTCAACGAATCTGAAGGTCTCACTACTGTTCCGACAATGTTTTGACCACGGCAATTTTTGAACATCCGAGATGCTGATGATACAATTATCCTATCCAAGTCTATGTGAACAGACTCGGGTTGCTTCAATCCAGGTCTCGCTCTTCATTCATCCTCGCCACACAAATGGTCTCCAAGCCAGCACAACCAGTGGTCAAGAATCAAGATCCAAAAAGCCATGAAGTTCACTTGGTCCAGATCAGCCCAGAAATGCAGCTAATCCGAGAGCGAAGCAACATGTCTGTAGAAAGAAAGAAAAAAGACCGGGCCACAACTGCATTTGGTTGCGACCTTGGCGGCAAGTCCAACTCACGCCTCCTCGCACATGCCTCTTTTCACACCATGCGCTGAAAGTTGGGTTTTCAAACTTGTCGTTGAATCGTGAGGTCATGGACAGGACTAGCACCACTTATAACGTGACAGTGGGCATGTTGCCTGGTTGAAGCACGTTTGCAGCATATTGGCCACCGAAGTTGCCTGCAAAGAATCCGTCAGCAAGCATCTCAAGGAGGGAGAGGGAGAATGAACATACCAGGAGGGCTGTAGTTACAGACGGTGAAGTAGGGGCTAACGTTGCCGCCTGTGTTGGCCAGTCCGTTAGGGCAGTACTGGGTTGCGCAACCCACACCTGTGGTCGACTTCCACACGATCTGAGAGTAGTGGCCCCATTTCTCGAAGTTGCTCATGTCAGGCTCAGAACCATAACCTGGGTAGAAGCCAATCTCGTCATTGTACATCTCGTTGGTGATCATCGCCGGGATATCTTCGGGAGGAGCACCTGCGCCAATGTTCTGGCCATAGCCACCGCCACCCGTGCTGGTGTCGTGTGCATAGACACAGCTGGCAGCTATCTGAGCGGCAATGGAGGCCATGTGGTCATCCCAGACAAGGTTCGGAACTGACGAATTCGAACGGTGGATGTTGTGGGAGTCCAGAATTCCTTGTTGGTAGTCCGAAGAAACTGAGGTTGAGACAGGCGAAGGAGGACTGGCCGGAGGAGCTGGAGCTTCAGGGGTTGAAGACGGCCAAGCGTCCGATTCTGGAGCAGAAGTCGGAGATGGGGCCTCAGAAGGAGCAGGTGCGTCGGCAGGAGGAGCGGCAGCGGTAGGGGAAGCCGAGTCGCTGCTCCAGCTTCCTTCGCGCCATTCACCCCAGCCACCCCAACTATTCCACGCATTGCTATCTTCAGAATCGTCAGGAGTGACTTGGGCAGAGGGAGCAGCGTCGACAGAGGTAGCAGCAGGTGTCTCAGCCGGTGGGTATCCAGTCACGGTGACAGTTACGGTGAATATCTCAATTTCGGTCACGTATGCGCGCTTGTCCAGGGGAGTGGCAGCGGCCATACCGGCGCACGTGGCGGCCAAGAAAAAGGCTGTGGCAGTCTTCATTTTGACGGTTGATCAATTGCTCGAGGCTGACTTGAATGAGAACTAATAGATCACGTTGGGGAAAGTGGACGATGCACCAGGCGTCGTTGGCGGGCAGATGCAGCAGGGACGGGTCCTTGCTGGATGGCGATTTGATGTTGATGGAGAAGGTCCGTTCCGTTGGCGTAGATTCTTCACACCTGGTGAGGCAGCGTGTTGGTCGGTCGGGTGATCTCTTGTCAAAGAGCTGTGTTGACGCGACAGGGACGATCAAGATCAAGTCCAAATGGCACGGTCACTGACTGTGCTTGTCTTTATCGTGCTACTGGAGCAGGCGAGGAGGGAGCAATGTCGAAAGAGCGACTGTCCGATTGCGCGCCTCGAAGGAGTGAGAGGGCTCAATGGGATTGAATGAAAGGAAGAGTGGCAGATGGCCTAAAGAAGGACTGGGGTTGAGGTGAAAGGAAGGGCGAGGCTCGAGGGGTCGAGGTGAGGGCGAAGCTGTAAAGGTGAAGTCGTAAGGAGTGTATATTTAGTGAACACGATTCAAAGCCCTTTGAGCCGATTCCTTTGTGACGAGGGTGGCCGGTGATGTCGCTTCTCCACTGGTTCAACGCTAAATGCAGAGGAATGTGACCCCACGTTGCCCTTTCACCAATTGCAAACCCCAGCGACAGGGTTAAGGATGGGCCCAGCTTTTAGTCACCTTAGCATCGACGCAAGGACTGTTCGCCGGGTGTCGTACCAGGAGCTTAAATGAAAACAGCGAAAGTGCAGGTAAGGCTATACCCGAGACAGTTGGAGCTCTAGTGATTGCAGAGAGCTAAGAGCCTCGATGGTTTCGCTGGGAGATTGTGTGCAATATCGATCTCAAGGCAATCTGAACTGAAACACCTGATTTACTAGGGCCGCAGGCAGTATTCCGATATTCGTTTAGTGCAACGGCGCAAGCTTACGTCGCCAGTGATAAGAACAAAGAGAGAGACTGGTCTCGAAAACAAGAGACACACTGTTGCTCGGGGAAGAGTAGGATGAGAGAAGAGATCAACGACGAAGAACGGGGACAACGGGTTTTGAAGAAGCGGGAAGGCACAGAAGATGCAGTCACAGACTGAGCCCATATTAGAATACCATCGATGAGGGACGGAGTAGATGCTGGTAACTGCCGATGAGTCTCCCTAGAGGGATGCTGCTGCTCGATATACGGCAGACTTGGTTTCTACACACGTCAACTACCAAGTCGTGCCTCGGCGGATGCGATGCGGATGCAGAGACTCAGACGAGACTCGACGAGTTGGAATTCAAGCTGGGAAACCCTCTAGATGCTTGCCCCTGTGCGCCCGCCTGCGACAGTTCGCAACTCCGTGGGCAACAGCGTCAACCTCCAGGTCTGTTTCCCAACCTTTGCAATATCGGCGACTCCCCAGATTGGCACGGGGTTGGTGAAACGAAACCCTGGCCAGATTTTCCTTCTTTGGGCGGTAGATGAGGCTGACATTCTAGCACCAAGGGTGGGCCAAGCGGTCGGAGAATAAAGTGGCTTGCAGCAGGCTCCCAGTGGGGTTGAACTTAATCGCTTATCAAATTGCGCCGGAGATCGGGCTCGGGGCCAGCTGGACGATTGGTTCAGGAGGCCTACAGGGGGGGTGCATGTACGGGCTGCCACCCCCCCCCCTGGCACGCCACCAATCCACTCATCTCTCTGCGCTGTT